>JAGSMR010000030.1:600000-1007500 GCA_029286605.1 Sericinus montela | reverse complement strand
TGTAATTTAAATACAAATTATTGTAAGTCATATCAATACCTTGAAATCATAGAAAATTTAGATTGTAATGTTGAGTACTCATACTGCATAATAGTCAAACTGGCTAAAAGGACAAGTGGCATACAACCCAGTTTACATAATATTGCCGGTTCTGAGATCCAGGGTTTGATTCCCAAATGGATCAATACAGTAAACCCACTTTGTTGTTTCTGATTCCACAACACAAGTAATACAGCCTCTTTTTACTTTGGCATCACAGTAATGTGTGTGATCTTGTCCCTATCTATGTATGTATTTTTAGCAGGTCTATTGCTGTAGAGGTCAAACATTTATGTCATAATTACAAAACGAAAAATAATTTGATTTAAGTTATTTTATTGAGCATACCACTTAAATGATGACCAGTTATTTAGAGGTGTTTCATTCATAATGCATGTACGCAGACCGTGTGTTGTAATATAGTTCAAATAGTATAAACAAAATAGATTTACACAGAATATTAGAAAGGTCTAGAAATTTCTCTAATATAGTCGGCAAAATGGTTTTGGGTGTGTAACAAGTAGCAATTCCACCGCCACGAGTGGTAGTTCACGTCGAATACTAAAGATTTACTATAGAGAAGCAAAGGATTGTTGATAATATTAATGGATGGAGTATATATAGTTATATTACTGCTGTAAACTGTTTTATTTTAAAGAAACTTCATAAAAAGACAAATTGGTTCTGTAAATAAACTATGTGATTACGTGAGAATCATGTTGAAATATCAATCGGGCAGCGTTTAATGTTTTTTTTGATGTATATTAGTTATCCGGCTTTGTCATACATAGACTAATAAGTCTTGTGTATTAATTAATTATTATATACATGATAAAATTAAATGCAAACATATTGCATACATTTTTTTATTCTGTATGTTTGTATGAATTTGTACCACATTTACCTTTTAAAGGTAACATGTTTTTAAACGGCGACGCATCGTAATATAAGTTTTTTAATTATGTGACCTGTAAATGTAGTGCATTGGTTATGTTATGAATTGTACTGTTTCTATGAAGTAGAATGTAGAGAAACTTTAAGCCGAACAAAGTAGAAAAAAAATCTATGTATAGTAGGAAATACGTGTTGGTCATATCAGTTAAAGTGAATTTTTAATGACTATGGGAGACTAAACGTACGGACGGAAATAATTGATAGAAATAACTATTGGTAAAGTTAAATAAGACACTAGATAAGACACATAATTAAATGTCTGCCTGTATATGACAGACATTTAATTATATATATATATATATATATATATATATATATATATATATATATATATATATATATATATATATATATATATATATATATATATATATATATATATATATATATATATATATATATATATATATATATATATATATATATATATATATATATATATATATATATATATATATACATATATATATATATATATATATATATATATATATATATATATATATATATATATACATATATATATATATATATATATATATATATATATATATATATATATATATATATATATATATATATATATATATATATATATATATACATATATATATATATATATATATATATATATATATATATATATATATATATATATATATATATATGTATATATATATATATGTATATATATATATGTATATATATATATATATATATATATATATATATGTGTATATATATATATATATATATATATATGTGTATATATATATATATATATATATATATATATATATATATATATATATATATATATATATATGTATATATATATATATATATATATATATATACATATATATATATATAGTCTTAATGTTACATAATGTATGAAATAATGTTCTTAATATTAAAATTTACAATTACATTAGAATATTTACAGTAAACAAAATTTTTCCTATTAACGTGCTTCAATGTTATTTATCAACATGACATATGATGATAAATAACATTGTAAGATGTCACTTATTTTTTCTTATCTATAAAAAGGAAAAAATAAGTGACAACTTTTTCCAGAATCATGTAAATCTTATCCTAATCCAAAATCTGCATTAGATCAAGTTCCATATAGCCAGATCTGGCAGACAACAGCTGGCAATAGCGTTTAATTTTTGCCAGAAAAGTAATTTACCTCGTATTTGTAGATATGTATCATAAACGTAATTACATAAACAGCCGCAAAATATACTCTTCAGAGTTTATAAAGATGGCGACGTGCTTAACACCGCTACGTTGTCCCAAAAAATGTCTTCCGAGGAAGGTGGGTCGGATGGACTTAATTGTTTAGACCTCTGTCTATTATAGTATTGGGATTGGCGTTGAAGAGTTTCTCAACTCAAAATGCTTCTGCGACTGAAGGCACTCTTCGAAGTATACATATATACAAAAAAAATATATTTCTATGTTTAGAAATATTGTGTGTTCAAAAATTTATTTTATATAGAAACATCAACAGTTCATAACATAACCAAAAATGTGTTGTAGCTGTAAGTTTATATTTCGTCGTAGAGTTTCGAAACTAAGGCGCGGGTAATGTGCATTCTCGTACTTTGTAGTTGTATCTGTGTAGATGTAGATTACCACCAGATTGCCCCCGTCTAGATTCTCACGTTCGAAACTGCATTTCTTTAAAATATAGAATAAACAGAGTATTTATTTTGTTTCGTTTTGATTTTTAATCTGTGACAATTACTAACGTTGCGGTTGCGTGAAGAGGAGTTAGTTTTAAATGAAATTGTGTTTAGTTTCCACTTCTGCCTGTGCCATTGAGAAGAATCAATATAGAAAGCTCCAAAATAAAACCATGACAATAAACTTGGACCACCGATCATTGCCACATATTATTGCAATTCACAAATTACCCCACCACCTGTAAGTGTAATTCACCGATATTGTGTTGCCATGTTTTTATAAATGGACGTTGCTGTATAAGTATATAATTAAATATAATAGTATAAAGTGGAATTTATTTACATTAATATCCCCGAGTTATGTTCCAAAAACATAGTTTATTGAGATTTATTTCTGTATTTGCTTTCAAATAACAAAAGAATTATGATTGTAATAACTCAGGATGAAATTTCGTGAGATCTCTGTGCTAGTATATAAATAAATATATATGAAATATTAAGCACTGCTTACTTTAGCGATCGGAGTAATGTATGTGATGTTGACTCTACCTATTTATCCATTCAATATTGAATGCAAACATTGATTTCTATTGTCTTTGGTAAGGTAATTCGGGGATTTTAGTGTTTTAAAATGGTAAAAAAAAATGTTTTTAGCTATATCTGCTCATAAGAAGCTCTTCGCTTATTTTGCCTTAATAAAAAGCAATTTGTCGAATAAGGTTGTATGATGTGATAATGTTAAATTGTTCGAACTACGTAGAGATGGCGTAGTGTTAGTGTAGGTATTTTTGATTCACTTTCGTCTACAATTTATGTCTATTGCACTAAAATAAGTTAATTGCAGTCTTTAATTTTTCGTTATAAAGTTTGATTCTGTTCATTACTTACATGTCTTTCTAGTAATAGTTTATTACTTAGTAAATTTGCCTAACAATTGCATTTTTTCATGCTTTGTATTATGTTGTATGGAAAATTTTTAATGTTAAAATACTTCACTGTAATTGTGTCCATGTTTTAATTAATAGTATCGATATTTAATATCGATAATTATTAATCTAACGTCTAATCGCAATAACACGGCCTCCTATCCTTCATTTCCTTTAAAATTTAGGAGAACGTTTTATGTGAACGAGTGAATGAGTGAATGAATGGAAGACGAATAGTGATGCACACAATTGAATGGATACATGATGAATTGTACAGCGCGGAAGCAGTCTTTTTAGAGAGAAAGGGTGATTGAAAACTCAAGTATCGCGTACCCTTGAGTTTCCCATCTTCTAGAAATTTGTGGCTTTGTGTATGAAGAAAATTGTGAGTCTTATAGAAGCGAAAGAGGTTTTCAAGGATCGTGGCACTTAGCGATTTCTTCTCTCTGGCTACCCCGTTAGGGATTACGTCCTAATTTTTTTTACTGCTTACCTCAGGCTAAGGATCCTGGGTTTGTCAAGTCCAAATAACGACACATAATAAAAGAACAAATACAGAAAAAAAAGCTTTGTCTTTCAAGAAAAAACTAACCTTTATGAAGTGTTAAATTTATTTTGAAGGTCATCTTAAAATATTTGTATTTTTGCTATCAAAATTATGTAGTTATCATGAACACTATCTTAAAATTAATTCTAGCAATGGTTTATGTATATAAAAAGCATTCTTGTTCCCTATGTCTCAACCTTCGTAAGTGTTAGCCGTAGCTAATCTATGCTAGGCTCGGTTTCATTTAGTGTTGTAAATATAAAAATTGTTTTAGATCAACTAATTGTTGCTCTGAAACAGTTTATGTAACATATGTGAATTTTAAGGCGTTAAAATTCTAACTGTAATAATATAACTTTATTAACAAGGTACACTTCAGTCAAGGAAAAGCAAGTTTTCAGGCCAAAAGGTTTTATAGTCACGATAGCCGAGTGGTTGGGTGGTCGGAATTTCGAGTCATGAGACCCGAGTTCGATTTGCAGGTGGCAGGCTCGTACCAATGGGGTTCTCTAAAACTTACGTACGAATTATATCGTTGGCTTGGAAATAAAGATGGCGACGGGCTCACCACCTGTCATGTTGTCCCGAAAATATCTTCGGTGGAAGGTGGGTCGAAGGGACTTAATTGTCTAGACTAGACCTCTGACTACCCCAATATTGGGAATTGCGTGAAGATATTTATATTTATTATTATTTATTTACCACTAAATAACTGCATAGAACGAACATCATACAAGAAGCAATAGAGTGTGAACAATTACTTGTAAATGTGACTCGTATACTTTCAAATCTAGGCGTTTTGTAAACGGAGTGTTTGGAATCGTGTTAAAACATATTGTAATATACTTGCTTCCAAAATGTATCAATAGCACTTAGTAAAACGACGTAACTGCGAAAAAGTATCTCGAAAATAGTACTTTTTGTGTTTATCGAGGAGTTTATTGACTTTTCATATGTTATATTCATGGCAGTACAGAATTCGATTGGTATTAATTATTACAATAGCCATGATTCACTTTATATTTTTACTAAAAGGCATTTGGAAATTTTGCTTGGCAATAAATATTATATTTTTCTATCACAGTACCTTAAATTTTTACGTCTCCTTGCTGAAGATGGACTAAGATTATAGATTATCTTGTAATTGTGGGTAAATTATTTAATCTGTGTCTATCCCTAAATAAATCAGATGTCCTTATTGCCAAGGATTGGGCGTACAATCGAATGGAATGTTTATTAATATAAAAAGTATTATTTTTTCAAAACATGTTTATTTTTTTTCTGATGATTGATATAATATGGTAATACGATTTAATTGTAAGTAATTTAGCGTAAATATTCTACAGAAATGGAGTTATTATTATGAAAAGATAATTTTGTTAATAAATCACTTGGACTCAATTGACGTTTTATTTATTTACCCTCGTTTCCTATCTAAGTCATTCCAGTACAAAACCAAGTGTAAAAGTTAATTGAGTGACTAAGGGAATAGCCTTGAAGTTGTAATTGGCGACTACTAGACATCTCGAATACTAGAAAAAAATAACCAGCGCACCAATGACGGAAAGAAGCGTCAAAGGTGGGAGTAGTTAAGTACTGCGATCGTCTAATTACTTACCAAATTAATATCTTCACGCAATTCCCAATGCAGGGGTAGACAGAGGTCTAGTCTAGACAATTAAGTCCCTTCGACCCACTTCCCACCGAAGATATTTCCATATATATACATCCAAGCGTGATTATTATGGCGAACACTCCAGACGTATGTCCTGCAGTAGAATTGTAAGCAGTCATGTGAAAGATGGACAAAAAATCTACTAACTTTGAAAGGGCCATCAGGGAAAAGAACGGCTCGACGAAATGATAAAAACAGCGGGAAATAACTGGATGGAAATTGCAATGGATAGAGATTCGTGAAGATAAATGGAGGAGGCCTTTACTTCGTAGGGAGGTCCTTAATAATAGTGATCAGTTATGCATGTAATATTTAAAAATTATTTTTTTTTTTTGTATTTTGTGTTAATCTATAATTCGAGTTCTTTTTATTGTCAATTTAATTTAATCTATTTCAATTTATCGAATAAATAATACGTATAATACGTCGTAACGTCTATTAAGGAATAAACAAGGTTTATTATATGTAATTCAACGCTACGCTAAGACTTGTATCATGCATCGTCACCATTTGAACTTGAGTACTGATGAATATGAGTCTCCGCCAGTTATGCAGAAAGGTCCAGAGCTCGACTTGCTGAAAGCTGTCAAATCTTTACGCGGCATAGCGCTTTTGCGTATCATCTCATGCTTATGAATCTGACTCTTTTTTACAGCCTATCAAGAGTCCACTACTGAACATAGGCCTCCTCCAAAGCTTTCCACAAATAACTGATGAAAAGCATTCACAAAATTTGAAAATCAATCGCCCCCTCATTACGGTGGGTCCTACTCCTCGAAGAATAAACAAGGAATGTCTATATGTATAAAATCAAATATGGTATAAAATTAAATTGTATAAGAAGTCACGATAGCCGAGTGGTTGGGTGGTCGGAATTTCGAGTTAAGAGACCCGAGTTCAATCGCCCAGGTGGCAGGCTCGTACCAATGGGTGTTTCAAAAACTTATGTGCGAATAATATCGTTGGCTTGGACATGAAGACGGCGACGGGCTCACCACCTATCACATTATCCTGAAATATCATCGGCCATTCGACCCACCTTACAGGGTCGACTTAATTGTCTGGACTAGACCTCTGTCTACCCCTGTATAGGGAATTGCGTGAAGATATTTATTTATTATTTTTTCAGCAAGAAAAAAAAATTCAAAGCAATCCAGATGAATTTACAGAATTCTAGACGGTTGCTATCTACAAATTTTTTACCAGAGCTCATTTGATATAATGTGACAGTCAGAGAGCCTGCCGCCCAGCAACAACCCCCTTTAATGTAAAAAGAAAGAAAAAATATCTTCATTCCATTTCCAATACAGGAGTAGACAGAGGTCTAGTCTAGACAATGAAGTCCCTTCGACCCACCGTCCACCGAAAACATTTTTCGGGACAACGTGACAGGTGGTGAGCCCGTCGCCGTCTTTATGTCCAAGCCATCGATATAATCTCTTTAATGTAATTAAATGATAATCTGTTTCCCATTCGTGACACCCATACTGTCCAAGACAACGTTAAAAACTTTATACATTGTATGTTAACTTAGCCAGAAGGGCCACCTTAGGTACGACCTAACGAGCCCTTCTAGCAATCTCACTAGAATCTTACGATTCGAATTCCGGTCATCCATCCACTACGCTATCATGCGTGAAGAAAAAGAAACCGCACAGAAAATAAAACCGGCCACGATAAAACAATCGCATAGGAAACTGTAGCTATAATAGATGCATCTGTTTTCTTGTCTAATATTATTAAAACGGAAGTATCTCCCAGGTGGTAAATTGCTTGCTGCCAACGGCGCCTTGACTGCGTCAGTCAAAACGTAAGGCGTAGAGAAAAGTGTACGCCTTCGATGAGATACATAATGCATTGCTGGTACCGACTTAGTTATATGGCAGCGAAACCTGGAAGCGTGTATGAAAAGAATGATGAAATTGAAAAAAGCGAAAGAGGTAGAGAGACGATCTCTTCTCTCTTGCCGTCAGGGACTGTGCGTGACGTGTTCACTGTCGGGCGATACTCGTGTTGCGTATTTATCGCTGGTATCAAAAGCTACCTAGTGTCTGCCGGTAAGTGGGATTGGGGTATTATGTAAAATTAATTAATGCATATATTTCTGCTCTTCTTTTCAAATCAGCATTTATATAGACGACAATAGCCGAGTTGTTGGGTGATCTACGTCACCGTTCGAAAGTGGTTCGAGATACGTCATGTGAACTGTCATTTTTGGGACAAAATTACAATATTTTAATTCATAAAGAAAAGTTGTTTTTTTTGTCATTGAGTGCTGATCCTATCTTTTAAAAATCAACGGATATGGACGGGAATCGGTTTCGCTAGTCTCCACAGCACTGCAAAGAGTGCTGTGAAACCTTTTCTAATTTATTTATTAAAACTATATAGATAAAATAAGTATCTTCACGCAATTGCCAATGCAGGGGTAGACAGAGGTCTAGTCTAGACAATTAAGTCCCTTCGACCCACCTTCTACCGAAGATATTTTCGGGACAACGTGACAGGCGGTGAGGCCGTCGCCGTCTTTATGTCCAAGCCTACGATATAATTTGTCCATAAGATTTAAAACCCATTGTTACGAGCCTGCCACCTGGGGATCGACTCATCTTTTGACTCGAAATTCCGACCACCATACCACTCGACTACCGAGACTTGTTAAGATAAATGTTTGGGATATAAAATTAACGGTATCTGCTCTAATCTTCCTGACCGATTCACTTTTCACCAAAGCATATTGCGACAACGTGACAGGTTGTGAGTCTCTGGACGTCTTAGTGTCCCAGCCAACGGTACAATGTACATACTTACATCGATTCACATAAACATCTATGACTCGGATGCAAGCATTCATATTCACCGCACAAATGTTTTTCCTTAGCGGGGTTCGAATCCGTAACTCTAACTTTGACAGCAGGATCACCAGTAACAACAATTTTTCGATGTGATGTGTCTCCACTATACGATTTGACGTGTTGCATATTTGTCGCTGATGGCGTACGTTACCTAGTGTAGGAAGCTGATGTAATATGTAGAATTAAAGCATCTGTGAGAGGAAGCGAGGCCAATGCTCTTTTTCTTATCAGACCTGATGACACAATTTTAAATTAATAAATAAAAATCTCCGAAACACTGCGGAGGTAGCGTATTCGATTCCTGCCCGTGTCCGTTGATTTATCGCCTGGTTATTAGACTCCCTAGAGTAACTCGTTGATGGGGTGGTGTGTAAGCTTCCACAATAACATCCCAGTAAAAGTGAAATACCTAACTATTAAAACGTTGAAGAAATTTAAAAGCCAACTACAAAATAATAGGGCAATTGTGATATAAATGAGTATATTAATGATACAACACATGGGAAAGAGTTTATCGCTCCCATGCTGTTTGTAATTATACTGTGATTAAACTTGTAACATATTTTTTTTGAATGACAAAAAAGGGGATACCTGCGGAGTCTCTTTCGCATATTTCATCTCCGTTAGAGGAATCTCATTACGAAATAGTGGTAGATTATCAAATGACAATCGATAAACGTAATTGTATATTACTTATGCCAACAAATAAATGATTTGAATTTGAAATAATATCAATAAGATCATTCAATGATTTAAAAAACAATTTTTCATTATAAACAATAAAGTTGTACTTAATTTCGTCCTAAAATGACGTGCCAGTTCACATGACGTGCCTTGAACGACTTTCGAGTGGTGACGTAGAATATAGCAACAGTGGTGGTGAATAGCGATGGCAGCCGGCGGCAGTCTGTGGTCAGAATGTCAAAGAACAGACCGGCTGTACTCGCGCGAAGAGAAACTAACGCGCTAAACCGTTACGTCCGTTTAAACGTAACGACTTAATTAAGATGATAAATAAATAAATACATAGATAGGGAAAACATCACATACATTGCTCTGATTCGATAGGAAGTACTTAAGTAGTGGAGTTATGGGATCAGACACAACGAAGGTATCACTAACACCTCGACACGTGAAAATGTGTTTTCTACATTGACTCTACCGGGAATGGAACCCGGGACCTCGGAGCTGGTGACACACACTGCTTTTCACGGTCGTCCTCCAGGGTCGAGTGGCCTACACACTTCAAGCTATATCTTTGACGATAAAATTATTAAAAACATCCCAAATATATTATTTGACTTCGTCATGCATTTCCTATTATTACTTATTGAGCAATAATTTTTGACCAACGTGGATAACGTTATAGGAGGTAAGTGTAGCTATATCTTCGACGATAAAGATATTAAAAACACCGCAAATATATTATTTGACTTCGTCATGCATTTCCCATTATTAATTATTGAGCAATAATTTTTGACCAACATGGATAACGTTCCAGGAGGTAAGTCTATCGCCGTTAAGTCTACTATACGAATCATACATAATACGTAAACAATAAATAAATAAATATATTCACAAATCACCAAATTCACGATATCCGAGTGGTTGGGTGGTCGGAATTCGAGTCAAGAGACCCGAATTCGATTCCCAGGCAGGCTCGTACCAATGCGTTTTCCAAAAAAACTTGTGTACGAATTATATCGTTGTCTTGGACATTAGTCGGCGACGGGATCACCACCTGTCACGTTGTCCCAAAAATATTTTCGAGGAAAGTGGGTCGCAACGATTTAATTCTTCTGTCTAACTAAGTATAGGGAATGGCGTGAAGATGTATAATATCTTTAATTTGGGAATCGAACTCAAATTCCGATCACCCAACCACTCTGCTTCGTGATGACTTACATGAAAGTGCCTTTGCGTATGTAAACGAAATAAAATATTTGTATGCCCGATTTCCAAGCATGGCGTTTATGATAAATCCTTCTTTAAGGGAGAAGTCTATGGGCTTTAACAGACATGTATGTGTGTATGTATATCCATAAAAACCTAAAATCTTCAGAAGCTCTTCTTCTCTTCGGACCAGGTGACACATACCTTTTTATATGTGCATGCGGAATGGTGCGAAGTAATTAGTCAATAAAAACTTTACAATTAATTTCCGCAAAATAACGCCTGAGTCAATTATCTATCTAATATCTTCAGTTTACGTTGGTTACAATGTAATTGCGTAGTCATCGTATCGTTGCCGTCTCGTCGTATCTAAATATCGTAGCAAATAATTATAATGGCCGCATCGAATAATGATAAAAGTAAACACCAGTCCAGTCGTCGCTTGACCGTCGACTTAGGGCGTCGTATATGTGAGTATTTTTTTATTATTTTACGTGTTATGTTTTATCTATTGTACATATTGTAAAGTTATCAATGAATACTCCGAATAAAATTAGTTATTAAAAGTAATTTAATTAATAAATTCGTATTACTTTAAATATTAAACATAAAATTAAAGCCAGAAGTAAACAGCTGTTATTGTACGGCTAAAAGTAAATGTTTCGTGAAAGTTATGCTGTGATAGAAATATCTGTTTTGTTCCCTGTTATTATGGTATGAAGTCGAATGTACAGGAAATGATAGACTTTTTCAAAGGCCTGTGTAATATATTTTTTTTTATTTTTCGCATAACAAGAAGGTATTTATGTTTTATAACGTTTTATTAAAACAACATAGTACAAGTACTGTGAATATAGTAAAAAAAGATATTATTATATGCCCTTCCCTTATTACATCCCTATTTTATGTTCACACATATACCCAATACTGGGGTAAACAGAGCTCTAGATTCGAGACAATTAAGACCTTTCGATCCACCTTTCACCGAAATCCGTTTTAGACAACGTGTCAGATAGTCATCGATGTCGTCACGTCCAAATCAAAGGTTCAATATACTTACATAATTATTCGTACAAACATTCATATCACAAAGGTAGCGGGATTGCAACCGGCATCTGTTAGCTTCGAGCAAGCTCTCTACCGACTAGGCTATCGAGTCCTCACTATTTTATGTACTCTGATTTTAAAATAACATTTTCAGAAACTTTTATATATATATATACATATATATATATATATATATATATATATATATATATATATATATATATATATATATATATATATATATATATATATATATATATATATATATATATATATATATATATATATATATATATATATATATACATATATATATATATATATATATATATATATATATATATATATATATATATATATATATATATATATATGTATATATGTATATATATATATATATATATATATATATATATATATATATATATATATATATATATATATATATATATATATATATATATATTAAGAGTCACGGTAGCCGAGTGGTTGGGTGGTCGGAAATTCGGGTCATGCGACCCGAGTTCGATCCCCAGGTGACAGGCTCGTACCAACGGGTTTTTTTTTTCAAAAACTTATGTAGGAATTACATTATTAGCCTGGACATAAAAACGGCGACGAGCTAACCACTTGACACGTTGTCCCGAAATATCTTCGGTGGAAGGTATTTTATTTTTTAAAAGAATACTAGCAAAGTCGAATAACATTACTAGTATTCCTGTTAACCACTCCAAGTAAGCTGCAATGTTTCTGTCTGGAGTTGGTTTACGTCAATAGTCGAATGGCGGGGCCCGAACCTGCGACGTCATGTTTCGCAGTGAAGGCGGGAAGGTGGGTCAAAGGAATTTAATTGTCTAGACTTGACCTCTGTGTACCCCTGTATTGGGAATTGCGTAAATGTATATATATATATATATATATATATATATATATATATATATATATATATATATATATATATATATATATATATATATGTATATATATATATATATATATATATATATATATATATATATATATATATATATATATATATATATATATATATATATATATAAGTCACGATAGCCGAGTGGTTGGGTGGTCGGAATTTCGAGTCAATAGACCCGAGTTCGATCCCCAGTTGGTAGGCTCGTACCAATGGGTTTTTCAAAAACTTATGTACGAATATCGTTGGCTTGGACATAAAGGCGGCGACAGGCTCACCACCTGTCACGTTGTCCCGAAAATATCTTCGGTGGAAGGTATTTTATTTTTTAAAAGAATACTAGCAAAGTCGAATAACATTACTAGTATTCCTGTTAACCACCCAAGTAAGCTGCAATGTTTCTGTCTGGGTTGGTTTACGTCAATAGTCGAATGGCGGGGCCCGAACCTGCGACGTCATGTTTCGCAGTGAAGGCGGGAAGGTGGGTCAAAGGAATTTAATTGTCTAGACTTGACCTCTGTGTACCCCTGTATTGGGAATTGCGTAAATGTATATATATATATATATATATATATATATATATATATATATATATATATATATATATATATATATATATATATATATATGTATATATATATATATATACATATATATATATATATATATATATATATATATATATATATATATATATATATATATATATATATATATATATATATATATATATATATGTATATATATATATATATATATATATATATATATATATGTCACGATAGCCGAGTGGTTGGGTGGTCGGAATTTCGAGTCAATAGACCCGAGTTCGATCCCCAGGTGACAGGCTCGTACCAACGGGTTTTTTTTTTCAAAAACTTATGTACGAATATCGTTGGCTTGGACATAAAGGCGGCGACAGGCTCACCACCTGTCACGTTGTCCCGAAAATATCTTCGGTGAAAGGTGGGTCGAAGGGACTTAATTGTCTAGACTCGGCCTCTGTCTACCCCTGTATTGGGAATTGCGTGAAGATATTTTTTTTTTATTTATATATATATATATATATATATATATATATATATATATATATATATATATATATATATATATATATATATATATATATATATATATATATATATATATATATATATATATATATATATATATATATATATATATATATATATATATATATATATATATATATATATGTATATATATATATATATATATATATATATATATATATATATATCCCCGCGCGATGCAGTTTTTTGGGATTGTATCCGCGACTTACCGATGCCGCTGGTGACAAGAGGGCTGGTTCTTTTCTCGCTCAACGGTTAAGTCTAGCCATTCAACGTGGAAATGCAGCCAGCGTTCTTGGTACCATGCCACGAGGAGTAGGGCTCTACGATTATAATAGTTTTTAGTTAATAAGTATTGTAAATATTAACATAATTTTTTCTGTAAATAAATATTTATGAATAACGAGTAATTTTAAAGAGGTACTATATTACTAGATACTATACTACATATATAATATCTGTAGTGATGCAGTATTTGGAAGTATTTAGATAATGTTATTTTTGGCGTTTATTTTAATTTTAGCGATATAACTTTTATCTAATCTTATGTTATAATCTTTTACTGTTATGTTCATTATTTGTTTATTTATATCAAATGCTTACCGTTCAATTAATTAATTGTGAAAAACTGCATTAAGCTATATGTGGTAACAGTGTTAGTATGTACCACCCTCCTTTATTCCCGTGGATGGTGGAAGACAAAAATAAATAAATAAATATCTTCACGTAATTTCCAATACAGGAGTAGACAGAGGCCTAGTCAAGACAATTAAGTGCTTTTGACGCACCTGCCACCGAAGATATTTTCGGGACAACGTGACAGCCAGTCGCCGTTTTTATGTCCAAGTCAAAGATGTACATGTATTCGGTGGAAGGTGGGTCGAAAGTACTTTATTGTCTAGACCTCTGTCTACCTTTGTATTGAAAATGGCGTGAGGATATTTTTTAGTAGTATTCAAGAGATTTTTTCTATTTACAACCAAGTGTTTTTGGAATAGCGCCTAAAATATTTAACAAATCTTAAAGAAATAAAACAAATATTGAAGAAATAAAGCAACTAGATTTTTTTAAAAGAAGGCTGAAGGAAACGTTAGTAAAAACTTCGTACTGCAGTTTAAATAAGTTTCTAAATTACAAGTTTTAAGATTTTTCTTCTTTCTTTTTTGTACGCCACAAACTTAGAGATCAACTGATGTGATTACATTGTGTACACAAAATAAATAAATATTTTATTCAAATGACCTACAATTATGTCGCATCGATGACCCACTTGTCTGAAATTGTTTAATGATATCTTTTTAACTTAATCTAGCTAATCTTGTCTGTATTAATTTAAAGATTATAATTACGAAAACGACTTCAACGATTTGGCCAATACATTGAATTGAGTTTGTAAAATCGAAGATTTGGCCGTGAGGTTACGGCGTTAGAGTATACCAACACTTTATTTTTATCGTGACATAAGAGACGACTATGGGAGAAGCTTGGAATACCGCTATGGATAACCATCTTAAAGAATACCAGATCGAAGATTAGCAGATGCGTGACGGTCAGCAGCGCAGTGTTCGATTATTCGTGCGGCAAGCGAGACAATTATTACAAATCTCATGTTGAAGGTACGCAAGCCGTGTGTTTGGTTGATCGGGATTCCTAGGGAGACTTGAGGTTTATGTAGGAATGTGTATATGCAGGCCAGGCTCACCACTTGTCACGTTGTCCCAGAAAATGTCATCTGTGGGTCGAAAGGACTTAATCGCCTAGACCACTTTCTACTCTTGAGAAGTGCGTAAAGATGTTCATTTAAGTCTTCCAAATAGGGATCGAACTCTAGTCTCTTGACTAGAATTCCGATCACCCAACTCTGCTCTCGTGACTTTTTTTCGATTCAATTATTTTATTTCTAGTATTGTTTTGATGTCGTTTTAACTGTCATTGGAATAACTTCCTTGTTATTTCAGAATCAACTGATAAAGATTCAATTATATATTCTCGGAATCTGCCATGAATTGACCAATACGGGGAAAACCCTTGTGTACTGAACATGAGTTTATCTTATTTTTAACTTCACGCTTTTTAAAATAATTTAATTTTGAGCGAATGAATGATGACCGAATGTTTACGCAAATATATAGTGCGAAAGTTAATATTAAAAGGGGCTAAGGTAAACCGAGACTAACTTTTGTGAGCAAAATGCTCGAAGAGATCTCAGATATCAAGGAATATGTGTATGAAGAATTTTGAGTAGAATAAATTTGTTAAAAAATATCTTCACACCATTCCAAGTACAGGGGTAGACAGTGGTCAAGAGAATTAAGTCCTTTTAAACCAGCTTCCACCGAAGACATTTTCGATATAACGTGACTGGTGGTGAGCCCGTCGCCATCCATTTTTTTTGAAAGAGACCCGAGTTCGATTCCGAATCCGAATTCGGGTGTCTCGACTAGAACTCCAATCCACTAACCACTCGGGTATCGTGACTTTCTGTAAGAAGCGAATGTAAGGATTGTGACACTTGACGATCAATTCCCTCTGGCTACCCCGTCAGAGACTATCCATGAAAATATTTATTTATCTATTCACTCTAACTCCATATAAAATATACTAAATCACACAATAATCTGAGCAGGCAATTTATTGAAATGCCGTACAAAATTCTAATGTATTAGATATATAGATATTAAAAACAATACTAGTTTTCGCGTCTGCCACGCCTATGATAAATACCTCAACAAACGTGTCTAGGTGCGATGAACTTGACAAAAAGACGTTATGAATCAATACTAATACTTCTGTACTATTTATTCTATAGCACAAAGAGAAAACCGGTTCTATTATATATATTGTCTTGTTAAGAACTACCGAAAAATCGTCAATATTTCAATATTTATGATTTTTTTCATCGCGCATGGACGTTGACTGCAACCATATTTCATATTTTTAAATATTTACATAATTATGTTTATATTTGTAATACTTATTAACTAAATTGAATTAAATGGATAATATTATTATTCATTAAAATAGATAGGGCGTGCTTCGATGGTTTGGCTAAGTTGAGCGAATGAGTGATGTCCGAATGGTGAAGAAAATATATAGCGCGGAAGATAATATTAAAAGGTGCCGAGGTAGACGGAGACTAACTATCGAAGACCATATGAGCAAGTTAATTGAAGAAAGAAATACTTGGATACTTAGACGTGCGTGTATGAAGAAAATGATGAAAGAAGCGAAAGAGTAGTACCGAATGAAGAGATCGTGACATATAAATAAATAAATATATATAAATATCTTCACGCAATTCCCAATACAGGGGTAGACAGAGGTCGAGTCTAGACAATTAAGTCCATATGCGATCTGTATCCCTACTCCTCGTAGCATGATTCTACCAGCGCTGCATTACGACGTTGAATGGTTCGACGTATTCTTTGAGTGAGAAAAAAAACATCTTCACGCAATTCCCAATACAGGGGTAGACGGAGGTCTAGTCTAGACAATTAAGTCCCTTCGACCCACCTTCCACCGAAGATATTTTTCGGGACAACGTGACAGGTGGTGAGCCCGTCGCCGTCTTTATGTCCAAGCCAACCATGCAATTCGTACGTAAGTTTTTGAAAAACCCATTGGTACAAGCCGGCCACCTGGGACTCGAACTCACACCCCTCGGCTATCGTGATAGAGGAGGTTAAATATTAAAATAATTGGTGTAATTATATATTTTGTTTGTATGTACGTATGTTTATAAATCGGTTCATAAACTGCAAAGTAGTAACTTTGAAGTTCATTTAAATATGTAAAGGGCACATTTGAATTGATTTTAAATCACTCCCAAATATATGTAACATTCGCGGATTTTCGGTTGAGCCAATGAAGAAAACACTTTTTCTACATTTTCTAGTGTCTCTCTAGATGTTAGTTTTATTTTCTGATTTCATAACACAAGTGCTTTAGCAACTTGCCTTCGAAGGCAGGGTCAATCCCGTTTTGGTTATAATGTACTTCAGCCTCAATATAATATGCTATGGCTATATAATTCCTATAATATAATACTTACTTACTTACTTATTTTCACACACAATCCCTGATGGGGTAGCTAGAGAGAACACATCGTCAAGGGTCACGATTCTTACCTCTTTCGCTTCTTTTAAAGTCATCATATTCTTCATAAAAGCAAGTCTAGGTACTCTTGAATCTCCCCTTTCCGAGCAATTAAAGTACATTAAATGTTTTTATAACAATATGATTCTCTGAACGTAAAGTTTATATATAGAATATAGGTATTCAGTTAATTACTATAATTTTTTTGGCTAACAATAAATACTTTGATAGTGTAGGATTATAATAGGTCCTAATAAATCTACAAGCATGGATTACATATCAGTAATCAGTACATCCCTAGCCTTATCAAAACGTGTCGATATAATTATCGATAAGGTGTACAGCTCTAAAGATATTTAAATTTCTTAAGAATAAAAAAGATATTTTATTGAGAGATAAATATACGATGTTATTTTAAAGTTTTGAAATATATATTTTTGCGAGTCAAGGCGTTTCTTTTAAAATCTTTAAAACTACAAAATAAAATACTATAATATATACATACGCATATTCCCAATACCAATCACAGACTATACGGGACAATGTGGATGCTGGTGGCTGAGGACTTGTAGCGTTTTCTTAGGGAAGCCTATGTTCAGCTGTGGACTCATGATAGGCTGTAAAGAAGGAGACAGATAGTCCTTGTGAATACAAGGACTACCTGTCTCCTTGCAGTCCTCCTCTCTTCCTCCTGAAGTCTCCGGTACATTATACTTATAGATTTATATTTACCTTATTTATGTACGTAGTTCACATAATGTATGTTTATGACTCGAGTACATTCGTTTTCATCACACAAATGTTTGTTTATCGGGATTCGAACCCACAGCTTTCGAAGACAGGCTCACCACCAACTAACATATCGGGTCTTTTCAAAAGTTAACACTGTCTTAAACAAGTGAATTGAGATGTGTGTGATTACATGTAAAGAACTTATATAACATATAATTTATATTTTCTATTCATTTTAGTCTACATTAATTACAGTATCTGCACCGATTTCTACTTTTCTATGCATAGCGCTTTAGGTAGACTGGTAGAGAATGCCTCAGGCATTAAGTCCGCCTATATGTATAGATCATTTATGTGTAGGAAGTATTAATAAATAAATAAATGTAGACACACTTCTAACGGTTATCAGTCTGCTGAATTTTTGTCTGATATTTTTCGAGATAGTTATCCGGGCAATATTAATAATTCAGTTTGACAATTTTTTTAATGTTTTTATTATTCTTGTTGTTACGTTCTAAACATATATCGTTAATATAGTTATTTGAGATTATTTATTTATCAAAATATTATAAATTTCACACGATTTCTTTCACTATTTCACCGAGGGTGGACTGGTAGAGAATGTTATAAGGCATTAAATCCACCTATTGTTATAAATAAGTAAATAAATACATATGTGTATATCTCTTACGACACTCACAGAGAAAAATTAGGTTTTAAATTCTTTCGACTATATTACCCGGCAAGAAAGCAAGAAAACTTTAAATACATTTGACTACTCCGTAGGTATCCTCTTTTTTGTAATAATTTTTTTAACATAATTTAATTAGTATATTATAATAGTTAATACAGAATTAAACATAATTTAATTAGAAATAACATAAGAGCGATCAACTCCTTCCTAGGGTGTTTCTTATTCTACGTCTGCTTCACGATAGCCGAATGGTTATGTGATCGGAATTCGAGTCAAGAGACTCGAGTTCGATCCCCATGTTGCAGGCTCGTACCGAACCGGGTTTTTTCAAAACTTATGTAGGAATTACATCGATGGCTTGGACACAAAGACGGCTACAGGCTCATCATCTGTCACGTTGTCCTAAAATATGTCTTCGGTGAAAGTTGGGTCGAAAGCACATAATTGTCTAGACTGCAGTCTACCCCTGTATTGGGAATGGCGTGAAGATATTTTCTTTGAGTCACCCTGAATTCAACACTTTACCTAGGGCTTCCATTATTCAAGCTTTACATGATTTTTCGAGCTATCTCTCATAATTTTGTAATCGTGTATTCTGACGTCATAAGTATATGTCCCTCTCTCTCTTTCATCTTCAACACTAATATGGATGTCCATAATTTTATAAACGTCAGTTCATACAATTAAAGGATGTCAAAGAGGTAAATATATGTACGTTGAATCCTTGTTTATTTCAATGGCGAACAAACCAGCGGGAGTTAAAATGTTTATTGCTTGTTACGACATACCGCGAAAGTTTTATAACCTTGTAATGTATATTTTTAATTGCAATGCAAGAAAGTTTTACGCACCAAAAGAGTTTTATTTATGTTGTTTTTAGAACTTTAATCTTGATTAATCGTTATTAACGTATCATATAATTTGATCATCGTAATAATAACATATCGATTGAGTCTCGATAGCCGAGTGGTTGGGTGGTCGGAATTTCGTGTCAAGAGATCCGTGTTTGATACCCAGATGGCAGGCTCGTACCAATGGGTTTTTCAAAAACTTATGTACGATCCATATCGTTGGCTTGGACATATAGACGGCGTCGGGCTCAGCACTCGTCACGTTGTCCCGAAAATATCTTCGGTGGAAAGTGGGTCGAAGGGACTTAACTGTCTAGACTAGACCTCTGTCTACCCCTGTATTGGGAATTGCGTGAAGATATTTATTTTTTACTTAACATAATCTTGATCTTTATTACCTACCTTCCAAATTGCCGTGTAAAAAAATTGTCACAGAATAAATAGTTCATTAAATTTTTTATTCGGTTGTTTATCTGTGTTATCGATTGTTCTCAAATCGTCACGCACACCGTGTAAATATTATATTTTAAGCGTAACTAATATCTCTAATAGCATGTAAGCTTTGGAACCACTTTATTAAGAAATAATAAGAAACACATAGATACTATGTATCGTATTCGGGTCTCTTGACTCGAATTCCGATCACACAACCACTCGTCTATCGTGACTATATATTTAAGCATATATAATAAATAAATAGATACATATATAGGAACATCATCACACACATTGCTCTGATCCCAAAGTAAGTAATCCCACTTGTGTCATTGAATCGGAAACAACGATGTAACCACAAATGTTACCACATGAAACACATGTTACCACATATGTATGTATTTACTTATTATATATACTTACATATATAGTCACGATAGCCGAATGGTTGGGTGGTCTGAATTGAAGTCGAGAGACTCGAGTTCGATTCCCATGTGGCAGGCAAGTATCAATGTTATTTTTTCGAAACCTATGTACGATTCATATCGTTGGCTTGAACATAAAGACGGCGACGGTCTTACCACCAGTCACTTTGTCTCAAAAATATCTTCGGTGGAAGGTGGGTCGAAACGACTTAATTGTCTAGACCTCTGTCTACCCCAGTAGGGAATGAAGATATTCCTCATTTCTTTATTCATTTGCAGTTGTTTTTACAACTATGACCATGCAAATTGTTTGCTCGTATTGTACTTGTGTATAATACTGTTCCCCTATCTATGTAAAATAAATAAATATCTTCATGCAATTCCCAATACAGGGTAGACAGAGGTCTAGCTTAGACAATTAAGTCCCTTTGACCCACCTTCCACCGAAGATATTATCGAGACAACGTGACAGGTGGAGAGCCCGTCGCCGTCTTTATGTCCAAGCCAACGATATAATTCGTTCATGAGTTTTTGAAAAACCCATTGGTACGAGCCTGCCACCTGGAAACCGAACTCGGGTCTCTTGACTCGAAATTCCGACCACCCAACCACTCGGCTATTGCGACTTCTATCTACGTATGAATTTATTTAAAAAAGAAATATATACGAGTGTATCCTGCTAAGCTGCGGTGCTGCGCTGGTCGAGATGACTCATAAGGTAGCTACCACTTGACTTAACCACGTACGAAATTAAACTTGTTACAATAAAATTCGTTTAGTTTCACTCACGACCTTTAGTGAAGGTGAAACGTTGAGGTCAAAGTGGGAAGGTATTAAATAGTTAAAAGTAGCCAACAATTATGTTTTGTTCAACAAAGTCAATCTTACTTGTCTATACATATAAATAAAATTGGAGTGTCTGTTTGTAACATTGATATAACCGTTTTTTTACTATGTATATGAATATATACGGTACCATACACCAAAATAACATTTTTTTACAATTTGTCTGTCTGTCTGTTTGTTCCGGTTAATCTCTGAAACGGCTGGACCGATTTTAACAGGACTTTCACTGACAGATAGTTAATGTTATAAGGAGTAACATAGGCTTTTAGGGTTAAACTGCGCGGCTTTACCCGTTTAACTTAACTCTAATTATGTTTCTAAATTTTAGGCAGCTAGTATAAACAAAAACTTGACTTCGGATATTAAGCGTGTATTATTGTGCTTCATTTATCTTACTACTCATACTTTTAACGACCTAATCTCATGGTATATATAAATGCATTGGAATTTCGGAAACTACGAACAAAATTCGTTTATATATGAAGTATTATTTCGCCATCTACATCAATCAAGCGAAGTTTGATCATTCAGGTAATTTTTATAAAATATTAACTGCGTGACAACCATATTGCATAAAGATAGCATTTTGTTTAATTTGACAAAGGTTAAAATTTAATCATCATGTATAATAGTTTTATTGTAGGCGAAGCTAACAACTCATTGACCTCGGATACCTGTAAAGCCTCCGAAACGTTGGGAAGTTTATAAACAAAATAAAGCGCCATATAAACTCATAAATAATCTATTTATATTAATAGTCACGATAGCCAAGTGGTTGCGCGGTCGGAATTTTGAGTCGAGAGACCCGTGTTCGATCCCCAGGTGGCAGGCTCGTACCAATGGGTTTTTCAAAAAACTTAAGTACGATTATTTCGTTAGCTTGGACATAAAGACGGTGACGGGCTCACCACCTGTCACGTTGTCCCAAAGATATCTTCGGTGGAAGGTGGGTCAAACGAACTTAATTGTCTAGACTAGACCTCTGTCTACCCCTGTATTGGGAATTGCCGGAAGATATTTTATTTGTATATTTAATTTAATTCTTTTATTTATTTCCTTTTGTATTATTATTAATTAATATATTTTTATCCCAAATTTGATTATACGATATATATATTCAGTGCAATATCCAACATGTATTTATAGAAAAAATAGATACACTTTAAGCAGGATATAGATCTCTCTCTAGATATATACTCTATGCAGTATAGTGTAATTCTGTGCCACGGAAAATGGCATATTTCGAAAATGTCAACCAACGTGATTTGTGTTTATTTTGGATTGTGCGTCAAATGCAATGAAAGCGTTTGCGAATCATTTCCAATTGTTTTTCTCCAAAATAATTTGAATTTCGTTGATAACATTCTTCCAGTTATGTGCGCAGTGAGTGTATTTAAAGTATAGGTGAGTTAATCAAACAATGAAATTTGACTAAATGTAGTGATAAGTAAAACAAACAATGTATTCTCATTATAGAGTGGTCAGAAAACTACGGTGAAATCGACCATCAACCAACGCTAGTTAACTTATAGTTAGTATAATTATAGTTCTACATATAATATTTGGTTTAAGTCACGATAGCCGAGTGGTTGGGTTATCGGGATTCGGAGTCAAGAGACCCGAGTTCGATTCCCAGGTGTCAGACTCGTACCAATGGGTTTTTTTCAAAGACTTAAGTATGAATTATATCGTTCGCTTGGTCATATATACGGTGACGGGCTCACCACCTGTCACGTTGTCCCAAAAAATGTTCGGTGGCAGGTGGGTCGAAAGGACTTAATTGTCTTGACCCCTGTATTGAGAATAGCGTGAAATGTTTCAGTGTTTTCGTGTTCCGTTTATTTTTTATATTTTATACATTGAAATAAATACGAAATGAAGGAATATGGTAGGTTTGAATGATGATCTTATCACTAAAATGGCTAACGGAGTGCTTCGAAAGTTTAGGCACGTTGATCGAATGAATGAAACCGAATGGTAAATCTCAAAAAAAAAAAGCTCAAAAGTTTCAATAGACCGAGGTAAACCGAGACTAACTTTCGAAGACCATGAGAGCAAATTACTTGACGAGGGGAATGTCAAGAGTCCTAGAGATACCTAGACATCTGTGTAAGAAAATGATGTATTTGATAGATTTTTTTCAAAATTTTACCTGATCCCGCTTGTGTAATTGCACAATACATTAGTTGGCGTTATCTTATTTGTTTCCTGGTTGTAAAGTCACAAATATTGTAATAATTCCTAGATTAGTAGATGGCGCCGATGTCAAAAACCGGCATGATTAAACAGAGAAATAAAAAAAAATCAACTGATGCGTGTAGGACACGGTGGCTCAGAGGTAAGAGCGTTGTCACGGTTCGGCAAAGGTCGTGGGTTCGTATCCTGCCTGTGTCAGTTGAATTTTTAAAATCTCACTAAAGGGAATTCATTTCATCTCTGCATCACCCAAAGGTTGACTGGTAGAGAATGCTTCAGGCATTAAGTCCGCCTATGCATTCTCATTTGTATGAAGTTAAATAAATAAATAAATAATCTTCATAATGCTGGCCCGAAGAATCTTGAGCACTAGCTTGGTTTGTAGGGATCATGACACTTGATGATGTTCTCTCCCGCTATCTTGCCAGGGATTTTGCGTCAAGATAATAATAATATTTTATATATATTATTTGACGACCTCCGTGGACGAGTGGCGTAAACACCGTTTTCAAGTCGTCGTCATCTCGAACTTCCTACATATTCTCGGGTCTGGGTGTTTGTGGTGCCTGCGTTGTTTACGATTCTCATACCACAAGTGCTTTAGCTTCTTACATTGGGATCGGAACAATGTATGTGATGTTGTCCTTATCTATATATGTGTTTATTATTTTATTTAATAACTGAAGTAAACTTTAAAGTTAACGCACCCCGGCTTTAACCATAAAGCATATTTCTAGATAGCAGTATATAATCTAAAAAACTTATAGTAAAAACTAGAAAGCAATGGATGTTCTCTTTGGTAACTACCAAGGCATCTTTTGCGTCGCTCTATCATTAATTTATGGTCTACGTTTGATGTTATTCTTAAAAAGAAAGACCGGTTACTCATCCTTGGTCGTTTCTAATACCTATTCTCTATGTTAATTGGGTTGGCTTCAAATCAGGTTCGATCTGTTCGCTAAATATAACTCTGAAATAGTGCCAATGTACTATTAATGTAACAAATATTAGCGATAGAGCTACGTCTGCATATTTTGTGAATTAATTAAACATAAAAAAATATCTTCACGCAATTCCCAATACAGGGGTAGATAGAGGTCTAGTCTAGACAATTAAGTCCCTTTGACCCACCTTCCACCGAAGATATTTTCGGGACAAATTGACAGGTGATGAGCGCGTCGCCGTCTTTATATCCTAGCCAACGTTTATATCGTTTGCTTGGACATAAAGACGGCGACAATTGTACCACCTATCGCGTTTTCCCCTTAAAACGTCTTCGGTGAAAGGTGGGAGGAAAGGACTTAATTGTCTGAACCTCTATATATCTCAGTATTGGGTATAAAGTGAAGATATTAGGTAGCAATCGAACAAATCGGGTGTGTACGCCACTCGGCCACAGAGGTCGTCACGTGGTAGGGCTCATGGAAGAAGTGTGAACCTCATCTCATTTTCATTCATTCGTTCTCTTTCTTCTTCTTTCTTCTTCATTTCATCTTGGGTCGAAATAGTATCCAAAGGAACCCGTTCGCGATAACTATCTACATTTCGATTCAGGCGTGCAAGACTTCTCACGTTATGTGATTCTTTTCTTGTTTTATATGAGATTATTGACTCTTCTTTTATTTCGTAATTTACATATTATCTTCACGCAATTCCCAATACAGTGGTAGACAGAGGTCGAGTCTAGACAATCAAGTCCCTTCGACCCACCTTCCACCGAAGATATTTTCGGGACAAATTGACAGGTGATGAGCGCGTCGCCGTCTTTATATCCTAGCCAACGTTTATATCGTTTGCTTGGACATAAAGACGGCGACAATTGTACCACCTATCGCGTTTTCCCCCTTAAAACGTCTTCGGTGAAAGGTGGGAGGAAAGGACTTAATTGTCTGAACCTCTATATATCTCAGTATTGGGTATAAAGTGAAGATATTAGGTAGCAATCGAACAAATCGGGTGTGTACGCCACTCGGCCACAGAGGTCGTCACGTGGTAGGGCTCATGGAAGAAGTGTGAACCTCATCTCATTTTCATTCATTCGTTCTCTTTCTTCTTCTTTTTTCTTCATTTCATCTTGGGTCGAAATAGTATCCAAAGGAACCCGTTCGCGATAACTATCTACATTTCGATTCAGGCGTGCAAGACTTCTCACGTTATGTGATTCTTTTCTTGTTTTATATGAGATTATTGACTCTTCTTTTATTTCGTAATTTACATATTACATACATAAATAATTTACATACTATGAATATACTTTTTTTCGCGTTGAATATGAATAAGTCTTTCTTTTTAAATGTCGGTATTTTTAATTTAATACCCCAGGTGGCAGGCTCGTACCAATGGGTTTTTCTAAAACTTATGTAGGATTTATATCGTTGGCTTGGACATAAAGACGGCGACGGGCTCACCAACTGTCACGTTGCCCCGAAAATATCTTCGGTGGAAGGTAGGCCGAAGGGACTTAATTGTCTAGACTAAACCTTTGTCTACCCCTGTATTGGGAATTGCGTGAAGATATTTATTTATTTATATGTTATTTTGTCAACAGCCACTGGCTGACGGTTCGATAGTGCAGTTGCTGGTGATTTTGCCTTCGAAGCTAAGGATTGCGGGTTAGAATCCCACTAGTAACAAGCAGAAATTATGCTGAATTTATTAAATTAAAGAGATTTTTTTTTCAAAATTTTAACTGATCCCGCTGGTGTCATTGCACATTACATTAGTTCGCGTTATCTTATTTATGTTTCCTGGGTGTAAAGTCACAAATATTGTATTAATTCCTAGATTAGTAGTTGGCGCAGAAGCCAAAAACAGGCATAAATAGAGAAATAAAAAAATCAATTGATGCGTGTGTGTGTGAACAGGTGAGAACAGGGTGGCTCAGAGGTAAGACCGTTGCCACGGTACGACAAAGGTCGCGGGTTCGTATCCCACCCGTGTCAGTTAAAATTTTAAAAAATTATTACATTAAAATGTAATAATTTTAATTGCGCTGTACCGGTGAATCGAATCTGGAGCACTACTAGCATAGAAGTCAAGCGCCTGGCCACCATACAGGTCAATATACAATTCAATATACAAATTAATTTCAACCAAAACAAAAAAATTTGCCATTCTCTTCGAACAAACAAACACACAAACTTTCGCATTGTTCGCATCGCATAAGAGCTACTCGTGGAGATATAGTAAAGAGCAATGACATCCGAGTCTCACAGCTTCCGAAGGTATATTACGTAATGTGTTTGCCGGTTTTGTATAAACACTTAATTTTTCCTTAATAACGCTATAACACGGTTTCGATGAATATAAATATGATTTTATATTATTACGTAGGATGAATATGAGTATATAGTATAGTCATGATAGGCGAGTGGTTGGGTGGTCGGAATTTCGAGTCGAGATACCCGTGTTCGATCTCCAGGTGGCAGGCTCGTACCAATGAGTTTTTCAAAAAACCTATGTACGTTTTATATTGTTGAGTTGGACATAAAAATGGCGACCACTCACATGGCTCACCACCTGTCACGTTGTCCCGAAATGACTTAATTGTCTAGACTAGACTGTCTACCTCTGTATTTATATATATTATTTATAAATAATAGCGTCATGTTTAATCACAAGGTAATAAAAGTTTGAGCATAATAGAAGCAATACAATTTTTTAGTCACGATGGCCGGGTGGTTGGGTAGTCGGAATTAGAATCGAGAGACCCGAGTTCGATTCTCAGGTGGTAGGTTCTTATGGGTCAAAACATTTTGTACATTTTATATCGTTGAATTGGACATAAAGACGGTGACAGGTTCACCATATGCCACGTTGTCTCAAATGTCTTCGGTGAAAGGTGGGTCGAAAGGACTTAATTAGTTGTCTAGACAACTAATTTTTTATTACGCAATATTATTGATTTTTAAAGAATATTTATTATACTATATTTTTATTTGATAAAATTAAAGAGAACGCCACGCCAACGATATAAATCGTACATAAGTTTTGAAAAAATAAAACCTTTTGGGACGTACCAATGGGTATTTATTTTTTCCTACGGAGTACCTACGGATCGAACTCTGGTCTCACGACTTTCGAATTTCGTTCACCCAACCATTTAACTATCGTTAGTAGTTAGAATATTAAGTAATGTAATAAACCCCGGGTTTATTGCTTGCCACCCGTGTCGATATTACGAAGGTCAACTAGTGCATTCGCAGTGCAAATAGAATCTAGGTCTTACTTATATGCCCTAGTTTTTCCATTTTTCTGCATATTTTATGAGCCGCATAGCATTGATTTTAATTTGCAGAACTCACGTGTTAATATTCTTACGTTCTTGTTTGTTGATGTCATAAGTAATTTTAGTGACATCTCTGTGAAGTTATTTTGCCTTATGCAAACATTTTTTAAATTATTATATTGTGTTGTGTTACGGGTGTTTTTATGTTACGGAAAGAAAGGAGGTGCTATATGCTCTATGTAATCGTTTAAAATAAGCCGTGTAATAGTTAAGAACAGTCGCTATATCCCAGACGTCTCCTCTTAATGTAATCCCATTCAGTAATAAATAAAGAAATAAATATCTTCTCGCAATTCCCAATACAGGGGTGGACAGAGGTCTAGTTTAGACAATTAAGTCCCTTCGACCCACCTTCCACCGAAGATATTTTCGGGACAATTTAGTAATAAGTTTTGTAAATTTACAGGTATTCCTGAATACTTGGGTAGTCAGGATCTAGTCTAGAGTAAATTCTCTAGACGTGTCACGACAGAAATGTATTTCATCTCAATTTCGTCCACAACCGCAACAGTTAAATAATGAACGGGTAATGTTTTCATAATGACAACAAATATACCACTAAACGCTCATCACCTGTCACTCATCAGGCTCACCACCTGTCACGTTATCTCAAAAAATGTCTTCGGTGGATGATGGGTCGAAAAGACTTAATTGTATAGACATCTGTCTACTCCTATATTGGGAATGGCGTGAAGATATTTTCTAATAGATGTTCTATTAGAAAATATCTTCACGCCATTCCCAATATAAAGATATTCCACTAAGAAAGGCGTCTATGCAGTGCAGTAACAGATCGGTTCTAGGTTACGTATAGAAGCGTTAATGAGTCGACTTCAATTAAAGATGGCGTTTGCCCACATGCTGGCATTATTTTGCATCATTATTAAGAGACTTACCAGGTCAACAATGTCGACAATGTAAAATATGAAATGTAAATTTAAAATATGTCGCCTCTTATACGAGTGTACGAAGATTTTGATGGTTAGTGCTGCTTCGGCGGCCACTTAGTGAAGTTCCAAATTTTGAGGACCTGCGTAAGTTTTTAATACATTAAAAAAATATTAATGACTTTAAAGTGTAAACTCAAATTTAGTTCTACATTTCAATTTTTTCATCGCCTTTGCAGTGGAAATAATTTAATGAATAGTTTCTTAAGTTATCTTGAGATATTCGTATTTTTTTGTATTTTATCTGCTAATGAATGTGACTAAAAGTATTATTTAGAATGATGAAATGTCGCTTTTCCTTTTGAGTAATTTATCGTGATTGATCTTTACGCTAGGTACCAATACTGGGGTAAACAGAGGTCCGGACAATTATGTACTTCACCTAAGACCCTTTTTTCGTCAACGTGTCACGCGCTGTGCCTGTTGCCGTCTTATTATAAATACGAGCCTGCCACCTGGGGATTAAACTCTGCTTTCTTGAATCGAATTGCGATCACCTAACCACTATCGTGGTTTTGTTGGGTTGTATAATGGCTCGAGAATACCTTTAAAAACTTTTCATTGAACTATTTGGTGTTAATAATGATTTACTCTCACTTGATAACTGGAAGAGAGACGTGCTAAGGATTTAAAACAGGGTACGCATGTATACGAAGGCTTTTTTTTATCATTTTAACATATATACAATATTAACATTTATTTAGTAGATCATTACTTTACAACTAGTTCAAATGAAATAAAAATAAAAAAATAAAAATACATAGAGTGGTTAATAGAGTGGTAACAGAGGTCTAGGCTAGGCAATTAAGTCCCTTTGACCCACCTTCCATCGAAGATGCTATCGGGACAACGTGAAAGGTGGTGAGACCGTCGCCGTCTTTATGTCCAAGCCAACGATATAATTCGTACATAAGTTTTTTGAAAAACCCATTGGTACGAGCCACCTGGGGGTGGAAGTCGGGTCTCTTGACTCGAAATTCCGACCACCCAACCACTCAGCTATCTAACTTGTTAAATATCTATTTTATTTATACTTATATGTATGTATGTATGTATTTACATGTGTAGAAGTATTTGTATATAGTATATATGTATGTTTATGTTTAGTAATGTATAGGATCATCTTCTCTATGGGACTAAAGAAAGATATTTAATTTTAGGAATAGGTAGTGCCCTGGTACAAATATTTTGTTTTAATTATTCTTTGATTTTGCTGCGTGAACATAAATAAATAAAAAAATAAGTAATGAAACTAAAACAAATTTAAACTTACTTAAGATTATGGATAAAAAAAAGGAAAAGATAATTAACAATATTAAAATTTGAAAATAAAATTAAAACAGCTATTACTTATGCCTAAAAATAGTACAGAAAAAATGTACTTTAATAAGAACCAATATATTTAATTTGTGTAACTTTGTTCCAGTGAAGAAAAATGCGACGGGCCGCCGCTTGTCTCCTGCTGGCGATCCAGCTGGTAAACGCCACCTATCTCCTGCCTGGCGATGTCGCGCCAAAGCACTATGACGTGCGCCTCGCGTTCGACGTGGACCCCAAGACGAATTACAGCTTCTTCGGAGTCACTGATATACTGGTATGTTTATTTTTTTGTGTGCGGTACTACGTTCGAATTAAGAATGTCACGTCGCGTCTCTTAGTGAGTGCAAATTGTTTGATAATTTAAAATAAAACTTCATTCCATTCCCCGTACAGAGGTAGACACAGGTCAAGACAATTTTGTAATTTTACGAACTACTTTTTACCGGGAAAAATGACAGGTGAGCCAATCGCTGTCTTCGTGTCCAAGACAACGGTACAATTTACGTACATGTATATTTACGTAGATAAATATTCATAAATATATTTTAATAGGTGGTGAGCCTGTCTTTTTAGCTACTAGCCTACGATATAATTCGTACATAAGTTTTTGAAAAACCCCATTAGTACGAGCCTGCATACCTGGGGATCGAACTCTGGTTTCTTGACTCGAAATTCCGACCATCCAACCACTCGGCTATCGTGATTTTAACTAAACATCAATAATCTTACTCTTCGACATAGAAACATAAATTTCACTTATCATAAGTTCAAAAAATTTTAATCCACCCCCGTTAGTAATGAGGTTCTTCTAAAGAAAACTCTTTTTTATCGAACTAACCTGATATTTGTCGTAATATTATTGTAAAATTACATAAAATCTTTATAAATGGTGGCCTATATCTTATTTTGATGTATAAGCTATATTACTGTAAAGTTTCATTAAAATCCGTTGTTTTATCGTGAAACAGTAACAAACATCCATTCATCCTCACAAGCTTTCGCAATTTATAATGTAAGTTAGATTACAATTGACTCAATTTCTGTATTCTAAGTTTAAGCCTATCACGGTGCGTGTCATGAAACCATAGAGTGCGTGCCAATAGACACTAGATAGTGCGGATTTGTGTCAACACAATTCAACCAATTTATATGTTAAGGCATAAACATAAACATGAGACATACTTAAGGCTATCTAATTGATATGCCGGGGACGAGGCGAGACGGTCGGCCAAGGTTTTCCCTTTCATTGTCCTCATCCTGATTCTCTGTGTGTAGGAAATATATGTTTAAATTGGTAAATTGGTATATTTGCGTGAGGTATTAGAGGGAACCCTACCCTACCCTTTTCTCCCTGCAAAATGTCTAAATTTGTTAAAGCTATTTTAAAAATACAATATCTTCCGATAGACAGCAGTTTAAATTTTTTTAATGTATTCACTACTTTTACACTTCAATTACAGTCACGTCTGCGGAGTGTTTAGGCGATCCTCAAGGCTCGTACTAATGGGTTTTTAAAGTGAGTTTTCAAGTATGATTTATATCGTTGGTTTGGACTTGAAAACGGCGACGGGCTCACCACCTGGTGACGGGTCCCAAAAATTCTTCTGCGAAAGGTAGTTCGAAAGGACTTAATTGTCTAGACCTCTATCAACCCTAGTATCAAGAATGGCGTGAAGATATTTATTTATGTCAATTAGTTTTCATCTGACAATCAGTTTGTCACGTCGCCCACTACGCTCCGAAAAGCGTATTTTTGCGCACCTTGCAAAATTATGGACGTTTTTTTTGTCGTCAGCGAAATCTTTTTCATACCAAGGTCAATACACGGCAACAATAATTGCTGTGGGTGCATTGTTAGAGATGTTTTGTCGTTTGACATTGTCGATATTTCATTCGAACTGTTTAAATTATTTTTTCGAAACGGACGCCATTTATAAATTTGTTACGCGGCGTTCTAACTCGCCTGAAGTTTAAGAGCAGTGGTCCGCTTTTACCAAGGATTTTCTCTCAGACTTTTTTTAGAGATTATATTATCAACTTATTTTCTTAGACAGAATCTCGGACTGGGGCCGACTAATTTTAGTCCAGTTCGACCCTAAACTTGTGTCTAAGTTTGCGCGTTTACCGCTAAAAAGAAACCCTTCGTCGTGTCACCTTTGAGAGCACTCCCCTAGTTGCGTCAGTCAGTATCGGAATCCTCGGCGTCGACATATCAAGCAATACCAGATCACTCGCATGGAGTACTGTTCTCATCTCTGGCCGGGGGCACCCCAGTGTCCCACCATCCCACCATCACGTGAGCCACCTGCTCGTATGCCTCCCTACTGTATAAAAAATAAAGACAAAAGGCAATAGGTATTTCTTACCTCTTTACTTTCCTACCAAAATTATCTTATTCTTACGCCAACTTACCACACGCTGGATATAATTATGTACGGTAGTGTTATAGTCACGATAGCCGAGCGGTTGGGTGATCGGAATTCGAATCTAGAGACCAGAGTTCGATCCCCAAATGGCAAGCTCATACCAATGGGTTTTTTTTTTCAAAACTTATGTAGGGATTTAAATCATTGGCTTGGACATAAAGACGACGACGGGCTCACCACCTGTCACGAAAGGTGGGTCGGAAGGACTTAATTTTCAAGACGATGTCTATGTCTGTATTAAGAATGGCGTAAAGATGTATACAATATATACCATATATGCAGTAAGGAACGGGGTGGTACTATTATTACGCTGATACCTCTTGGTAGATATAGTTATGTATAGTATGTCTTAATTTATGTTCAGGTGTAAATAATTATATATAATTGCACATAAAACATTTCTTTTTATTTATTTTTAATTGCCCTTGAAAGTATGTAATGCATGTAAATGAGTATAATAATATTACAAAAATTAGTTTCGTTAAATTGAATTAGGCTTGGTTTGCAATCATCGCGCCATAACTGATTATACGTTTTTCAATTGTTTTCAATTGAAAGCGTTTCTTTATGTTTTTTCTATATCTTCACAAATTTTTCCAATACTGTGGTAGACAGTCACGATAGCCGAGTGATTGGATGGTCCGAATTTTAAGTAAAAAGAGCCGAGGTCGATCCCCAGATGGCAGGCTCGTAACAATGGATTTTTCAAAACTTATGTACGAATTACATTTATGGCTTGGACATAAAGACAATATCTTTCATCAAAGAAAACGTCTTCGGTGGAAGATGGATCGAAGGGACTTAGTTGTCTAGATTAGACCTGTGTCTATCCTTGTATTGAGAATTGCGTGAATTTTATTTATTTACTGTGGTAAATAGGGGTCTGGGAAATTAAGCACTTTCGGTTCTACTTTCACTGCTGGTGCAGGTGGTAAGCCTATCGCCGTCTTACTGTACAAAACTACGGTGTAAATATTCTTATACATATAAACATTAATGAATCTAGTCCAAATATTCATAATGAAATAATAAATACATAATAGATAGGGACAACATCTCTGAACCCAAAGTAGCTAAAGCACTTGTGTTATGGAATCGAAAACAACAAAGGAAAAACAAACACCCGGACACGAGAAACTGTACGAAAAGTGTATTTTACATTAATCCGATCGGGAATCGAACCTGGGACCGCAGAGCTGGCGACTATATGAAAACCGGTGTTTAAGCCACTCGTCCACGGAATTCTTCTTAAGCATTGTACAAGTTATTGCCCCTTGCGGGATTCGAATGAAAAAACAATAACGCCCCGATGACCCGTTAGACTAACGGGTCATCGGGGCGTTATTGTTATAATATAAAAAACTAATCAAAAGCTAAAGTAGTAATCTGTTCTCCTCGGGGCAAGTGACGATAGGCTTTCATGTATACGCTCAATTCCATACCTGTAAGAAATGTATCAGAAAAGGGAAAGCAAAAGAGAGAGAGGTATATGAGATAGGTGTGTGAGCTTTTAGTTCCCTCGTTCTCCAGACGAAACGGTGGCCTAAAGCGAACAACGTGATTGAGTGGCGTATTCAACGGATTTAAATTTTCCGAAAGCTTAAATGTAGAAAACCACTTTTTCGATTCTATTTCTTTATTATGTGTCTCGGATCTGGATGTTTGTGGTTTATTTCATAACTTATTTCATAACACTTTAGTTTCTTAATTTGGGATCAGATCATTCTATGTGTTGTACTTATTTATCTACTTATTAATAAAATCTATAATATATCGTCAAACTATGTAGACATGCGCATTAGTAGAGTAGTAAGAGCGAAATAGTAAATTCATAATTTGAAAAGGTCGACAAATTATTTTATATGTCAGAGAAGTATTTTATTGACTAAAAGCATTTCTTTAATAAAAACATAAAGTTTACTTTTAAAGTTAAATAGACAGGGACCCCGGGTGTTATTTATTACGAGGAACTCAAGGACCCTGTGGTAATTATGCAAACGACGTCACTGCAAAAAGCAGTATGTAAGAAAATGTGATAATTATTATGTTTGCATTTACATAATACATATATTACATGTAATAATATATATCCTATATTTCTTATACAATAAATGCATGCAGGATATAGGCCGCTCCAGTTAGAGAAGGTTAGTCATAATCGCCACGCATCTAGGATCGCCTCCTTGCAGAATGGCGATCCCAGAACGAAACACCTCGCTCCGTTGACGCTGTTGTCCGTCACCGGTCTGCTTAACTTTGGTCTGGTATTTTTCGAGATGGTTATTCCGGTATCGATACCCATTGTAATTTACAAGGCGCTTCCTTCAGACGCCTTTTTCTGCACTCGCGGTGTGATGTGTCTAATCGTCGATTTTATTTTCATTGTATTTTATATTTAGTTATACATAGTAATTAGATAACAAATCCAATCCATCAATTATCCATCGATATGAAATAAAATATATCTTCACGCAATTCCCAATACAAGGGTGGACAGAGGTCTAGTCTAGGCAATTCAGTCCCTTTGACTCACATTTCACCGCAGATATTTTCAGGAAAACGTAACAGGTGGTGAGCCCGTCACCATCTTTATGTCCAAGCCAACGATATGATTCGTGCATAAGTTTTTGTAAAACCGATTGGTACGAGTCTGCCACCACGGGATCGAGCTCTCTGATGAGATTCCACTAACAGAGAAAAACCAGGCGAAAACCGTGAAATTATATATAACTATACATTAAATAAAACGTATCTATTATTTATTATTAATTGCCTTTGAAAGTGTGAACCTAAGCATCTTATAAAAATTGGTTTCGTTAAATTGAATTAGGCTTGGTTTCTAATTATCGCGGCATGAGGGTGCAGTACACGTTTTGGTAAAAATGTTCTTTTATATCTTTACGCATTTTCGTAACATTGCGGTAGACAGAGATCGATACAATTAAGTCCTTTGAACCCGTTTTTCACCGAAGTCTATTTTGGTATTTAAGTGTCTAAGGTAAAGGCACAATATATTTACATTAGACATCACATTACATATATAAAAAATAATAATAATAATAAATTGAAGTAATGATGGCCGAGTGGTTGGGTGATCGGGATTCGGAGTCAAGAGTCCCGAGTTTGATGCCCAGGTGGTGGCCTTGAACCAAAGGGTTTTTTCAAAAAAAAACTTAAGTACGAATTATTTCGTTGGCTTGGACATAAAGTCGGCGACGGCGACTGTCACAATTTTCCAAAAAATGTCGTCGGTGGAAGGTGGGTCTAAAGGAGTTAATTCTCTAGATCTCTGTTTACCCTATATTGGGAATGGCGTGAGGATATAGACTATACATAAAATGTATTATTACTTATTAAACAGTAAAACTGTAAACTATTTATTAAAAGTGTTATGTAATGTTACATAGTTATGGAAAGGAGGAGTTTTACTCAGGCGCGCCTATTTTTAAATGAGACTGCAATATTTATATCAGCGATAAAAAAATTTCAGTGTTAAAAATAAAAATATTTTTTTCAAGATGAAGATAAGAAAAGAGATTTTTGATGTAAGAAGATAAGAAGAAAAACATTTATAGATTCACATTAACATTCATGCCTAAAGCACAAATGTTTGCTCCAAGCGGGATTCGAACCTGCAACCGCAACTACTTCTCTTTTACTTATTATATATCACTATCAATTATCAGCAATCGGGTCGTTGAGCCGTAATTCTTCAAATAGAAGAAAATGGCAAACCTGCAATCACTTCTACTAATTACAAGTGACTATCTACTTGCTAAAACCTCTGCAAGATACACGCCTCTCCCATAAGGGAGGATTTGTGGTAATCACCACACTTGACAAGCGGATTGGCGATCGCAGTATCACACACATTGCCGTTTAGACGCTGCTTAAAAAAAATATATTTTCATGCCATTCCTTACAGGGGTAGTCAGAGGTCTAGTCAATTCAGTTCTTTAATCTTAATTTAAGTTCTTTAATTAAGCCCCTCCACCAAAGAAATTTTTGGTCACCAGATTGCAGAATTTTGTCGTGTATTTTTTTTACGAGATAGTTATCACGCCATCTGTCGGTGGCCATTTAAGGCTTTTGAATAATTCTGTTAATTAAATCTATCTTTTTACAGCTAAATATCAAGAAAAGCACGTCCCAAATCGTTCTTCACGCGCAAGACTTTACAGTGGCGGAAGGTAAAGTGAAGTTGTTGGGTCAGAGTGATTTGCCCACGGTTGTTGGTACTAAGATCAATGACACATACAACTTCCTCACCATAACTCTGGACAAGGAGCTGTCGGAAGGCGAGGATTATTTGCTGAGAATACCTTTCTACGGAAATCTGAAGATTGGACTGGACGGTGTTTACATCAGTTCCTACGTTAACACAAAGACGAAAAGTAAAGAGTAAGTTTACTGATTTTAAAAAAATATCTTCACGCCATTCCCAATACTGATAGACGGAGGCCTAGACAATTAACTGGCGATCATACGAACAGACGTGTTGCACCATAGACGCTGCTGCCCGTTACTTGTCTGCTGAATTTTTATCCCGCTATGTGTTTGTAGTATTTTCAAGGCTTGTCCCTTATTTACCTCTTACGACGCTCATGAGAAGAAAGGAGTTGGTATATTCTTATGTGGTAACCAATCAGCTAACATTTTAACCAAATATAAAAATACAATTTTTTTTGTTAGTAATATTTTATTTTCTACCACCTTAAACCACCTAGGTTCAATCCCAGTTCGGCACTTAGCAATTTTTAGTACTGAATTTACGTCGATCTCAGTGGTGAAAGAAAATATCGTGAGGAAACCACCATGTCTAAGAGATAGTAATAAAAATGATGTTTTACTTCAAGGCTGTGAAAAGCTCGCCAATACGCACTGGACAAGCGATGTAGACACCTACTCAATTTTGTCATCTTCACGCCTTTGTCTAATGCCAGGGTTGTTACAAGAAGATATTAATAAACATATGGGTAGCCAGACGTCTAGAGTATTTTTAGTCCTTTCGGGCCCCATTTCACCGAAGCAGACCGTGGATTAGAGAATTAAACAGAGGTCAAATGTCAAGAGGTTTACTTAAATCTCTCTCAAAATAATACCATCGCACAGTAGTGGGTATATACAGGCTGCTATATTACCTTTCCTTTTTTTAAGGTACCTGATCGCGACTCAATTCGAGGCGACATCTGCTCGCAAGGGCTTCCCCTGCTTCGATGAACCGATGTACAAGGCGACCTTCCGCATCAACATCGGTCACCACAAAGATTTCAGTGCGGTCTCCAACATGCCCCTGTACAACAGTTCCAATGACAAGTAAGTTTTCTAGCAGCAATAAAATTCTAGTAATACTTGATAAAATATCTTCACGCTATTCCCATTACTGGGGTAGAGGTCCAGACAATTAAGTCCTTTCGACCCACCTATCACCGGATACATTTATTGGGACCACGTGATAGGTGGTGAGTCTTTATATCCAAGCCAACGATATTATTCGTACTTAAGTTTTGAAAACACTCTTTGGTTGGAGTCTACCACCTGGGGATCTAACTCAGGGGACAGAAGCAATTTCCGGTCGCTCACTCACTCGGGTATCGTGACTATAATTTTATACATTTATCTATAATAAATGGCATAGCATAGCTTACATACTTTAAAAATCGATATAAATGCGTTATAAGTTTAACAGTGGTAGAGTCACGCATCAGCTTTGGTTGTTGCATGAATGGGCCGGCTCGACCGGGGAAGTACCACGACCTCACAGAATACCGGCGTGAAGTAGAATTCAAACAAACTTCTGCGTTTCGTCTGGTGAGAGCAGGTAACAGGAGTCCCGCACACCCCCCTACGCAACCGGCAACGCATCTGCTATGCCTCGGGTGTTCATGAGCGGGGGTAATCACTTACCATCACGTGTGCCGCCTGCTCGTTTGCCTTCCTTTTCTATAAAAAAAAAATATGTTTTACGTCAAAATAAAGATCGATTTCTGATGTAGGCCTACTAGGTTCTCGTGTAAATTTATTGTTCATGAAAGTATGTTTATTTCCTAATCACTAGGTGTCCCTCAAGGGTCAAAACTTAATCCATTCTTTTAAAGTATGTATATGTTTGTACTGTAACATGATAAAATATGTATATGTATCAAGATAAAAAATCAACGAATAGTAAATTCGTAAGTTTTTTTTTTATCGAGCTAAGAACTGGGATACACAGAGCTCTATACAATTGAGTCCTTTCGACCCACTTTTGACCGAAGCTTATTGAGGACTATGTAGCTAGGCTATCGTTGATGTTAATTAAAAACCATATTGTTTTAAATAACTTGTGCATTCGGCTCTGATTGTATGTTCATTTTGCAGCGCTCTCGAAAACGTCTGGCCTTGGGAAGTGATCGGGAAAAAGTTCAAGTAAGTAGCTTTTTATAGTTCTGAGTTTTGTCTTGACGACCTTCGTGTACGAGTGGCGTACACACCGGTTTCCATGGAGTCGCCAGCTCTGATGTCCCAGGTTCGATTCCCGGTCGTGTCTATGTATAAAACACTTTTCTCTCTTGTCTCAGTACTGGTTGTTTGTGGTAGCTTCGTTTTTTCTGATTCCATAATACAAGTGCTTATGCTGGTTACACTAGGATCCGAGCATACATTGTTGAGGACAACATCACATACGTTGATGTTGTCCTCAACAATGTATGTATCAATCTGTCTTACATACTTACCTTCATGCACAATCCCTTACGGAGTAGCCAGAGAGAAAAGATCGCCGAGTGTCACGATCCTTACATACCTCTTTCGCTCGCTATTTCCAGGAACGACAAATCGCAATTCGTGTGGGACCAGTTCGAGAATTCGGTACCGATGTCGACGTACCTCGTCGCGTTCGTGGTTTCCAAGTTCTCGTATGTGGACAGTCCGCCGGAGCTCTCCGACACCAAGTTTAGGATCTGGGCGAGGAGCGACGCCATCGATCAGGTCAGATTTTAAATAATAAATAAATATCTTCACGCAATTCCCAATACAGGGGTAGACAGAGGTCAAGTCTAGGCAATTAAGTCCCTTTGACCCACCTTCCACCGAAGATATTTTCGGGACAACGTGACAGGTGGTGAGCGACGACGAGCGGCGACGGCCGCCTTTATGTCCAAGCCAACGATGAAATTCGTACATAAGTTTTTGAAAAACTCATTGGTACTGCCACCTGGGGATCGAACTCGGGTCTCTCGACTCGAAATTCCGACCACCCAACAACTCGGCTATCGTGACAGATTTTGTTAGTTGATATGATGGCTATAATAGAAAAGTCATTGCTCCATCTTGTGTGGGGTTTCCATCAATCTTTTATTATTATATACGGTGTTCATTGGTGTTTTCGATGGTACATTGCGTATTAACAGGGTCAAGAAGATAATTAAAAAATATCTTCACACCAATACTAGCGCTGACAGAGGTCTAGATAATTATGTGCCCCGCATTCCCGATCACCCTTTCACCGAATACATTTAGGTGAGCCTGTCGCAGTCTTCCTATCAACGCCAACGATATGAACCGTACATAAGTTTTGAACACCATTGATACGAGCCTGCCACCTGTGTATGGTACTTGGTTCTCTTATTATATTATACTATATTACATGTAAAAAATAACATTGACCTAAATAAAGGATGCCTCCGGATTTTCTATCGCCTTTTTCCTCTCCGTTGGGGGCACCTCATTACGAAATGTTATGGATTCAAAAAAGGACTATTTTTATCTATATTTCGATAAATAAATGATTTGATTTTATTGCTGCTCCTGCTTTACATATCTCGTCTTTTGACCCGATTCTTTTGTAAAAAGTATAATTGCCACCTGTTTTCTTAATAACATGTCATTCACGCTTATTTTAGCTGGGTTTAGGTGTTTGTTACGCTGCTTACTTTGGGATCAGAACAATGTATGTGCTCTTGTCCCCATTTTTTTCTTTCTGTATACGTGTAACATTTGTCATTGATTCGATGTTTGCTTTCAGACCTCGTACGCGGCGACCATAGGGCCTCGCGTGCTGTCCCACTTCGAGCGCTGGTTCAACGTGTCCTTCCCCCTGCCCAAGCAGGACATGATCGCCATACCGGACTTCAGCGCCGGCGCCATGGAGAACTGGGGCCTCATCACGTACAGGGAGACGGCGCTGCTGTACGATAAGGAGCAGTCCTCGTTCCTTAACAAGGAGAGAGTCGCGGAGGTATGTTATAATACTCTTCTTTATCTTTTCTTATATTTTCGTTTTAAAGAGTTTTTTTGATTGGTTCTTATTGCACCTTAAAGAATGTGAAGGTACTAAGTGGCCTTAATGCAACTTACTTATTACTTGCTTTGGGGGTTATCATACGATTTAACGATAGCAACATGGTCAGCTTTAGTTGGTTTAGGCCTTAGTCGGTTTTTACTACACCCTCGGGGATAAAGGGTAGTATATTCTTATACTGATACCAAACCAACCTTAGTTTACTTATTGTAAAGCTTAATTTTAGAATATAGGTCTCTTCCTCTCACGTAAAAAGTCACGATAGTCGAGTGGAAGTGGAGGAACGGTAGTCGGAATTTCGAGTCGAGGCTCGTACCAATGGTTTTTTTTCAAAACCTATGTACGATTCATATCATTGGCTTAGACACAAAGACGGCGACTGGCTCAACACCTGTCACGTTGTCCCGAAATATCTTCGGTGGAAGGTGGGTCGAAGGGACTTAATTGTCTAGACTAGACCTCTCTCTACCCCTGTGTTGGGAATGGCGTGAAGATATTTTTTATATTTTATCCCTCTCACGTAAGTAAAAATTATTATAGTCCTTGTACGATTGACTATTTAAGATTGGTTTGATGGCTTGGACACGTTTTGCGAATGAGCGAAGACCGAATGGAGAAGAAAATATATAGCGCGAAATATTAAAAGGGGTCGAGGTAGGCCGAGACTAACTTTCGAACACCATGTGTGCAAATTGCTTCAAGAGCGGAGTTCAAGATTACTCGGATTCTTAGACGTGTATGTGTGAAGAAAATGGTGTATCTGAATGAAGCGAAAGAAGTGTGTAAGGATCATGACACTTGGCGATCTGTTCTCTCTGGCTACCCCGTCAGGGATTGTGCGGGAAGGTATACATTTTTTATTATGAATTTTTTATTGATAAAAATAAAAACAAACTATTTTACAAAGTTATAAACTTTATTTTATTTACAATGATTTATAAATAATAATAACCGACATCACGTAGACTGTACATTAGACACTGTATAGCCATCATACGAAGACTATAACATAAATAATAAAAATCGAACGTCCCATAAGGAACTTTGGTCCAATAACTTATATATTTTAGGCCATCAATCGCGCTGTACGCACTCATCTATCAAAGCACTAGCGGCATAAGTCTTTCACATCAATATAGGTATCATTTTATCACAATTATTTTATTTATGTGATTCATCATATCATTATATCACAAAATGGAGCGTAAGCGATATTTGAACAAATTCAATAATGGATATTTAAGGTCAGAAATGGTATTTTATATCTTTTTATATGACAAAATACTAAAAAAAGTCCTAGTAAAAGTGTAATTTTTTATCGCGTAGCAGTAAAGTAACTAAGAAGTTTTATGACTTTCTTTCAAGGTACATTTAATCGTTTATCTATATGATAAACGATTAAATGTACCTTGAAAGAAAGTCCTTATAAATAATAAACAAATAAATATCTTCACGCAATTCCCTATACAAGGGTAGACAGAAGTCTAGTCTAGACAATTATATTCCCTCGACCCACCTTCCACCGAAAATATTTTCGGGACCACCTGTCAGGTGAGCTCGTCGCCGATCATATACTTAACTACTATAATTAATTTCATTCATCTAGTTATTGAGATATTCAGACATCTTTACCTGACCCGAATTCATTGCTTGGAGTGTATTCGCACGAATATATATTCATATGTGTATTTCATGAATAAGTTTGTACTATTCCAAGGTGATAGCGCACGAGCTGGCGCACCAGTGGTTCGGCAACCTGGTGACGATGAAGTGGTGGTCGGACCTGTGGCTGAACGAGGGCTTCGCGACGTTCGTGGCGTCGCTGGGCGTGGCGGCCGTGCAGCCCGCCTGGCGAGCGGACTCCAGCTACGCGGTCGACAATCTGCTGTCCGTGCTCGCGCTGGACGCGCTGCACTCCTTGCACCCCGTCAGTATCCGCAAACGGCTCTCGTGCAGCGTCTCGCTGAGCGCGCAGACACCAGCTGCACTCCTCGCACCCCGTCAGTATCCGCAAACGGTTCTCGTGCAGCGTCCCTGAGCGCGCAGACCTAGTGTCTACACCGTCGACAACCTGCTCTCCGTGCTCGCCAGATACTGTGCCTTAACAGCCACTCTTGGCGAACGGATCGGCCATCACAGTGTCAGGCACCAAGCACCTTAGCGCACGGTCTAGTATTCTTTGAGATTATTTTAGTCTATCCAGCTATCCGACGGTAGTTCTATTTGTAAGTTTTTTCTTTAGTCGCTCTTACAAAACCCATAGTAACCGATGATATACCATCGACTTCTTACTTCCCGGTAAAGAGGATTTACCTTAATTCCTTCTCTCAGCAAGTGTCTAATAGTAATTAATTAAACTTTAAAAAGTATTATCCTTAGTTGCCTCTTACGAAACCCACTGAAAGAGAGGGGACGATAAGTTGTCACATGAATATCATATGGCAAACACAAAGAAGTAGTTACGAACAATTTCCAACAGGCAGTGTGTTTTGCGTTCGCGCCTGAAGATGTGGACTGAAATAGAACCAAAGGAATCGTAACTACTACCAGTGTATGTTAATAAATGTTTAACCAGGAGAACATATGTATCCATTACGTTACAGATATTTACACATTTCCGTGTGACCATATTTTTGTTTTGTTCAAAGAAAATATAGTTAGCAATAAACAAAACCTTGAATTTTGAATTTAAAAGAAATCCGTTGTACACTCTTTTATAATTAATTTACATGAACGAAAAAATTTAAAATGTTGATTGTAAATTACATTACAGCGCTATCTGTTTCTCATCAAACGAAACCTGCTCATTCAGTTTAATTCAGTTCAAGTCACAGATTAATGTGTGATGTATTTTCCTAGGTATCGGTGCCAATAGACAATCCGAAACGCATATCGGAGATATTCGACGAGATCTCGTACCGCAAGGGCTCCACCATCATTCGCATGATGACCATGTTCCTCGGAGAAGATGTCTTCCGGAAGGCGATTAATAAGTATGTTATTGAATTGAAACCTTTGTGACGAGCAAAAGTGTAATTGGTAATAAAGTTTCGTGTACTTCGAAACTAAGGGTCATGGTTCGTATTCCGCTAAGGGTGGACATTTGAGAGATGAATATCCGATCACACCCGATTGGTTCGATGGCTTCCTAATATCTTCACTCTATTCCCAATACTGGGATAGATAGAGATCCAGAAAATTAAGTCCTTTCGACCCACTTTCCACCGAAGATATTTTCGGGGCAACGTGACAGGTTGTGTGCCCGTCGCCGTCTTTAGGTCCAAGTCAAAGATGTAAATCGTACATAGGTTTTCGAAAAACCCATTGGTACGAGCCTGCCTCCTGGGAATCGAACAGCCGACCGATCGCCCAGCCACTCGGCTATAGTGGATCATGGATCATCTTAGTATGGATCAATAAATATTATATATTTCAATATTTGTCCATGAAAGTATACTGTACTGCAGGCTTAGACACTGTAACGGCGATGGATTATCTTTCTTACTTACTTAACGGCCTATAAAACCCACTGCAGGTCATTGGCCTCTCCCGTAAGAGGGGGTTTGCCATAATCACCACGTGTGACAAGCGGATTGGCGAACGTTGACACCGGTCTGCTGAAATTTAGTTTGGAAGTTTTCAAGGTGGTTATCCCGCCATCAATCGGTACACTATCGACGTCTATACTTTCGACTATTATTATTTATTATTGCGACTTTACCTTAAGTGTGGTTTAACCTTAGTGGCCTCTTACGCCACCCTCGGGTAAAAGAAATGGTATATTCTTGAGCCATTTATTGTGTTTATACTGCTCTCTGATTGGCCAGAAATCTTTGCAAAGTACTTTTCACTGCGCTTGTACCAATTCGCAATATTTTGTTGGACGTTTTAAAATTATTTTGAAAAATACAATGTTTGGCTTTTCTAAGGCATATTCAGTACAGTTGGTACTTGGTAGGTTGTCGAGTTGAATTAGAATAATGCATTTTATACTATTATAGTCCATAAATAAATAAATAAATCTTCACGCAATTCCCAATACTGGGGTAGACAGAATCAAGTCCTTCCACCGAAGACATTTTTGGTATAACGTGACAGGTGGTGAGCCTGTGGCCGTCTTATTTTCCTAGTCAACGATATAAATCGTACAAAAGTTTAAAAAAAAAAACACATACCACCAACCTCCTGGGCATCGAACTCTGGTCTCTTGACTCGAATTCCATTCATCCAACCACTCGGCTATCGTGACATTATAATCTATTAACTGTGCTATATCTGTTTGTTCTACAGTTACCTAGTAAAGTATTCCTACTCGAACGCTGAGCAGGACGATCTCTGGGCGGAGCTGACAGCTGTCAGTAAGCAATATGGCGCCTTGACGCGAAACGTCACCGTCAAAGAAATCATGGACACCTGGACCACGCAGACCGGATATCCGCTGCTGACAGTTACAAGGGAATACGGGGACAAATCGTTGACGATTTCGCAGGTATTCAAATGTTTAGCATTTATCTGACACTTAGCAACAACGTAGACAGAGATCTAGACAATTAAATCCTTTTGTCCCACCTTGCATCGAAGATATTTTTTGTGAAAAAGTGACAGGTGGTGAGCCCGTCGTCGTCTTCATATCCAAGCCAACGTTATAAATCGTTTTTGAATAAACCTATTGGTACGAGCACCTATCGGTACACCCCCACCTGCTTGGTGCAAACGTGATTTTAAACCATTTTCGAATTATCGCTTTTTTTCGAATGAACGCTTAAGTAATCCTCAAAATCGGTCCCGCCATTCAGGAAGACTTCAGGCACATACAAAGGCACAGAAGATGTTTATGCTTAGAGATAAAAAGAATTATAAGATAATGCGCAGTTTTCGGACAGGTTGCTTTCATCGAACTTGAATGAATGAATGAATGAAAAACATTTATCCAGCACAAGTTAAAATAATAACAGGCATAATCACAAGTACAAAAATAAAATTGTGCCAAAAAGGGGTTGGCTCAGCGAATGCTAAGCAAGAAAATACCACTCAGCGCTGATTTTCAGTCAAATAATCTCGTCAAATAACTTCGTGTAATATTCAGCAGATTGACACATTCTACAGCTCAGTGTTAATTATTCCAGTTCTGTTAAGTATATCTTGTATATACATACATTGACGACCTCTGTGGATGTGTGCATACACATCGGTTTTCATGGCGTCGCCGTTTAGGTCCCAGATTCAATTCATGGTCGGGTCAATGTAGAAAACTTTTTTGTACATTTTCTCTGGTCCGGGTGTTTGCGGTACCTACGTTGTTTTTGATTCCGTAACAAAAGTGCTGAAGCTACTTTGGGATCAGAGCAAAGTATGTGATGATGTCCCTATCTAACTTAAATGAAAATACGTAACGACATTTTTTTTCAAAATGGTTATCTCACCAACTGCCGGTAGTAACTTTCAAGATTATTTCCTTAGTCGCCTAGACACACATGGTCCGTCTAACCCCACCGTAGCCGAGTGGTTGTGTGTTCGGAATTCTAGTCAAGAGACCCTAGTTCGATCCCCTGATGGTAGGTACCAGGATCGAACTTTGTTCTCTAACGCATACCAATACCATACCAATAATTTTTTTTTCAAAAATTTTGTACCATTTATGCCATTGGCTTGGCTCACCACCTGTCACTTTGTCCCAAAAATGTCTTCCGTCGAAAGGACTTAATATTGGTAATAGCGAAAAGATATTTTTTTCCTGTAAACCTACATGCATTAATCGCAAATTTGCGCCGCTGGCGCTGGCGTCATCAAATACTTCGTGCCTTATATGCCGCTATGTAATAATATCGTTGCTTGGGTTTATTTGATATCAATCAAACAACATATTATTACCGACAGTCCTGATGGGCGCAGCCTAAACTGTTCGGCATTCAAAACCACCTCAGTGGCCGAGGGAGACATGTATAAAATACTAAAGGCACCACTACGTTTATTCATTAACGGTCAACGTACATATTAATATCGAATCAGTTATGTTAATAAAGAATATAATGCAGTTAAAAATTTATTTAAAGAATTATTTATAAATAAATAAGGATATTGTGAAGAGATTAATGGTTATGTATCTATAATAGAGTTATATAAGTTGTTATTATGACTATTTCGATTTATAAGTTTCAAAATAGGCTGTGAAAAACTGTCTCGTAAATTTGTAGTAGGGTCATTATTATTTTGTTAAAACTATACGTCGTTACGCTGCTCAAATAGATATTACTTCTAGTTATCAAGTGTTTTATTGAAGTGAAACTTCTTTAGAATCGTTGTGATTTGAAACCGGATGCAACGGAAAAAGCGACAGGTAAGAAACAAAAATACATTTCTGTCTTTCTTTTACTGCGTCATCGTACACATTTGTGTATGATGACGCAGTAAAAGAATGAGACAGAAATATACATACTATTTTATAAATAAACTTTGTAATTATTCTACTCTTGTTATAATTTAAGTTAAATTAAGTTTAAATTATATGAATTCATCTCATTCTTCTGTTGATTTACTGAAGTTTCACTTCTATCGTGTGTGAATCGCACACAACATTTTTTTTATTTGTTATTCGATCTACATCCGTAGCACATGTTTAGCTTATGTTTCACATGTTTTTTCTAATTTACGTCACGACATCCTGTAGTGTGTAAGCTGTCAAACAAATTCTTGTCTATGCCTATGTCTATGGTGTTGTCTTCGACCAGAGACGCTACCTGGCGCTGGGGGCGAAGTCCACGAGCGCGGCGTCCTGGTGGGTGCCACTGAGCGTGCTGTGCGAGCTGGAGGCGGGCGGCCGCGCCGCGCCGCTGCAGTGGCTGGCGGCGGGCGAGGGCCTGCAAAGCCTGCACCGTTTCGAGCACGGCGCGGAGCCCGACCAGTGGGTGCTCTTCAACCCTGACATGATAGGTCAGTGCGACCCGCTGAACTTATCACCAGCGTCGAAGAGTGGCTTTCACGCCGGTTCTCACGGTGTTGTTAGTCCTGAGATTATTTAGCCGCTGAACTTCTTCGATGAACTTTGTCTACGTTGTCTACGTATGTCTACGTTCTGAAAAAGCATCGAGCATAAGCGTCCATCTATTACTTACCTGTAAAAGTCCAATTCACGATATATGCATTTTCCTTAAGGAGGAATCATTATAAGCACGACGCATACCAAGTCAATAGACTATGGCAGTATCAGTAAGTTCACACTCTTTCTTCTCATGGTTGTCGTAAGAGGAGACGAAGAGAAAAGCCTAGACAACATCTATGGCTGTTGACAGATGGCGGGAGAATCATCTCCAAAAATCCTAAACATGCAAATCGCTGACGGGCAGCATCGTCTAAGGTGCAAGATGTCTGGTACTGCAATCGCCAAACAAAATAGCTTGGCGGCAAGCTCTCCCACGGAAGAGGAGTATGTGTAATATTACGGGCTGTTATGTACGTGTAACGTTTGAGGAGCTGCAGGAAAAGGGTTACCCGCCAGTTCGGGTGTTCGTGACCTGGAAGGACGTGTCCTCCACGTGTATATATACGTATAATCGTGCGAATTTCGATAGCGCTATGTAGGCTGTCGATGTGTTTCCTGAATCGTCGGGTACCAGTGAGCTTCTAATATGAAGTCATAGATGTCGCCACATGTGTATTCACTTTCGAAGTTGTCTCGCCATCGCAACTCGCCATCTGCGTGCAATCTGGATAAATAAATAACGAAGGTACCGTTGCACCACCAAAGTCACGATAGCCGAGTGGTTGGGTGATCGGAATTTCGAGTCAAGAGACCCGAGTTCGATCTCCAGGTGTCAAGTTCGTAGCAATGGGTTTTTCAAAAACTTACGTACGAATTTAAATCATATCGTTGGCTTGGTCATAAAGACGGCGACGGGCTCACCACCTGTCACGATGTCCCGAAAATATCTTCCGTGGAAGGTTGGTCGAAGGGACTTAAGTGTCTAGACTAGACCTCTGTCTACCCTTGTATTTGGGATTGCGTGAAGATATTTATATTTATTTATTCACCGTTGCACCACCAGCGCCGTACCGCGTGAACTACGACCACCGTAACTGGCAGCTGCTGGTAAACACCATGACCAGCGAGCGGTACACCCGCGTGCCCGTGCTCGGCCGCGTGCAGCTGCTCTCCGACGCCTTCGAGCTCGCGTGGACCGACCAGCTGGACTATACCACCGCCCTGCAGTGAGTACACGATAACGACGCGATATATAGCCCTAGTTAAAGAGAAAATGTCTTCACGCCTTTAAATACTAGACATGTCGAGACAATATGTTTCGATGCTCCTCTTATAAAAGACATCTTTTGGCGCAACGTGACAGGTGTTTTTTTTATTTTATTTATATTCAGAAAAAAAAAAACAAATTACAAATGAAAACAACAATACACTGTACTATAAAACTAAGTGTTTTTTTGTACAATGGAGTTCGTCCATACAGATAACATTATTTAGCAGTTTACTTATTATAAACCAGATAGTTTACATTAATAATTACGAACATGATATAGGAATTTTTAGTGAGGGTAGATTAGGTGCGAATGTTTTTGTCGTTATAACAATGACGAGCACATAAAAAAAGAAAAAGAAACAAATGCGTTCGAGTGTCCTAAGGGTGTGTCAACATTATTATCAATTATTTCTTATAATTATCATGTAGCAAAGCTAAGTAGTAGTTAGTTAATTTAGATTTGATGTTGTTTGGATTTATTTCGTAACGTAATGCGGGTGGTAATTCGTTTATTAATTTTGGAATCATAAATTCAGTGTGCGTTTTCCATAGTTATTCTTATTATACACAGGCACAAATATTTTTTATTAGAGATAGCGCAGTACCTTTGCTATGTGATATTAGAGTTTGCGGGTCTTTGTTAAAAACTGTTCTTTTAAGAGCACATATTTGATTTTGTCATGGATTGTGATTATTTTACAATACGCGAACAACATACGGTAGTTATTTTTATATTTACTTATTACTTTAGGAGGGACCATTATCTTTAGAAACCTTAATTGAAGTTGAAAAATTTTGTCTATGTATGTTTTGAATGTGAATCCATAGCTACTCAAACCGTACGAAGTTATTGATTCAACTAAAGCTTTATATAATAATAATTTAATTGGAAAGTCAATTTTGTTTTTAATTAGTACAAATTTTGTCAGAATTGATTTTAGCCGGTCACAGACGTTACTTATATGCTTTTTCCAATTTAGTCGGCTATCAATTATGAGACCTAGGTACCTATGGTTGTCCGTATAAACTATTGACGGACAATAGCACATAGATTTTATTTGACATGAATGTAAGCATGAGTGTGAGTGTGCTATGAGATTAGGCACTGTTTTAGCACGTTTATGAGAAGAGCTGATATACATTATTTTAGTTTTTTTATCGTTTAAAACTAAACCAACATCGTGAGACCACTTAATAAGAGAGTTCCTTCAGTTACAGTCTTTTCATAACTCCAATTTTCAGCGATCTTATCTTTAAAACGTCTATTTTCCTGATAATTTTACACCATTTCTGGACAGGTCCTCTAATTCCCGATTCGTCCAGTGATTCAATCAATGTCTCGTGTTGAAGTGTATCAAACGCTTTGCTAAAGTCAATAAAGACTACTAGTGTTTGTTTTTACTATGAAAATGTTTGTTCATCGAATTAGTGAAGTTGCTCAGAAGCTTAGTGGTGCTTTTGTGTGGTTGAAATCCGTACTGCTTATCATTTAGAATGTTATTAGAATCATAGAATTTTAGAAATTGATTTGACAGACATTTTTCAATTATTTTGTCTAAGGTGGGTAATATGGTTATGGGACGATAATTTCCATACTCCTTAAGGTTTCCTTTTTTGAAAATTGGTCTTACTATTCCAGTTTTCAAATCATCAGGATATATTCCAGTTGTTGTACTGGTATTTGTTAATTTGGCTATAGCTGGTGCAATTTTATGTCTAATGATTTTTAGGTCACGTGCAGGAATATTATCTATTCCGGGAGACTTGTTGTCATCTAGTGATTTTATTATTTTATTTATTGTATCTGAGCTTACTTTCTGAAATCTAAATGTTAAATTTACCGGCCTGCGGTATGAAAATTTTTGAAGTAACGGAGTTCTGCAGTTAGTCAAAATATTATGAACACTGTTTTTAAATTCATCTGCAAAATTATTAGCTATCTGTACTAAGTTTGTTCTACTGTTCTCAAAGTTGTTCAGAATAATATCGTCAATTGATTTCTTAACCCTTCCTGTCATATTGTTTAAAATATTCCATAAGTTTTGAAGATTAGATTTATTTTTATTTATGTTGGTTATCAAGAACAAATTTTTTGATTTTTCTATTAGCTTATTAGCGTGGTTCCTAGCTTTATTGTATTTTAATCGTTTTATTTTATTGTTGCTATCATTTTTCCAATCATTAAATAATTTATCTTTATAGAGGCAAGATTTTATAATTTTATTATTTATCCATTTATTTTTATCCCTATTTGATACACTCTTAATTTTTATTTTTATTTGAGATTGGTTATAACAATTTTGTATGGCATTTTTAATAAATTCGTATATTTTACTAGGACAGTACAGATTTTTAATAGGCTGCCAGTCGATATTGTTCAACAATAATTGCAGTTTGTTTTTTTCATATACAGTTTTAAATTGCAAATTATCATCCTCTATCTGTGTTGTTTGACTAACGCAAGCGAGTACCACCGCACGGTGATCAGCCAGTACAATACCTAAGGCCGCTGTAAACAGTTCTTGAGTGCGGAATCGTATAAACAATGATCGATACAAGACTTTGTTAATTTTGAAGCTTTAATTTCAATACGTGTAAAGTTCGAGATCCCACACTCAAGACCATAGCTTGACAGCATACTTGTATATTGATGTTTTACAGGATTATCTAATTTGGTGTCTATGTTAGTGTCTCCTACAATGAATATATCTGTGTCTTTATCAACTGTTTTGATGATACGTTTTAACTCTTTTACAAATAGATATCTAGGGCTATTAGGTGGACGATACACTGCACACAGTGTTGCACAATAACTGGATTGTGTTTTAATCGTAATCATTAGGCTTTCAAAATTAATCGTGTTGGTTTTAATTAATGTAGTTTTGTGTTTGTTGTGGACATACATAATAATACCTCCCCCTTTACGCGATTTGCGCAACTGTGTGTGCATTGTGTAGCCATTTATCATAAACATACTACATAATGTATCTGTTAGATTAGCTTCTGTCAAAATAATTACATCAATAATTTTTTTACAAGATAATATATAATGTTATTTTTCTACCCTAGAGGGTAGAAAAATTTTTAACGGTAGATCTTATGTTAATATGCATGCAAAGTAGATTGACCTTTTTTTTTGTGGTACATATTTTAAAAAAACAGTTTATATCCTCGCAATTAAACAATTCGGTTATGGAATCTGTATACAATGACATAATTATTAGAGAAAAGAAATAAAGTTTCAAAAGTAAAAAAAAATACAAGTAAATAAACGATTATAACCTTATCGTGCCAGTAGGTCTTTTGTCTTCTATTGATCTAATTCTGATAACTTCTTTGTCTTTCTCCTCCTTTCGGGCCAACACTACACCTCTTTTACACCACACAAACTCATTCTTAAGTTCATTTTTTGCATTCCAGAGAAGCATTTTGTTGTGAGACGTAAGTGCTTCCCGAATGAACACTGGTATGTCCTCAGATGTTCTTGAAACATTAGTAATTATGTCTTTCACCTTTAGCCTTTTATTTTTAGCTTCCGATATCCACATATCCCTTATGTTTTCTTCTTTCATTTCGACAGTGATTGAACCGCGCCGGTCCTTTCTCCCCGTGTTTCGCTTTACGTTAAGAATGTCGCTGCTTAGCATCTTTAGTTTGCAAGCAATATTATTTGCAATATCTGTAACATTTTCATTGTCTACCTGAGGCACATTAACGACTTCAGTGCAGGATGATAACCTTTTTTGATCTTGTTCATTTAATCTTTGTTCAAGTGCAGCAACTCTGTTTTGTAGATTTTTATTTGTATTATTAAGTTCGACATTCTTACCCCGGATTCCCGGAGAGCAGCCAATTGTTTATTCGTGAGTCCTGTACATTGAGTACTACAATGTACAACTTTTTCACATTTGCTGCACTCAATACCGGGGCTTTTTTTCGTAACATTTTTTGAGCATCTTTCGCACTTGTTCATTTTGAGGGTATTTATTTAAAACTCTCGCGCACTCGACACATGCGGCTCGTGTTCTCGCTAGTGACGAACTGAATGTGTTATGAATCGTTAATAAGTTTTGTGCGTAAGAAAAACGTATTGGTACGAGCCTGTATGTGGAGATCGAACTCTCTTGATCTCTCGTGATCTGCGTTATGAATCGTACCTAAGTTTTGTACTTAAGAACTCATTGGCCTGTATGTGGGGATCGAAATCTCTTGATCTCTCACGTTCGGGTCTATTAACTAGAAGTCCGATCACTCAACTACTCGACAATCGTTGACTTGTTCCTAGTCACGTAACATTTTTTTAACCCAATCCTGTCGCTGAACAACAGTGTAGTAAATGTAGTGTCATGTATGAAAAGCCTGAGTACGCTATGAGACATCGTTTGTTTTTAGTAGGCAAAATTGAAATTTTTATTCTATAAATTGAAATTTTTATAGCTACTTTTATCGGTAAACTTTGCTGTTTATTGACCCAGATTAAGGAAATGAAACAAAAAAAATGGCGGATCTAGTGTTGACACATAAAATTTTATAAATGCACCAAAATTTTGTTTCTGTTAATACCGTCTTAGTACGAAATCATCTTATAGTTATCTGAAAGCCATTATCTCTCTACCAACATTATTACTTAATATTTTGAAATTTAAATAAGAAAAACCTAAACAGTTTATTTAGTAGTTAAAATTGCTTAAGGATATTCAAATCTTCATCTTTGCGATCGAACTCGAGTCTCCCGATTATAACTCCTACATCCAACCACACGCCTATCTTCTTCTATTTTATTAGACTATTTTATGCCTCCTTTTCCTGCAGACTGGCCAGCTACCTGCAACGTGAGACGGACTACCTCCCCCTGTCAACCGGGCTGCGCGCGCTCTCCAAGATCGAGAACGTGCTAAAGCGGTCTCCGGACTACGGCGCGTTCCAGAAGTTTGCGCGGCGGCTGGTGGGCGCGGCGTACGCGCGCGCCGGCGGGCTCGCCACCGGCACCATCGTAGACGGCGACGACTTGAACAGCGTCAAGATGCAGGTGAGCTCCGCTGCACTTCACCGTACAGGCTTTAAGACACGGTCTATAATTAAAAATGAAATTAATAAATAAATATCTTCACGCAATTCCCAATGGGACAGAGACAATACAATAGACAGAGGTCTAGTCTAGGCAATTAAGCCCCATTGACCCACCTTCCACCGAAGTCATTTCCGGGACAACGTGACAGGTGTTGAGCCCGTCGCCATCTTTATGTCCAAGCCATCGATATAATTCGTACATAAGTTTTTGAAAAACTCATTGGTACGAGCCTGCCACTTGGGGAACGAACGTGGATCTCTCGACGGGTATTCCGAACACCTATCCATTTGGCTATCGTGACTATTATACGGACTACTATACTAAGATATTAATTATTATCCATGGTATTTCATATCGTAATTAGTATCCATGGTCATGGAAACCGCTGACATATTATTCGGACATATTTGGTTTGAAAATTTTATTATATTTAATTTTGAATGTAAAGATATATTCAATGGAAATTTTAAAAACTAATTATATTATTATTGAAAATGTAATCATTATCTAGGGCATTATTAAGAAGCCTTTTAGTAAGTTAAGAATAATCAATAAATTAAGGAGGTAGCGTTAACTCATTTTAAAATCAAACTGAAATTAGTATGGAAAGTAAATTGACTAGAACCTATTTATCCTGGTTCCGATAGCCGAGAAAACATATTTCCAACTTCGAACGAAGAGGTTTTATAAAATCAGTGTGTTTTTATTACAATTTAAACTCTTTTAATTTAATGAGTTAAGTAAATTGTGACACCAGCTCTGCTCAGTGACGTACACTGTTTTTCAAAACCCAGACAGACACTGTGCTCCGTTATATATAATCTATAGTCTACTTACATGTCTATGAAGTTACCATTCACGATAACCTACTAATTAAATATTTAAGAAGGTGCAGAACATATACAGCTCTTAACTGCAACTGCTACCCTAACCCTAACCGAACCATATTAAACTTTTTTTTAACTTATATTAGATTCATGAAACCATAACCAAGTGTATTAAGTTGGCTAAGGGTGTTGGTAGTCAGTGATTTGTTTTTGAAGATGTCGCATTTACCAGGTCATGACCAGCGGGTGGGCCTGCCGCATGAAGGTGCCGGGCTGCGAGGAGAATGCGATCGCAATGTTCGACAAGTGGATGAACACTCCCAACCCTGACGTTAACAACCCGTAAGTTATTATACGTTAAATTCTTTCCATTTTTTTTTCTTCTATTTTTGTGTTGCTCCTGTCTCGATAAATTAAAAAAAAAACAGACGAAAAACCCTGAACAATGCAGCCAATGGACTACACTTATGTCGAAGGTCCAAATTTTCACATTTAACGATACCAATGATAAATCATTGACAACATGATGAAGTACTGTTTGAACTTTTTAAATGGGGATTGAAGTGAGTCCCCAGATTAGAGATGAAATAACCGAAATATTAGGCTATATATCATCGTTACGAAAGATTATATAAGAATAGGTTTTTAATATATAGGCTGTGGTTGGGAATGAGAATCAGAAATGATCATAAGATGAAACACTTATAGACGATATATAAAATAAAAAAATAAAATATATCGTCACGCAATTCCCAATACAGGGGTAGACAGAGGTCTAGACTAGACAATTAAGTCCCTTGGACCCACCTTCCACCGAAGATATTTTCGGATTTATGTCAGTCAGTATATAGGATACATAATTATCTGAATCGTTAATAATTTGCTTACAAATATTTAGGTTTATAGCTAAGAGTAGTTATATTTACTTGATGTCTTCTGTCTTTCCGGTGTCATTACTAAAATTTATTTAATAATTGGGCTTAAATGAGAACCTTGTGGTACACCAGAGGTAAAAAAACAAGAGAATGAATTTTATTCGCAGAGGATTCCATTAAAATTCAATATATTTTATATTGAATTTTAATGGAATCCTCTGCGAATAAAATTTTGTTATGACTTACAAGTATCTTTTAAAATACAGCATTCCGTAACGTAATCTTTCATTTTGACTTTTGAAATATGATCTTTTATAGTCTTCTTTATCGAAAGAATTGTTTAAATTCATAAAAAAACATGTATCATAATAGTATAAAATAGTTATTTGTTAAACTCTAATCAGTCGGAAAGATGAATGAAGTTTTAACACAACAACTTCATTCATCTTTCCGACAGATTGTTTAAAAAGTGATTAAACTTTAAGATTATTTTTGCAATAGTGACAATATCGCTCCAAAGTATGTCAATTTTCGTCTTTGAAATTTACAATTTCGTAGTTGGGTTGTTTGTTCAGAAGTTTTTAGTAATTTTAATGAAGTTAACCCCGTCTTCCATGGTTCCATGGTCCAGGATCCCGCTGGACCTGAGGCGCACGGTATACTGCGTGGCGCTGTCGCGCGGCTCGGTGCGACAGTGGCGATTCGCGCTGGAGCGCCGCCGCGCCGCCAACGTGGCCGCCGCGCGCGACCAGCTGCTGCACGCGCTGGCTTGCTCGCGCGACCTCTGGATCCTGGCGCAGTGCGTACCCACTGTGTAGCGTGCGTCGCTCTGTGCACTGTGTGCTGTGCACTGAGCACTCCGCAATGTGCACTGTGTGCTATGTGCTGTGTAGTGCACGGTTCGGGGCGGCAGTGCGTCAAAGTTTACAATAAATAATCAGCGTGGTGAATCCAATCCCAATATCACAATCTTCTATCTTCCTTATATTCATCTTTCGATTTTTAGAACAAGGATAACTGTGCAGAGGCAACAATGAAAATGCTCCCTGCACAGTGCAACTGTGTGTCGGTCAGCTCCAAACCCCGCTGGAACGGCCACCGCCGGACTTAACTGTCTAAATCTCTTTTTACCCCTTTATTGGGAATGGCGTGAAGATACCTATTGTAATAATGGTGCCCTGGTCCAGGTACTTGGAGTGGGCGATAACGGACGGGTCGGAGGTGCGCCGGCAGGACGCGGCGGCCGTCATCACGAGCGTGACCCGATCCACCGTCGGCTACTACGTCGCGCGCGAGTTCATCTACGATCGCATCGCTGATATATACAAGGCGTGAGTGTTGCGTGGCTTGACGACGCGATACTTTAGTTGTTTGGAAACCCACTTTCGAAGGTTTGGATCGCAAGTACGAATTCCGATTTTTTCCACTGTGACTTGAAGTTAATAGTCAAGAATATAAAATTCTCCTGTCGCGGTGTGTGAAATGGATCGACAGATTTTCGTGAAATTTTGTGTGCATATCGGGTGGGTTTGAGAATCGGTCAACAACTATATTTCATACCCCTAAATTTTAAGGGTGGTCCATCCCTTATTTTTTTTTTATTTTTTGAACAAAACTTTTGTTTTAAATTTTCTATGAATCAAGTAAAAAATTCGTAAAACCCAAAATACGCTTACCCGTCTACGATCAACCTCTATTTTTTTATATGGCAAAACAACTTTTGCGGGGTCAGTTAGTATTTTATATATAAAGCAAGCGTAGGTCGGATTTAGTTTTATCGAAGGAGTTGCATGATCTGAAGCAATCGGTGGGTAAACTATATTTACGTATGTTTAGCTGTCTTGCGGTAGGTAAAACGCGAGACGTGTCTTGTTTAAAAGAATTGTTTTGTTAAAAAGTTTAACTGTCTGGATTTGTTCATAGATGGATGCTGATAAAACACAAATCAGGTTTTAGTTAATATTTTTTTTTTAATTTTACAATTTATGAAAAACACAATTCATGAAATTAATTTAACCGAACACGGATGGCCAATTAAATGTAGCCGTTTATGGAATATTACACGAAAAAAGTTAAATAGAATAGAAGAAAAAAGTTGAATAAAACGCGCCAAAATCCTATAATTAGTTTTATTATAATGTCTAAAGTTTATGAGTGATCGAAATTGGAGTTTTAATTCCCAAAGGGAACGCTCAGGTTCAGGCAATTTTACTATACACTTGTACCGTTTTGTTTCACACAGGTTCACCCAAGGCCGACGTCTGGGTTACATCATCAAAACTCTGCTTGACCAGTTCACAACTGAAAAAGAACTCAACGAGGTGACAATCTATTTATAAATAACTAATTTTATTCTAATTTATTGATAGGATGTAATATTGGGTTTTTATTAAAAGTTCACTGCTGGTTATCGGCCTCTTCCATACGGGAGTGTTTGCCAAAATCGCCACGCTTGGAAAGCGGATCGGTGATCGCAGTACCAGACAAATCGCACCTTGCAGATACTACTGCTAGTCACCATCCAAAAAATAGTTTTTGGTCTGCTATCAATCGCGATTGAAACATTTTTAAGCATAGAACTTGGGTCAGCGATTCGCATTTGACTTTTCCTACATGTTAAAGTAAAATTAATAATAATAATATTATTGCCATTCCCTAGACAGAGGTCTAGACAATTAAGTGCTTTCGAACCATCTTCCACCGAAGATATTTTCGGGACTACGTGACACGGACGGGGTGATCTCGTCCTTATACCCAAGCCAACGACATAAATCGAATATAAGTTTTTGAAAAACCCATTGGTATGGAATCTGGGGATGGAACTGGGGTCTCTTGACTCGAATTCCGATCACCAAACCAATCGGCTATCGTGACTTTATAAGTTATTGAAAGTAATGGGAAGTATAGTAAATAATAATTCGAATTAACCTACATAAGTTAGTGAGAGTTCATTTCTTTTACTAACAACGAACTTTGCTAACAACAAATTGTATTCGTAAAGGAATCAATCCTTTTCAAAAACAATCCGAATTTTGAGTGTTTAAAGTTTCCAAGTCATCGGTTTTGAATGTGAATAACAACCGACGTTTGTATATTATCAATAAAATTTTTATTTCTATTAGTGTTTATCGAAATAAGATAGTACCAAAGATTCTGTACACGACCTATTGAGCCACGTAGAGCCGCGTAATATAGTCATTTGTTAATCGTTTTTTTTTTTGTCATAAGTATCCGTGGGACCTCTCCAAATAAAGAGATAGGGACAACATTACATATAGTGTTCCCATCCCAAAGTTAGAAACATGTGTTATGGAAACAGAAACAACGAAGTTACCACAAACACTCAGACCCGAGAAGAGCTGGCAACACCATAAAAACCGGTACTGTAGCTGGTTGGTGGCTGCAATAAAAATTATAATATTAGCTATAGTTTAAGGCATGTTTCTTTTCTTATCATTATCGTTTCGTTTCCACCAGTTCTTGACGTGGCGTGAAAAGAACGAGATGTATCTGGAGGAGGCGCGTCTCGCCGTGGATCAGGCGATAGAAAAGGCCAGGGTCAACATAGATTGGTTGACCAGGAATCGTCGTCATGTTGTCGATCTCCTTCGCGAGTTCTCCTCGTAAGAACCCTAAGAGTTATTTGTAGTTGAGAAAGTTTGACGAGTTCGTATTATGGCTTGATTTTAATGTATTTGAAATGAGATGTTTATTTATTGATGACTTGTTTAAATATGTAGCATACACGAACTCTCAACTTTAGTGACTTCTGATGTAATATCATTGAAAAATTTCCTCAAAATAATTGAACTTTCGAAACCTTTAATGATATTGCAATGTTTGTCTATAAATATATTTTTTAGTGCTTCGTCTGTAGTAAAAACTTTGATCCATGTATGTGTAAAATGTAGTACAAGTGAATGTAAATTAAAGTCTCAAAGCACCAATGTATTTAAACTATTGCGCGTCTATCCAAATTTCACACAAAAACGTATTTCATTGATTATTAAATCACTTAATTTAATTTGTAACGCGTTTTTTGTGTGGTTGTATGTTAATTCAGTACATTCGCTTAGGAAATCATTGTGTATGTTGATATATTTTGCTTTGCGTTGTCAGTACGAGCTTTCTAATTTAAAATAACATTACACCTTATAACATAGAATACATGCGTAGTTTACTATTGCGGCCTAGCAGTAAGTTTAAATGGTTTCAATTTAACAGTATCCAAAACGCGTTTTGTATTCTAAACAGTATTTTATTTGCAGAACATATCAGATGTAGATATTAGTAGAACACTAGTACATATTATTCTGAATTTGAAACAAATTATAATACAAGTTTCTTCATTAGCTACCGACGCGCATCTCCTATGGAGTCTTGGGAGGGAGAACCGATCTTCATGCAATCTATATTTGCAATACACAATATATCTAGTAATAAGTTACAGTCGTATAAATATGAATTTGGAAAAAGATGAAACGACAATTAAACGCTCTATAATGTCACAATTGCATTTGAAATGTCATAAATTGGCGGGAATTCTTAATTTTTAATCGGATATCATAGATTCACAGACACTAAAAGTAATCTGGGAATCTGTGATTTCTAATAAATTGCAACTACTGTCTCTGGCTATTATTTTAATATCTCTTAAACTCTTCTTTCTCTCAACGTTATTATGAACACATTGCGTTCATCTATTGTATATGTAGGTGATTTTTTTAATTTGTTGCTATCCGAAATAGTTTTTGTCTTATAGTTGTTAAAATATTGTTTTTTTTTCAGATATTTATTTTAATAAAATTGTAACAACATTTTTTTAAGTTAAATAGAGCATATTAATTATCTGCTAATACTTTTCTATTTAGTTATTGTTGTAAAGCCATTTTTAATTGTTCGTTTATGTCGAGACTTGTTTTAAGAGGATTGTAAAGAAAAATAATGACCAATATTTTATGATGTTTTTAAATATATTATTTTCATTTATAATTTTTTTCTGTTTTTTAATGTGCAGACGACTTTTGTCTTTTGATGTTTAACGGTCGTTCACAACAACGAGATATTTTGTTTATTTATTTTTTATTTTGTACTTAATATTCCGTCCATTTTAGCACTTGTTAGCATCACATTACATTTTTAATGATTAAATGATGTAAAGTTACTATTACTTTTATTTTCCTTTTTTTTCTAACGAAAAATTATTAGGTAATTAAGCCTATGAGTTAAATTGAAATGGAATTTTTCCTTGCCAGTAACAAGATCTTTAGTTGTCAGTTTTAACATAATGTGGCAACTTCCTGCCATTTAAAAATTAACAAATTCAATCCAAAAAGGTTATAATTGTTTTGTCATTGTCGCTGCCGAGGACTAAGAACGCCGCACAACGCTTCTACTAATCCCTAATTAAATTTATACTGGCAACACTTGAAGCCGGAACACAAGTGTGTTCCCTCTTTTTTTCTTAAATACGAAATACACATACATAGATAGGGACAACATCACATACATGGCTCTGATCCTAGCTAGAGCACTTGTGTTATCTAATTGAAAACAACGATGGTGGTAGAAGACCCAGACGATACAATGTAGAAATGTGGTTTTCTACATTGACCCGATTGGAATCGGACCCGAGGCCGCGGAGCTGACAAAATCTTGAACATCGGTGTCCACGCTGCTCGTCCACCGAGGTCGTGAGTTATAGACTGGTGTGTTTCCGTGTGAAAGGTAAAGAGAGATGTAGTACGTAAAGAGTCATTCCATGTCAGTCCTCGAACACTTATCTATGACCATCATCGAGTAGACGGATGAAAATTGTTTGCAAATTTACAACTAACATATACAGTATGGATACGAACGTTACTGCTCACACGCAAGCTACACGCGTGCGGCAGGCACTGCAAGCCTTGCGTGAGTTGCGCTAAAGAGGCGCACCAAAATTGCAGTAACTGCACGCATGCAGCACGCGAGCAGTGCGCGAGCAACTCGCGGGCGGCACATTCTCCATCTATCTCTCTATCTATCTCTATCAGGATGTAGATCAGATGTTATTTTTTTTAATGTTCATTTATATTTATAATCGATTGTTTATAAAAAAATATTGACCAAACAAGGGGATACTTACGGAGTTTCTTTCGCCTGTTTCTCCGTTAAAGGGAACTAATTATGAAACGGTGGTAGATTAAAAATGACTATTGATAAACGAATGTACATTCTGAAGTCCATGAATAAATAATCCATGATTTGATTTGATTTGAGACGCTACTGGCGGTCACCTTAGTCATAGTTTCGATTTGGTATAGTTAGAAATGATTGTCACGCCATCTGTTATATTCAACACATTATATTCTAAGCTTGTCCCTGAGTCCCCTGAGTTTACGATATTCACGAGAAGAATCGGTGTGATTCTTACACCGTTAAAATACGGAAAAACTGAAAAAAGGTAGTTAACTAATTAATCATAATATTAATGGATGGGAAATAAAAATACTGCGCCGTTCACCAAAGACATTCGTCAGGACAACGGGACAGATGGTGAGCTTGTTACCGTCTTTATGTCCAAGCCATCGATATAAATCGTACATAAGTCTTGAGAAACTATAGGTACGAGCCTGCCGCTGAATTCCGACCACCCAACCATTCGGCCATCGTGATAGAAGAATATAACAAAATATTTAAGTATAAAAATATATCTTCACGCCATTCTCAATACAGGTGTGGACCGAGGTCTAGTCTAGACAATTAAGTCCCTTCGAACCACCTTCCACGGAAGATAATTTCGGGACAACGTGACAGGTGGTGAGCCCCTCGCCACGCAACGATTTAATCGTACTAAGTTTTTTAAAAAACCCATTGGTACCAGCCTGCCACCTGGGGATCGAACTCGGTTCTCCTGACTTTAAATTCAGATCACCCAACCACTTGGCTGTCGTGATAGAAAAATATAAGTATCGTATTTTTTTTAAAAAGTAACAAGTTTTGTTTTTTACTGTTACAGATTTGATGAGGAATTACTAGAAAACGGAGGTAGCAATATCAAACTGCATATACTAATACATTGCCTTTGGTTCATGATTGGTATAATTTGACCATTTATAGATTTGTTTTATACTTATATCTTCATAAGAAAATATTTTCAACTGAAGAAATAATACAATGGTGAATTAAAAAGTGTTTTTTTTATTATCTTTACGTTTTACTCAATACTGGGTATGTTAGAGGTCAACACAATTAAGTCCTTTCACATATTTACCTTTTAGAGCTTATTACGTGACAAGTGGTGAACTAATTGTCTGATTGTTCAACTCAAAGATAAAGAACTTAGTTAAGATTCGAAAAAACTTAGTGCTACCATCCTTCCAACTGGAAATCGAACTGATGTCTCCTGATTTGAATTCCGTTAAAGCAACCACTCTACTATCGTTGTTAAATGATGTTTTGGTCCATAATCAACTTCCAATAATAACCTCTAAAATAAATGCGTATATGTGATACCAATTCCATCATTATTTGACAACTTCCGTGGACGAGTGCGTATTTAACGATATTCAAGATGTCGTTAGCTCGGAGATCTCGGGCTCGATTCACTTATTTATTTATTTATAAGTACATTATATTTCTACGACATGTTGTTTCACAATATAAAAAAGATCTAAATTTGAAAATGGTGTTGCGATGTTAGCAGATCAATAAAGACTAAAAAGTATCTAATGCAATATTTGTGAAACAACATTATGTTTATGTTTACAATACATATTAACTAAAAACTACAATAATCGTACAGCAATACTACTGTAATTATTTTATAATTCGAGCGAGCCATGTTAACCATACCTTTTTAAATTTAAAAGACATTGAAGATTCAATAACTTCACTTCGAATCTGAAAACTGCCACCTCTGGCACATAGCGTCGCTTTAATATGAATTTTATGTAATTATAATACGATTTTTTTATCGAAGAATTTTCATATTCGATTTCACAACCAAGTAAATTACATTTTTTAATTCACCTGTATCAAAGAAATATGTAAATGATGTACAGAGTAATCATAAAAGTTACAGTTTACTTGCCTTATTTGTTATCTGTCTAAATTGTCATAATTAAAATAAAATATTTTACATTTACGCCAATGTTGTATTATTATTGTAGCCGACTTTTTTTGAGATTATAAAAAGAGGATCTAACAACCTACCTACCTACCCAAAAGTGGCGTCTGTAGTTTTGAGCATATTGTGAGGACCTCAGATACGTTTATTGTTATTTTATAAAAAGAGTTTCAAGCTATTCTAGAAACGAATATAGACAATTCCCATTTGACATGACTCAATTTGAAGAAACGCAGTGAAACACAGATTATGAAGGTGTATTTATTTACTCAATTATAAAACATAATATTTTTACCAAATAAAAACTAATAATACTATTAAAGAGAAATGCTCTAGTTTTGTCTTTGCGACGGAACATGACACTTCAATGGCACCAGCGGTAACTTTTTAAAAAAATATGTCAAATCTCTATGGATTTTATACATTTTTTTTGTTCAAATACAACTTAATTTATATCTTAGTTTTCAATACAAAACTTTTAAAACATATGATAATTATTTTATGCACGATTTATTGCAATAACATTTATTTTTGGAAAAATAATTTCTGTTTATTTCTAATTTATTTCTAAACAAACATTTATCGTTTTCACTCATCTAAAATACATATTTAGAGTAATATACAAAATAAAGAGATAATTATTGATTTAATTAATTAAAAAAAAGGTTTTTGTAAAGGTTTAAAAGCAATTAGGAGTATTCAGATCGATGCCGTAAATAATTGACTCTCCGTTTAACTAATTAACTAAATTACTTATTATTTAAACAATATTTCTTCTAATAACTCACTTTAATCATTTTTTGTTTAATTTTTTTATTATGTTGATCCAAATTTTTTCTCACAAATTTGTACAAATATGCGCTTTCTTAAAAAATACGGCCAATATTTTTGAACTTACAACTACTTTTTGTATATAATCAAACATGTAATATAAGTATACATATGTACAATACCTTTAATATATAAAGAGTAAAGCAGTAGGTAACATGGAACCATATAAAGTGATAATTATATTTTTATGTTTTTCAACTTGCAACATTAACCATATAAAATTAACTTGTCAATGTCATAAAAGGACAATGTGTAATATACAACGATATTTTAATAAAAGTGAACCTAAGAATATCTAAAATATAACATTTGTCAAAGCTTTCAAGAGCCGTACATGTCTTCACGTAACATCATCTTTGACTGGCTGGTCATAGAGTACATACCGCCAAGTCACATAGATTCATCGTAATTTTAATGTATTGCAATATCGTATAAAAATTACCTATATATTTATAATAGCCTACTTATATACTAGAGACAATAACAATTGAATACTTTAATATGTTTCATAAAAATAACAGATATGTTCATATTATATTTGTGATATTTATATTCTAACAACCATTTCCATATGTTGGTCTATAATAATAAATATATATATGGGCAGCTACATTCACATTGGTCTGATCCCAAAGTGGCTAAAGCATCTGTGTAATGAAATCGAAAATCACAAAGATACTACAAATACCCATACCTGACACAATATAGAAAATGTAGTCTTCTAAATTGATTCGTCTGGTAATCGAACCCGGGATCTCATACCTGGCGACACTCGATATCGAAGCCATAGATAACAGAGGTCGCACATATAACATAACATTGATAAACTTGATTCATCAACGAAATAAGTACGGCGAAAACTATTGTTTTACTTTTTACACATTACAGACAACTTCCTAGGTTAAGTGGCGTATACGCCAATTATCAATGTCAACAGATCCAAAGGTCGTAACACAAGTGTATTAGCTACTCGCTTTGGGATCAGAGCAATGCATGTGATTTTTACTACATTTATTTATATTTTTTATTCCATAGACATCCCGTCTGGATTTACAAAAGAGTTATTTCGATGAATCTTATTTTTATTTCATATCATCATTATCAACTGCCTAATTAATTTTATAATTCAAATTCAGATTAACTTACCACTCATCTTGACATGTGGATGTCACTTACCTATAAGCGACATATGAGCGAGCTTTGAGCATAATAGAGTCTGCAGTCTTTGCCAAACTAATTTTACATTTATGATATATATAGCCAGAGATCTAGACAATTTGGTACTGTCGAAAAGTTATTATTAGTTATTATATATATTAAAGGTTATTTTGGAACAAAGTGAGGGTTGTGAGCCTGTCGCCGCATTAACTATTTTATGAAAAATAATAAACACGAGTAGCTTTCTATACACGAAATAGGATATGTTCTACTCATTGCCAAAACCATGCAAATTTCATCCAATCAAATACAATACAAACCTGTAATATACTTATAAATTACATCCATAACAATAAACCAAATTTTAATCTTCATTCGATCCACGTTCCAAATCCAACACGACTGAAGTTAGTTTCCTGTTGTGACGTCACAAAATGGCGCTGGAGCCTATTCTTACCCTAGTACATCGTAACATGAAAAAGGAACCGCCATTTTTCGATGTATTCAATTCCGCTTGTATACATCGAAAAATTAATTCAGTATTTTTTTGCGATGTTTACACGTCCGCTTGTATACATCGAAAAATTAATTCAGTACTATTTAAGATGTATACAAGACCGCTTGTATACATCGAAAAATTAATTCAGTACTATTTTGCGATGTATACAAGTCTGCTTGTATACATCGAAAAATGAATACTGCATAAATAACCTCAGGCGTCGTCTTCGTTGACGAAGTTGGCTCTGTTCCCGCCCCGCCTCTTCCGCAGGGTGCCCAGTATCGCGAGCATCTCCTTCACAGCCTCGGGCTGGTCATCTTTAGGTTTCTTCTCGAGGAAGTTCTGCTCGGTCGACTTCAGCTGGAACTTACCGCATTTGATTTGATCAACGATGGCGTCTATTGCTCCACCTGGAATGGAAGTTTCGAGAATAATTTTATAATTAATAATACATATTTATATACTTATATATTAACTTATAGGAAGAAAGAATGAAAAATAATTTATTCATGGCAACACACGAATTATTAGGGATAAACATATAAATATTTTAAAAACAACAAATAAAAAAAACAATAAAGTGGTACATAATAAATAATTTAACAAAGAAGAAAATTATTACAGAGATTGTAGGTAAGTATATCTAAATCACTGACGACATACTTATATAATTATAATTGCTAAAGAATTGTGACGAATTGACATATAATTTTCTTTTTCCTTTATGCTCCTATGTTTGATTCAGAATGCGTAATTTTTTTTTCATAATAAGCTTTTTCATCTATTAATTTAAGTGTCGTGTGGTTCTGACGTAAGAATATACCACCCTTTCTCTTCCCGTGAGTATCATAGCCATGAAAATGCACCAATTGCTTTTTTGGCATGTCCCTTAGCCGCCTCATCTTTCTACCGAAGGGATGGCGGATTAACAGAGTGAACAAATAAGCAAAACATATAAACATATAATAAACATATAAAAAACATATAAACTTTCGACTTTACAATATCATTAAGAAACTGTTTTTGTATTTTTGTGCCAAAAACCTTTTCCTTTTGGCGTGAGCGTGAGCGGATTTCTTCTGCTTTCGCAGGTATCGGGCCTCGAGGCAAGCCTCATTGCCCGGCATCTTCTCAGGGGCTGCTGCTCCCCGGTCCTGGTACCGCTTTCTGCGGTATATATGTCGAGGTGTTGTGTATTTTACGCCATGCGTCGGGTCTTTCACTCTTCCCCGTCCTCCCCTCAACGAGGTCGGGTGGTGGCTGCAACAATTCCCTAGGAGAGGTCACCGCTCTGGTGGTCGAGCGTGCTGCGGCAGGAGGTCCGATAAGGACGCCAGGTCGCGCAGGTGTTCATGTGGCCCATTATCAGCGCGGTCATACATTTTCCGCGCCAAATGGACCACAAAGTCATGGATTGATTCGATTCTAAGGTCTCTGGCGATGACGTCATTCCGGACGTAACGACCAGCTCCCACAATCGTTCTTAGGGAAATGTTTTGCTGAACCTGCAATCTTTTCCGCTGTGCGGGAGATGTGAACGCGTACCACGCTGGTGCAGCATATGTGATTCGCGAGCGGATGTAGGTCTTGTAGATCCCTACCTTGGTCTTCGTTGGCAGGTTGGATGCCAGAACCGGACGGAGGACCGCCCTCGCAGCTCTTGCGCGCTGTATGACGTATGCGACCTGAGGGGTCATACGTAGAGAGCGGTCAATCTGGCATCCAAGGTAGGTCACTGTCTTCTTCCACTCTACATCCTGGCCTCGGAGCTTGAGTGGTGGTGGTACACGTCCTGTCTGTTGACAATTATGGCGCATGTCTTGCCAACGTTCACGGCCATGCGCCATTTGTCCAGCCATTCAGGCAGCAGGTTCAGCAGACATTGCATCCTCCTGGCTGCAATGTCTGCCCGACGGACGACGTAAAATACGCGCTGTCGTCTGCGTAGAGGGCGAGCATGACATCTTGTTCCCATTCTTGGACGCGACCTTCAAGTGTGGGGATGTCGTTGGTGTAAACTGTGTACAGGTGCGGCGGAAGACAGCTGCCTTGTGGCACTCCTGCCTCTTTTCTTCGTGCTGCCGAGTCGATCCTTTCGACGCTAACACAGAAGTTCCGTCCATCCAGAAATGACGCCACTAGTCGTATGAGCGCTGGTGGCGTTGTGGTGTTATGTAATAATTTGTAGATTAGACCCGTGTGCCACACCCGGTCGAAGGCCTTCTCTATGTCGAGAAAGACCCCCAGACAGGAGCGGCCGCGATGGGTTTCGGCCGCTAGATAGTGTAGCACTCGGGTCAGCTGCGCCGTGGTGGAGTGGCCGCTGCGGAATCCGAATTGCTCCTTTCGGAGCTCTGCGTGTGGACGCAGTCTCCGCAGCAGCAGCCTTTCAAACAGCTTTGCTACATACGACAGTAGCGTGATGGGACGGTAGCTTGCCGGGTGTCTTCTGTTTTTACCCGGCTTCGGCAGCACTATGATCTTCCCTTCCTTCCACTTGGAAGGGTAGTGTTGGGTGCGTAGCACCCCGTTGAACAAACGGGTCAGTGCTACGACCCCTTTCCTAGGCAGCTGTCTTATTGCAGTGGTGGTGATGCAATCGTTGCCCGGCGCTTTCCGTAGCGGCAGGCGCTGTGCCACTCTCCTTACTTCAGAAGGGGACATGAAATCGTCCCCTCCTAGTGGTGGCGCCGGGCTCGTCAGGAACTCCTGTACGCAATGCTCAACCTCCTGTGGAAGTCTGCGACGACAGCTGCAGCAGTGTTGGGTTTGAACTGCCCTCTAAATGTTCTGCCAGGATCTCGGCCCGGTCTCGTGCTCCGTAGTGCCGTTTTCCTGTGCTGTCCATTAGTGGGCAAATGGGCTGTGGTGTGCGCGAAAGCTGTCGGGTGAGCTGGTAGAGTGAGTGGGTGTTCCGAGGCCTCCTCGATGCGCGCGTTCCACGACTCGCCTCGGAAGGCCTTTATCCCTTCCGACAGCTTTTCGGTGATAGTGTTTAGTTTCGTCTTTATTTTTGGACATCTGGTTCTAGCCCAAAGCTTCCTAGTGGATCGTTTCTCCTCTAGGAGAGTTTTGAGCCTCCGTGGGAGTACCTCCTGCGGTGCGTGTCAGGTATTGTCCTGGTGGCCGCTAGATACTCTTGATGTATCTTTTCACAGATATATTTAGCGGCCACTTCTACCTCTTCTGCAGATGTTATGTTCGCACCGTAGGTAAGGTTCGCCAGCGCTCTTCTGTATTGCTCCCAGTTGGTCTTCGTGCGGAGGCCCCGGGGCACTACGGAGTCGGCGCTGGTCGACATGGTGATGAGAATTGGTAGGTGCTGCGTGTCCAGGTCATACAGCGCCTCCACTTGGACCTGGCATGTGATTCCTTGGCAGAGAACTATATCCAGGACATCCGGCAGATGTGTGTTATCGTGGGGATATGTGTGGGAGCTCCTGGTCCCAGCACTTCATATCCCCTTCTTCAGCGTCTTCAAACAGTCTCTTGCCAGCGGGGTTCATGATGCGCGAACCCCATGCCAGGTGTTTGGCATTAAAATCTCCTGCCATAATGACAGGAGAACTGTTGTCCATGACGGCCTGGATGTCCGAGGGGCAGAGAAGAGGGCCGGGTGGGCGGTACGCTGCGTAGATCCTTAGCTCCACCGTCCGTGGCCGTCTTCAGGAGTATCCCAATGCTCCTGGTTGAAATGAATGGCAGCAGCTCCAATTCTTCATGCACTAGGTCTCTCCTAACCAAAATGGCCGTGCCTCTGTAGGCCTTTCCTTCGGGAGAGACCTCGTCGCGACGATACACGAAGAAGTTGGGGATCTTGAAATGGCGTCCGGGTCTGAGTTTAGTCTCCCTAGCAGCACGACCTGGATTCCGTGCTGCTGCACCATAGTTCGGAGACTAGCGGCTTGTTGATGCTGCCTGGGTTCCAGTACATTACCCGGAGCTCAGCCATTTCTTGCCATTGTCAGGTGGGTCAGGGCTGTCAGAATAGCCGTGAGTGGGTCAGCTCCCGTGGTCATCGCCGCTAGGACGTCGCCTAGGATTTTCATGATGACTGTGACCAATTGTGCTAGTGCAGCCTCGATCGTAGTCGGCACGGATGTAGTTTGAGGGGGGGAGGCCTCGGTTCTCCTCCTTGAGGCTTGTGCTCTCGGAGCTGGGTGTTGCACTCGCACATGCTGAGTTACATGTCCTGGTGTGTTGGCAACTGCTGGCCCTGGCTGGATGGTGGCGATGGGAGGGGGTATGGGTGTGGAGGTCACCCTGGCCTCGGACTTGGCCGTCTTTTTCTTCTTCTTCTTCCCCCTCCTCTTCCTCTTAGTTGAGAGGGGTCCTCCCTCTCCGTGGCCTCGTTAGCCGGCGGTTGCAGAGGTTTAGTGGCTGGTGCCACTTCTGTTGCCACCTCCAGGCGCCTGTCGCGGCTGTGGCTGGGGTCTCGCATTGGGTGCGCCCTCTGCGACTGGTGGTGCACCTCTGTGCGTGTTTTGCCGGGGGCGGGAGGGGCATTCTAATACCCCTCTTGCGAGCGATGCGCTGAATAACAGCGCATCTTCGGTCATTAGCCGAGTGCGCCTTACCGCAATTGGCGCACTTCGGTGGCCCATCCCTGGGTTTGGGGCAGTCTGATGCGACATGATCCCCGGCGCATCTGACGCATTTTACCGGGCGAAAGCAGTTTGCCGAGGAGTGTCCGAACCCCTGGCAACGGTGGCACTGAGCCGGGCCTTCCCTGCCTTGCCATGCCTCAATCGTTACTCCGGGCATGTAGAGGAGCTCGTGGACATTATACAGCCTCTTGAGCTGCTCTTGGCTAAGGTGGTGTAGCTTGATGTGGAAAAGGCAACCCGGTCTCCCTTTCTTCGGGGATTGCCCTTACGAACGTTACGGGAAAGCCCAGTGCCTTAAGGGCCACCTCGATGTCCTCGGGGTGTGTATCCGCTGGTAGCCCACGCAGTCCCACCTTAGTGGGCAATTCAGCGGTTGGTGCATAGCAGTACCATGCGAGCGCTGCGTCCTCCTTGCTGCGCTCCGTTAGGAACCTCTGCACCTTCCGGTATTCATCAGCCGAATGCGGGCGGAATCTTACCCCTTTCCCGAAGGGGCGCGCATTCGGCGCGTGCTAAAATGTTGTGCAGGGCACGGAAATGTTTTGCCCACTCTGGTAGGCTTTCTACTATGATGGGAGGATATTTGCTATCCTCCTTTTCCTTGGCCACCACCTTCCTAGGTGATGGCACAGGTGGGCTGCGCGGACGCTTGGGTGCAGCTGCCATCGTGGCGTACGTCGACGCGGACGACGTTCCTGGGCGCGTAGGGCCCCCCCCCACGTTTGGGCATCGTAGGCGGCAGCTAACCTTGGTGTATCTTTGTCGACCGGTGTCTCTACCGGCGACATTGATTTATGCCCTGCCTTAATCTCTACCTCCATTTCGGAGGGAGATGGGGTAGAGCGGCTTTGAGCCATGCCCCTCTTTGGCTCAATTAGTATGGTCGAGGCGACCCCCCTCTGCACGCTGACCCCGCTACGGAGGTTTGCAGGAGGGGGTGGGGGGGCATCATGAGTCGTCTCGATTTTTGCGAGGTCCTCACCGGTATTTATACTGGTTGCCGGGCCCGTGCTGAGTTGTGTTACACAACTAGCGTCGGGTACAGCAACCGTATTTCCGGCCTCGCTTTCCAAAATTGAAAGTCCGGCGTATTCGGTCGAGTCCCATCCTCCCGGGTAAAGTGCTGATCCCCCCTCCTCTTCAACTTGCGTTTCAGTGGCTGGGGAATACTCCGACGAGGAGGATGAGGATGGCGATTGCGGCGGGTCTTCGTGCCGAACAGGAGTCTTCGCTCTTTTTTCCGCGGGAGCGTCGATTTCCGGCGGCGTGCGACGTCTTGCGGCTAGTCGCCCTTGTAGGACCTCCGTGTCTTCCACCTGACGATACTCAGATCGCCGGTCAGTAGACGCGGGGGTCGGGGGCGATGCGCGTGTACGCGGTAGCGGCCGTGGTATCCCGGTCTTGCTGTCCCGGGGAGGTAGAATCACCGACTTCTCGGGATCGAATAGGTCTCTTTTCATTAGCGTCCTTTCGAACGTCGTTGTCCGCCGCTTGTCGGGTGGTTCCCTAGGTCGGCGGGAGGGGGGTGGGTCCCCCTCATCCGACATTCTTGTACACTAATGTAGTGTGTACCTAATGTGGTGCGTATGTGTGTGTGCGTATTCGGTAGGCGTGCGAACGATACGGTTCCTATGTCGCTTGACCACTCCCCCCCGCCCCTCAGCGCGGGCCACTTAGCCGGGTGAAACCTTTCGGAGGCCCAGCACAGCGCCCAGCGAGCGGTTTGGGGGTTTGTTAACTTAAAGAGAGATGTCCCCGCGAAATGAGACTTAATACCCCGAAGTGTACAAGTACACCGCAGGGCCGAACACCGGTGCCCTTTTCTAAGAAAAGGGATAGGGTGTCCGACGCGCTTGGAACGCTGTTGGCCAGTTACAATTGTTACGACGGGCGTGTCAATTGGCAAACAGACGTTATCCCGGGGTGTGGTCGCCCAAAGTCTCAAAGTCTAGGAACTTCAGGAGTAAACTCAACCTTCAGAACTTCGACCGAGTTCTTCGGAGCGACGGGTGCCGTGGTAATAGTACTAGTTAAAAACTTTCCTTATTCACCGATTGCACCGCTACACAAGCCCGAGATATTTTTCCTTTTGGCGAATTATTTCTTCCACCACCATAAATGCCGGTTAACCGAAAAGAAACCACAAAAATACACACACACACAAATACATGTTTTTTTATAGATTATAATATAAACATTTCGACATATAAACATTTAAAAAATATTTAATGTATTTAAATAAAGTAATTATAAAAATAATATGTACGCGTAATTGTAACCCCTTATAATTATGCATTATATTATTACTTATTAAAGCGTAAGAATTAACCACATCCTATCTTTCCGTGAGTGACCTAAGATGGGACCAAGGGACAGAACTATGACTAGCAGAAACGTCCAATTACTTATTCTATCATATTAAGTAAAATACATTACATCCATCTTGTGTCATTTTTAATCTACCATCAATCAATTTACCAAAAATCTTAGATAGATAGATAGAATACTCTTTATTGCACACCAACACAGAAAATATAAAATATTAAATTTTGTAAGACTGTGGTGACACAAATGGCGATCTTATCGCTAAAAGCGATTTCTTCCAGACATCCTTTGGATGGATCGGATTGTAATAGAAGAATCAGGTGTGGGCTTATTGCGCTGAGTTATATCTATATTTATATCTATATAAAATCTTCTCCATTAGAGAAAGCAAATATTACGAAAATAAGGTCTCGTCTAAAGCAGAAGAAGGAGGCGAAAGGAACTCGTATTCTCTGTTTTGTTCTTTTTTTGCAAAGAAAATGCAAAACCTAACAATATAATACGAAGTAGCATGGCAGCGATCAACTCATTCCATGGGTAACTAGGTAAGCTTTGCACATATTCTGTAATGTACTTTACAGGCCGTTAAATTAAGTACATAAGCATTATGTTCTGACACAAGCTTTCTGCCAAACATAACTAAACATTCTCACAAATCATACACCATAATTACCTATCTATCTATCACAATAATTAACTATATTCAAATTCGAGCTATTACTGCATATAACAATTTCCAAGGAAAGAAACCCCATAGTAAAAAGATTAAATCACAAAATTCAAATAATCAGGTACGTTGTTACAAGGGCAAGGTCCGATAAACGTGGTGGTTGTATACTCTTTGCCATAAAATGTAATGATTATATAATCTTTGGTCTTGACTTCACACTTGAAAAACTCTATGAAAAAAAATGTTGCCATTTTTAACAATGATTATACCCAAAAACCGTAATGTTCACTGCTACAAGAAGTGGATAGCGATCAATATCATGCTCTCCGAATAAGATTTAGTAAAACGGACGCATATTTTAGTCACTTTTTTTAACAACATACGTAGCATTCGTGTTGTATTACCGAAGGTTCTGATCCACCTACGACGCACGTGGTGCACTTTGCAAGTCGCAGAGGAGCTGCCCACAGCCCATCGGCAAGTGCAAAGCAGTGCTATGACATATTTATACCGTTTTGAAACTTATTTATTATATTTATACGTTTCTCTTTGCGTCCAGGGTGTATGAAGTTTGATGAACGTCCTAGCGTGGCGATTGTGGCAAAAACTTCTTTGAGGAGAGGACTATATCCTGCAACGGACTTTTACATGCTTTTATTGTGTAGTAGTAATGAATTGATATATTATTTACAGAAATTAAATCTTGAATATTTTTTACAGTGAATTATTAAGAAACTAAATCTCTTTCTTACAATGCGAAACTTGGTCACCCGGGTACTTTAATTTTAATTAAAACTCAGGAATTGGGTAACCAAGTTTTGCTAAATGGCAACACATAACGCTTTAATAAAATTTTTGGTAGATAATGATTTTCTTTTAAGCCATAATGTTATTATTGTGCATTTTTTCATAAAAACACCTACTGAGGATTAGAAATCTATAAATATAAAATTGAAATGCAAATGCTTATCGAAATATTGCCCAAATCGTTGGGAGTAGTTTCTGAAATAATTAACTATCACAATGCAATCATGTTCAGATAAAAAAATAACGCCAAATTATTAGTTAATAAGGCCAAGAAAGTATTTATTTGTATAATGTATACATACCTCCATTTTGTTTGGTCCTTTTCAGTGTGCCTTGTTTTGAAGCGAGCATCTTGGCCATATCTTCCGTCTGTTCAACGGGGATGAACGCTGGCGGTGGTGGTGGCGGCGGTGGGGGCGGTGGGGGCGGGGGACAGGCGGGCGGCGGGGGAGGGGGACTGGGGGCAGCTGGAGGGGGCGTGGGAGTGGGATTTGCTTGTGGCGGTGGGACTTCTGGAGAAAGATCTTCTTTGACGGCCTCTTCTGGAACAAAAATTAACTTTAGTAGTAAAAAGTCTATACAAACACTTTCTTCATGGGATGACGAAAGAAGAGATCAATGCAAAGCCTTTAATAAGTAAATAGAATTTAATGTGACAGTTCGAAAAGTTTCAAATCAAAACTTAATAGACCGGCGAGAGGCAGCATCGTCTAATGTGAGTGACGATTCTGGTCTTGAATTACTTGAATCTCGAAGTCTGCCCATGTTCAGAAGTGGGCTTTCATAGGCCGTTAAACAGAAAAAAGAAAAAATTCCAGTACTTCGATCAACTGGTATATAAAAAATTAAAATAACTTTTAAAAAGCAAATAACTTTTTGTTCATAGATTAATGAGGAAATTAAAGAAGTTCAGAATGATCTATGCTTTAAATTGTCAATAAAAAAGTTGCATTATATAGGTGTAGATGGTGTTATCATGGACAATGAAGAATAAGAAGTTAGAATATCTTCTGGTAGAAGTCGCTAATGCCCCCAAGGCGTAACTAGGAAAGGAATAAAAAGGAAGGGATGGTAAGTGATTACCGCCGCCCATGAACACCCGCAATACCAGAGGCATAGCAGATGCGTTGCCTCCCTAAGAGCCCCCCCCCCCCCCCAGAATTGATGGAGGGGGGTGTGTGGGCCACCGGTAAATGTGCATCGGCATGACTTATCTGATTTAAAATTAAAGAAAAAATTGCATTATAAAAGCAAATAACTTACCACAAACTTCTACGACTTCTTCTTTTAATTCCTTATCTTCTTTTTCTACAATTTTCTTCGGTTTCTCGTTCCCGCCACTTTCAAAATAACTTATTCTCGACATGAGTGCAGATTTTTTCGCCTGTGGCCGTCCCTTTTCTATTTCTGCCAGTCTCTTTTCAGCTTTCTCTGCTCGCTCTAAAGCCTTTTGGGCGTCTTCTTCTGCTAGTTTAATTTTCTCTTCCCAAAGAAGGATATCTGTTTCTTCGTGTTTTTCTGCGAGTTTTAACTGGAAATATCATAATGTTTCTTTTACTGGATGTATATTGCAATCAGAAAACTCACCATTATTTTGTTTTAATTAATGTAGTAACTGACAAAAATATTTAGAAGTTCGTTTTCAAGAAGCAATACAGCTACCTATGAATATGAAATTTGGCACGGTTATGGAATATGAGTAAAGAAAAAGAAGCAAAGGAAGTATTTTAGGAATTTACCCTCGAAAAGAAATAAAATAAGGAGTGAAAGGTTGAATGAAACTATTGCATTTCTGCGATGCAAAAATATAAAAACTGGTAAGATTAACAGGGGCGTTAAAAGACAGATGAAATTTTGAATAGAAAATTCGTCATTTTTCAAGATGTGCATATTGGGGAAGGTGATTAGTTACGAAAGCCGCACTCTGCCTTATTATAATATAGTAGTTGAGCATAATTTTGTATTACATACGTATAATATTTGATGATATGTTCACGAGTCCTTTTTTAAATTTTACCATTCATCAATTACCTTTTTTTGGTTATATGTTTTTTTGCTTTATTAAACTATGATTATACATAATATGTGATACAATACATGCACAAATATAAAGTTTGGTAAAGCCAAAACATATATGGGCTAAGAATATATCCCTGAGGCACTCTTTTCAAAAACTGAAACTGAAATTACCACGTGGACTATACCTATTATTCGAATTGCTTAAAGTTGAGTTGGATGTAAGATTAAAAGATTAAGTCCATATCATCAATCCCGCTTCACTTATTCAAATGCCTTGTAGCGTGTCAAAATTTATATTATCATATTTGTGACGAGTAATTTTTATTAGAGCGAAAAGCACATCAGTCCATTCGACAGTATATTGTTGCTGTCAAATAAGTTAATTAGAAGTGTAAGTTATTATAACTAAAAGTTTTTTCGATCGAAATTTTGCCAAAGCCTGTTTCGAACAAATCGTCAGTCCAAGCCAACATGAGTCTCCAAGAAAACTCCTTGGCACGTTGTTATTATTAATAAATAAAATATAAATATCTTCACGCAATTCCCAATACAGGGGTAGACAGAGGTCTAGTCTAGACAATTAAGTCCCTTTGACCCACCTTACACCGAAGATATTTTCGGGACAACGTGACAGGTGGTGAACCCGTCACCATCTTTATGTCAAAGCCAATTCCGAACAAATCGTCAGTCCAAGCCAACACTATTAGTCTCCAAGTATCGGCACGGTCGCTGTCGAGGATCGAACCCGGGAGCTACGGGCGCACCTGCAGCTCGTCGAGCGCGTCGCGGTGGCGCGCGGCCTGCAGCTCGAGCGCGGCGCGCAGGCCGGCCAGCTCGGCCAGCAGGCGCGCCAGCCGCTCGTCCGCCGCCAGCTCGCCCAGCAGCAGCGCGCTCTGGTGCGTCAGCGCGCGCACGCGCTTCTTGGCGTCGCGCGCCTCGCTCCGATACCTGCGGAGACAGGCTGCAGCGTCTAAGGTTCAAGGTTTTGTTACAGGCCGTTGCAGTGATGATTTTGATTACAGCAGTGAGTCATACTATAACGTCATAATGACAGAGACAGATGGTAGAGATGGTAGAGAGAGTCCTTTCGACCCACCTTCCACCGAAGACATATTTTGGAACAACGTGACAAGTGGTGAACCGGTTGTCGTCTTTATGTCCAAGCCAACGATATAAATTTATCGTTATCGTACCCGTTCATATACATCACGAACATTTCACACATATATCGTCATTTTAAAGGTTCCTGACAACAAAAGAACCAAAAAGACGGAATCCCTATAGGAACAATTCGTTGTTGATACCGTAGAGGAATGGAATTTAAATTAATATCAAATACGTAGGTCATTGTAGAAGCATGCTCGTCGCGACCCCTGCCAGCCTTTTTCAGGGCTGCAATTCTACTCAGGAGCGCACCCTTGCTAAAGAGGGTCAAGGCGTCCCCTCAAGGCGACGCACACCAGCTCGTCCCCGTTGGTGTGGAATGCAGCGCGCAAAGCGGCGATGGGGACCGCCACCCGTAACGCACATCCCGACACGGCGGAAGGTGGAGGACAGAGTGTAGAGTTGGCGCGTGGAATGTTAGAGGAAGCAAAGATAAGACGAATGAGTAGATCGAAATAATGAAAGAAAGAGAATTGGATGTCGTGTGTTTGTCGGAGACCAAACGGAAGGGTAGTGGTACTGAAGAACTCCCTGGCGGGTGTTAGCTCTATGGTCCGGGGTCCCAGAGAGCGAGATCGCCTGCCAGTGAGTGGGGATGCTGCTGTCGTCTCGGTTGGTCGATGTTATGACTGAATATAAAGTTGTGAACCCAAGACTTCTCTGGGCTCGCTTTCAATTGGAACTAACGAAGTTATTACGTTTAGCTGTTTATGCGCCGGTAGCTTCGTCGTCCAGGGTTGAGCTGGAGGAGTTTTGGGAGAATGTACGAGAAGTTCTAGATTTGGTTAGGGGAAGCGAAAGAATTGTTGTATGTGGTGATTTGAATGGATGGGTTGGTACCGCTCGGCCAAGGTACGAGTTGTTGCTTGGAATGTTTGGTGATAAAAGGGTTAACGATGCTGGCAAGCTTATACTCGCAAGGCAAGGTGTCTTCTTGTGACAAAAACTATGTTTAGTCACAAGAAAATCCATATGTATACTAGAGAAAGAGAGAATGAGACAAGTATGATCGATTTATTCCTGGTGGATGACCGACTGCGATAACAGGTAATGGATACGCGAGTGTTCAGGGGTGCTGACCTGGGAACGGATCACTATCTAGTGATTACTAGATTTAGGAGTCTGTTCGCGGGTTGGCGCCACCGGACGGCGATACCAGAACCACAGTCGGTCGATAGCACCCGAAGCTAGAAGCTTCAGAAGCGGCCACTAGGGATAAATATCAAGCAAGGGTAGCCGAAAAGCTTGACATCATCGATGTCAGTAAAGAATGTGTGGAAGAAATGTGGCAGAGCCTTAGGCATAGAATGGTTAGTGCAGAGGAAGATGTGTGGAACTGTGAAAAGAGTTTGAAATGTGGTAAGGCTGCGGGACTAGATAGAGTTACTGCTGAAAGTATGGTGGGCCTCGCGTCTGCGAGCTTTCATCTGCTGTGCAATTTGTGCTGGCGGACGGGGGAGGTCCCGGATGATTGGCGATCCGCAGTCATTGTGCCTTTATGTAAAGGTAAAGGTTCACATTATGACTGCGGGTACTATCGGGCGATCAGCTTGACCAGTTTAGCAAGTAAAGTATACTCGAAGGTTTTGACACGTAGGATTCAAGAAAAACGGAAAGATTTCTATGGAAGGCACAATGCGGATTTAGATCTGGAAGAGGATACACGGATCAAATGTTTTCTCTCCGCATGATCAAGGAAAAGCTTCTGGCTACTAACCAGAAGATTTTCTGTGCTTTTTTGGATGTTGAGAAAGCATTTAATAAGGTTGTAAGGAAGAAAATGTGGGAACTGTTGCCGGGGTATGGTGTGGATGGTCGATTGCTAAGGGCTGTGCAGTCACTTTACTGTGACTAGTATTCGGAGGGCGAGAAGGTGGTGCACTTTTTCTCTTCGGACCAGGTAACATATACCTTTTTTATATTTGCATAATAAGTCACGATAGCGTAGTGGTTGGATGGTCGGCATTACGAGTCAAGACTCGCGAGTTCGATCCCTAGGTGGCAGGTTCGTCCAAAGGGTTTTTCAAAAAAGTTCGTACATGAATCATATCGTTGGTTTGGACATAAAGCCGGCGGCGGGCTCACCACCTGTCACGTTGTCCCGAAAATGACTTCGGTGGAAGGTGGGTCGAAGGGACTTGATTTGGACGGGATGTTCTAGACTAGACCTCTGTCTACTCCTGTATAAATGTATAAGGAATGGAGTGAAGATATTTTTCATTCATTTTAAAAAAAAAATAAAAAAATAAATAAAAAAAAAATTCGTACATAAGTTTTGAAAAACTCCTTGGTACTGCCACCTGGGGATCGAACTCGGGTCTCTCGACTCGAAATTCCAACCACCCAACAACTCGGCTATCGTGACTTTATAACTATAATTATTTTATTTTTTATTTATTTATTTTATATCAATAACAACTCTTCTTCCTGCCCTTATCCCATGCTATGTTGGGTCGGCACAACATTTCTTCTTCCACTCTCCCCTATTTCCCGTCATCTCAATACTCACTCATTTATTTCTCATGTCTTCTTTCACACTATCCATCCATCGTTTTTTTGGTATCCCCATAGCTCTTCGCCCATCCACATTCATCTCTAACATTCTTTTGCCTATATTACATTCTTCCCTCCTCATTACATGCCCGAACCATGCTAACCTACCACTCTTCATTTTCTCTGTCACTGGTGCTACTTTCAAGCTTCCCCTTATATACTCACTCTTTATGCGATCTCTTCTAGTCACTCCACACATCCATCTCAACATTCTCATCGCTGCAGCATGCACTCTTCTTTCATCCGTCACTTTCGTTGCCCAGCACTCTGATCCGTATAATACGACAGGTCTCACGATCGTTTTGTAAACTTTGCCCTTAAGTTTAAGAGGCATGCGTGGATCGCAAGTTATTCCCGAGACCTGTCACCATTTCATCCATCCCGCATTTACGTCCCATCCCGTTCTTTACGTCCCGGTCGACATTGCCGTCATTTTGGATCACTGACCCAATGTAACGGAATTCGGAGCAGACTGGTAGCAGAACACCATCCAAGGCAATATGAGAAAAGCTGGATGGACGACTGAAGTCATAGAACATGTGTACGGTTTTGGTTCTGCTTATTTTTTATCCGACACTTTACAGTTTTTCTTGCCATTTTCCCAGCTTGCTCTGTACCTCAAGTGCATTTTCTCCGACAAGCACAATGTCATCAGCAAATAGCATACACCAGGGTGCTTCCCCCTGTATGTTCGATGACAGAGCATCCATAATCAGAAGGAACACATAAGGACTTAAAGCCGAACCCTGGTGTAAACCTACAGACACATTGAACTTGTCTGTGATTCCAGCCTCAGTCCGGACGCAAGTATTGGCTCTATTATACATCGCCTCAACAAGCCGCACATACTTCTCTGGCAGCCCTTTCTCTCTCATACACCACTACAGAACCTGACGGGGTACCCTATCGTATGCCTTCTCCAGGTCCACGAATACCATATGCAAGTTCTTTTGCACAAGCCTGTATTTTTCAATCAGTTGCCGAAGTGCAAATATGGCATCCGTTGTTCCCCGGCCCGGCATAAACCCGAATTGGTTCTGTGTTACCTCAGTTTCCTCTCTCATTAGTTTTGCTATCACTTTTTCCCTTATCTTCATAGTGTGTGATATGAGCTTTATTCCCCGAGCTGTTGCAATCTTGTACATCACCCTTCTTTTTAAAAACGGGTACCAGTGAACTGTTGCACCATTCATCGGGGATCACCTCTTCTTGCAACAACTTATTGAAGAATAAGGTCAACCACTTCCATCCATCTGCTTTCAGATACTTCCATGCTTCTACTGGTATACCAGTACAGTACAGTACAGCCATCCTAACTTCGTCTTCAGTCACCTCTTTAACCATGCCCATATTACTCCTAGCATTCTCTAGTACTCCATTCCACTGATTTTACTCATTCAAAAGTTTGCTAAAATAGCTCTTCCAACGTTCTTTGATGCTCTCGTTTTCCGTCAAAATCTTCCCCATTTCGTCTTTCATACATTTCATGTGATTTACATCTCTTGCATTCTTTCTCGCTCTCTAGATATTCTATACAGATCTTTTTGGTCTTGTGGAGTTTCCAAGAAATCGTATAGCTTATCCTGTACCTTAGCCCTTACTTTCTTCGCCTTCTTCTTAATAACTTGATAGGCAGACCTTTTGTTTTCTTGATCTCTCTCATTTCCCTCTTTCAAACTTTTCCATTCCTTAAAAGCATTCTTCTTTTCTTTCAAAATTTTCCGCAACTCTTCATTCCACCACCATGTATCCCTATCAATCTTCCCTTTCCCCTTCGTTTCTCCAAAAACATCCCTTGCTACCTTCCTTACACATATCGCCATCTCATTCTTGCAATTATTCACTCTAATCTCTGCCATATCACCCATTTCTACAATCTTATCTACTACTCTTTTCCGGAACTCTTCGGCTAACTCACAGAGAGTTTTCACTAAGTTTGGTCCATTTCGTTCTAGGTGGGGGTTTAGAGTTTTTTTGCATACATTTTACTTTGAGACTCAAGTCTAGAATCAACAACCTATGCTGGGAAACTAGGCTCTCACTGAGAATTATTTTGCAGTCTTTGGCCGGGTTAATTTTGCTCCATTTCATTAGAAAGTTATCTATTTGCGTAGAGTGCTGGCCACTACGGAATGATATAAGATGTTGATCTCTCTTTTGATACCAGGTGACGTTACTATAGCTTAGTCAAAGGCTAAATCTGCTTCCAGTAGAGTTTCCCCCTGTTGGTTACATGGGGGCTATAGCGACTCCGTAGCTATAGCCCCCATGTACACTTTCATGTCCGTCACTTGTTCTTCCCACATGACCTCAAGCTTAAGATAACCTCGTATTTTTGCATAAAATTTTAGTTCTTGCAAATAAATCATAAAAGGTGACAATAACGAATCATAACAAATGACATGAATCTTGTCCATCGAGCTAGTCGATGGATGGAGATTCATGTCATTTGTCAAATGGCAATGTAAACACAGCACGAATAAAGCAAAATGTCCGTAAATTTTAATTTTGTGTTTGATCATTTCACATGTCCATCCATTTTTTTAATGTTTTTCTATTTAACCAGTTTTCTCCACCAGAGAGAAATAAGGCGAAGGAAACTCAGTCAGGTATGGGTGGCGAGATTGGGGTAAAAGGCCGATGTTTCAATCCAATTACCCCATACACAACCACTTTGAGACCTCTTCTTTCTTATATTTTATTTTTTCTTTCCACTTTCCTTCTAATATAGTGTCGAATTTCAGTTTTAAATTGGTAGTTATAGTATGTTCTAGAATAGTAAACTGCTATTTTCTAGTGCTAAGTGGAAGTTAAAACAGCATTAATCTTTGATGCCTCGAAGTAATAGTCTTTGTACAAACGTTAACAATCAATATGTCAATCCAGAATTCTCTGTCCCCCTCCTCTTCCTCCTTTTATATCTTAATGAGGTTCCTTTATGTTCTTCCATTAGGTAGGTTACCTAGTTTTTCATATTTTAAGTGTTATGGCAAGCTTTTGCTCCTAATTGCTTTAGTCACCTATTATAACAATCCAAGGATAAAAATTGATGGAAAATTCTTAGGTCCACTCCACAAGGTACCAAAAACTAGAAATTTTCTATCAACTTTTATAACAAAAGATGTTTTATTTTCACTTACGTTTCGGCCATCTGTCTATCCTTGTCTGCATTTTCTTTTAGTGACGTCACCTCTTCCATTAACAGCTTGGATACTCTGTTGTGTCTTTCCAGCTGACTACGCAGCTCTTGCAGTTCCTTTTCTTGTTCACCACTTTTCTCCTTCTCTGCTTCTAGCTCCTGTTAAAATAAAAGCAGTTAGTAATAGAACCGTGTTCTGTCAGAATAAGAATTTAATTCAGCCTCGTGTGTCCTTGTATCTTTGCGAGCGCGACGTTGTGCTCGTGTGTGCGTGTGTGTACCTGTGCGAGCGCGACGCAGTGCTCGTGTGTGCGTGTACCTGTGCGAGCGCGACGTTGTGCTCGTGTGTGTACCTGTGCGAGCGCGACGTTGTGCTCGTGTGTGTACCTGTGCGAGCGCGACGTTGTGCTCGTGTGTGTACCTGTGCAGGCGCGACGTTGTGCTCGTGTGTGCGTATGTGTACCTGTGCAGGCGCGACGTTGTGCTCGTGTGTGTACCTGTGCGAGCGCGACGTTGTGCTCGTGTGTGTACCTGTGCGAGGCGCGACGTTGTGCTCGTGTGTGCGTGTGTGTGCCTGTACCTGTGCGAAGCGCGACGTTGTGCTCGTGTGTGTGCGTGTACCTGTGCGAGCGCGACGTTGTGCTCGTGTGTACCTGTGCGAGCGCGACGTTGTGCTCGTGTGTGTACCTGTGCGAGCGCGACGTTGTGCTCGTGTGTGCGTGTGTGTACCTGTGCGAGCGCGACGTTGTGCTCGTGTGTACCTGTGCGAGCGCGACGTTGTGCTCGTGTGTGTACCTGTGCGAGCGCGACGTTGTGCTCGTGTGTGTACCTGTGTGCGAGCGCGACGTTGTGCTCGTGTGCGTGTACCTGTGCGAGCGCAACGTTGTGCTCGTGTGTGTGCGTGTACCTGTGCGAGCGCAACGTTGTGCTCGTGTGCGTGTACCTGTGCGAGCGCGACGTTGTGCTCGTGTGTGCGTGTGTACCTGTGTGCGAGCGCGACGTTGTGCTCGTGTGTGCGTGTACCTGTGCGAGCGCGACGTTGTGCTCGTGTGTGCGTGTACCTGTGCGAGCGCAACGTTGTGCTCGTGTGCGTGTACCTGTGCGAGCGGAAAGTTGTGCTCGTGTGTGCGTGTACCTGTGCGAGCGCGACGTAGTGCTCGTGTGTACCTGTGCGAGCGCGACGTTGTGCTCGTGTGTGCGTGTGTGTACCTGTGCGAGCGCGACGTTGTGCTCGTGTGTGCGTGTACCTGTGCGAGCGCGACGTTGTGCTCGTGTGTGCGTGTACCTGTGCGAGCGCGACGTTGTGCTCGTGTGTGCGTGTGTGTACCTGTGCGAGCGCGACGTTGTGCTCGTGTGTGCGTGCACCTGTGCGAGCGCGACGTTGTGCTCGTGTGTGCGTGTGCCTGTGCGAGGCGCGACGTTGTGCTCGTGTGTGCGTGTGTGTGCCTGTACCTGTGCGAGAGCGCGACGTTGTGCTCGTGTGTGTGCGTGTGTGTGCCTGTGCAGGCGCGACGTTGTGCTCGTGTGTACCTGTGTGCGAGCGCGACGTTGTACTCGTGTGTGCGTATGTGTACCTGTGCGAGGCGCGACGTTGTGCTCGTGTGTGCGTATGTGTACCTGTGCGAGCGCGACGCGGTGCTCGTGTGTGTGCGTGTACCTGTGCGAGCGCGACGTTGTGCTCGTGTGTGCCTGTACCTGTGCGAGCGCGACGTTGTGCTCGTGTGTGCGTGTGTGTACCTGTGCGAGCGCGACGTTGTGCTCGTGTGTGCGTGTACCTGTGCGAGGCGCGACGTTGTGCTCGTGTGCGTGTGTGTGTGTACCTGTGTGCGAGCGCGACGTTGTGCTCGTGTGTGTGCGTGTGTGTACCTGTGCAGGCGCGACGTTGTGCTCGTGTGTGCGTGTGTACCTGTGCAGGCGCGACGTTGTGCTCGTGTGTGTGTGTACCTGTGCGAGCGCGACGCGGTGCTCGTGTGTGCGTGTGTACCTGTGCGAGCGCGACGCAGTGCTCGTGTGTGCCTGTACCTGTGCAGGCGCGACGTTGTGCTCGTGTGTGTGTACCTGTGTGCGAGCGCGACGTTGTGTGCTCGTGTGTGCGTGTGTGCACCCGTGCGAGCGCGACGTTGTGCTCGTGTGTGTGTACCTGTGTGCGAGCGCGACGTTGTGCCTGTGCGAGCGCGACATTGTGCTCGTGTGTGTACCTGTGCGAGAGCGCGACGTTGTGCTCGTGTGTGCCTGTGCGAGCGCGACGCGTTGTGCTCGTGTGTGCCTGTACCTGTGCGAGCGCGACGTTGTGCCTGTGCGAGCGCGACATTGTGCTCGTGTGTGTACCTGTGCAGGCGCGACGTTGTGCTCGTGTGTACCTGTGCGAGAGCGCGACGTTGTGCCTGTGCGAGCGCAACGTTGTGCTCGTGTGTGTGCGTGTGTGTACCTGTGCGAGCGCGACGTTGTGCTCGTGTGTGCGTGTGTGTGTACCTGTGCGAGCGCTGACGTTGTGCTCGTGTGCGTGTGTGTACCTGTGCGAGCGCGACGTTGTGCTCGTGTGCGTGTGTGTACCTGTGCGGGCGCGACGCAGTGCTCGTGTGCGTGTGTACCTGTGCGAGCGCGACGTTGTGCTCGTGTGTGTACCTGTGCAGGCGCGACGTTGTGCTCGTGTGTGCGTGTGCCTGTGCAGGCGCGACGTTGTGCCTCGTGTGTGCGTGTGTGTGTACCTGTGCGAGAGCGCGACGTTGTGTGCTCGTGTGTGCGTATGTGTACCTGTGCGAGCGCGACATTGTGCTCGTGTGTGCGTATGTGTACCTGTGCGAGCGCGACGTTGTGCTCGTGTGTGCGTGTGTGTGTACCTGTGCGAGGCGCGACGTTGTGCTCGTGTGCGTGTACCTGTGCGAGCGCGACGTTGTGCTCGTGTGTGTGCGTGTACCTGTGCGGCGCGACGTTGTGCTCGTGTGTGCGTGTGTGTACCTGTGCGGAAGCGCGACGTTGTGCTCGTGTGTGCGTGTGTGTACCTGTGCAGGCGACGTTGTGCTCGTGTGTGTGCGTGTGTACCTGTGCGGAGCGCGACGCAGTGCTCGTGTGCCTGTACCTGTGCGGAGCGCGACGCAGTGCTCGTGTGTGTGTGTACCTGTGTGCGAGCGCGACGCAGTGCTCGTGTGTGCCTGTGCGAGCGCGACGCCGTGCCTCGTGTGTGCGTGTGTGTACCTGTGCAGGCGCGACGTTGTGCTCGTGTGTGCGTGTGTGTACCTGTGCGAGCGCGACGTTGTGCTCGTGTGTGTACTGTGCGAGCGCGACGTAGTGCTCGTGTGCGTGTACCTGTGCGAGCGCGACGTTGTGCTCGTGTGTGCGTGTGTGTACCTGTGCGAGCGCGACGTTGTGCTCGTGTGCGTGTACCTGTGCAGGCGCAACGTTGTGCTCGTGTGTGCGTGTGTGCACCTGTGCGAGCGCGACGCGTTGTGCTCGTGTGTACCTGTGTGCGAGCGCGACGTGCTCGTGTGTGCGTGTGTGTACCTGTGTGCGAGCGCGACGTGCTCGTGTGTGTACCCGTGCGAGCGACGTTGTGCCTGTGTGTGCGTGCACCTGTGCGAGCGCGACGTTGTGCTCGTGTGTACCTGTGCGAGCGCGACGCCAGCTCGTGTGTGCGTGTACCTGTGCGAGCGCGACGTTGTGCTCGTGTGTGTGCCTGTACCTGTGCGAGCGCGACGTGCTCGTGTGTGCGTGTGTGTGTACCTGTGCGGAAGCGCGACGTTGTACTCGTGTGTGCGTGTACCTGTGCGAGCGCGACGCAGTGCCTGTGTGTGCGTGTACCTGTGCGGGCGCGACGTTGTGCTCGTGTGTGCGTATGTGTACCTGTGCGACCGCGACGCTGTGCTCGTGTGTGTGCGTGTGTGTGTACCTGTGCGGGCGCGACGTTGTGCTCGTGTGTGCGTGTGCCTGTGCGAGGCGCGACGTTGTGCTCGTGTGTGCGTGTGTGTACCTGTGCAGAGCGCGACGTTGTGCTCGTGTGTGTGCGTGTGCACCTGTGCGAGCGCGACGTTGTGCTCGTGTGTGCGTGTACCTGTGCGGGCGCGACGTTGTGCTCGTGTGTGCGTGTGTACCTGTGCGACGCGACGTTGTGCTCGTGTGTGCCTGTACCTGTGCGAGCGCGGCGTTGTGCTCGTGTGTGCGTATGTGTACCTGTGCGAAGCGCGACGTTGTGCTCGTGTGTGCGTGTACCTGTGCAGGCGCGACGTTGTGCTCGTGTGCGTGTACCTGTGCGAGCGCAACGTTGTGCTCGTGTGTACCTGTGCGAGTGCGACGTTGTGCCTCGTGTGTGCGTACCTGTGCGAGGCGCGACGTTGTGCTCGTGTGTGCGTGTGTGTACCTGTGCGAGCGCGACGTTGTGCTCGTGTGTGCGTGTGTACCTGTGCGAGCGCGACGTTGTGCTCGTGTGCGTGTGTGTACCTGTGCGAGCGCGACGTTGTGCTCGTGTGTGCGTGTACCTGTGCGACCGCGACGCAGTGCTCGTGTGTGAGTGTACCTGTGCGAGCGCGACGTTGTGCTCGTGTGTGCGTGTACCTGTGCAGGCGCGACGTTGTGCTCGTGTGTGTACCTGTGCAGGCGCGACGTTGTGCTCGTGTGTACCTGTGTGCGAGCGCGACATTGTGCTCGTGTGTACCTGTGCGAGCGCGACGTTGTGCTCGTGTGTGCGTGTACCTGTGCGAGCGCGACGTTGTGCTCGTGTGTGCACCTGTGCGAGCGCGACGCGTTGTGCTCGTGTGTGTTCGTGTGTGCGTGTACCTGTGCGAGCGCGACGTTGTGCTCGTGTGTGCGTGTACCTGTGCGAGCGCGACGTTGTGCTCGTGTGTGTACCTGTGCAGAGCGCGACGTTGTGCTCGTGTGTGCGTGTGTGTACCTGTGCGAGCGCGACGTTGTGCTCGTGTGTGCGTGTGTGTACCTGTGCGAGCGCGACGTTGTGCTCGTGTGTGTGTGTACCTGTGCGAGCGCGACGTTGTGCTCGTGTGTGCGTGTGTGTACCTGTGCGAGCGCGACGCTGTGCTCGTGTGTGCGTGTGTGTACCTGTGCGAGCGCGACGTTGCTCGTGTGTGCGTGTACCTGTGCGAGCGCGACGCAGTGCTCGTGTGCGTGTACCTGTGCGAGCGCGACGTTGTGCTCGTGTGTGCGTGTGTGTACCTGTGCGAGCGCGACGTTGTGCTCGTGTGTGCGTGTGTGTACCTGTGCGAGCGCGACGTTGTGCTCGTGTGTACCTGTGCGAGCGACGTTGTGCTCGTGTGCGTGTGTACCTGTGCGAGCGCCGACGTTGTGCCTGTGTGCGTGTGTGTACCTGTGCGAGCGCGACGTTGTGCTCGTGTGTACCTGTGCGGCGCGACGTTGTGCTCGTGTGTGTGCGTGTACCTGTGCAGAGCGCGACGTTGTGCTCGTGTGTGTACCTGTGCGAGCGCGACGTTGTGCTCGTGTGTGCGTGTGTGTGTACCTGTGCAGGCGCGACGTTGTGCTCGTGTGTACCTGTGCAGGCGACGTTGTGCTCGTGTGCGTGTGTGTACCTGTGCGAGGCGCGACGTTGTGCTCGTGTGTGTGTACCTGTACGAGCGCGACGTTGTGCTCGTGTGTACCTGTGCGAGCGCGACGCAGTGCTCGTGTGTGCGTGTACCTGTGCGAGCGCGACGCAGTGCTCGTGTGTGCGTGTGTGTACCTGTGCGAGCGCGACGTTGTGCTCGTGTGTGCGTGTGTACCTGTGCGAGCGCGACGTTGTGCTCGTGTGTGTGCGTGTGTGTACCTGTGCGAGCGCGACGTTGTGCTCGTGTGTGCGTGTGTGTACCTGTGCGAGCGCGACGTTGTGCTCGTGTGTGCGTGTACCTGTGCGAGCGCGACGTTGTGCTCGTGTGTGCGTGTACCTGTGCGAGCGCGACGCAGTGCTCGTGTGTGCGTGTGTACCTGTGCAGGCGCGACGTTGTGCTCGTGTGTGCGTGTGTACCTGTGTGCGAGCGCGACGTTGTGCTCGTGTGTGCGTGTGTGTACCTGTGCGAGCGCGACGTTGTGCTCGTGTGTGTACCTGTGCGAGCGCGACGTTGTGCTCGTGTGTGCGTGTACCTGTGCGAGCGCGACGTTGTGCTCGTGTGTACCTGTGCGAGCGCGACGCAGTGCTCGTGTGTGTACCTGTACGAGCGCGACGTTGTGCTCGTGTGTACCTGTGCAGGCGACGTTGTGCTCGTGTGTACCTGTGCAGAGCGCGACGTTGTGCTCGTGTGTGCGTGTGTGTACCTGTACGAGCGCGACGTTGTGCTCGTGTGTACCTGTGCAGGCGACGTTGTGCTCGTGTGTGTACCTGTGCAGGCGCGACGTTGTGCTCGTGTGTACCTGTGCGAGCGCGACGTTGTGCTCGTGTGTACCTGTGCGAGGCGCGACGTTGTGCTCGTGTGTGTGCGTGTGTGTGTACCTGTGCAGGCGCGACGTTGTGCTCGTGTGTACCTGTGCGAGCGCGACGTTGTGCTCGTGTGTGTGCGTGTGTACCTGTGCGGCGCGACGTTGTGCTCGTGTGTGCGTGTGTGTACCTGTGCGAGGCGCGACGTTGTGCTCGTGTGTGCGTGTGTGTGTGTGTACCTGTGCAGGCGCGACGTTGTGTTCGTGTGTGCGTGTGTGTACCTGTGCGAGCGCGACGTTGTGCTCGTGTGTGCGTGTACCTGTGCGAGCGCGACGTTGTGCTCGTGTGTGCGTGTGTGTACCTGTGCGAGCGCGACGTTGTGCTCGTGTGTGCGTGTGTGTACCTGTGCGAGCGCGACGTTGTGCTCGTGTGTGCGTGTGTGTACCTGTGCGAGCGCGACGTTGTGCTCGTGTGTGCGTGTGTGTACCTGTGCGAGAGCGCGACGTTGTGCTCGTGTGTACCTGTGCGAGCGACGTTGTGCTCGTGTGTGTACCTGTGCGAGCGCGACGTTGTGCTCGTGTGTGCGTGTGTGTACCTGTGCGAGCGCGACGTTGTGCTCGTGTGTGCGTGTGTGTACCTGTGCGAGCGCGACGTTGTGCTCGTGCGCCTCGAACTCGTGCAGCCGCGCGGCGCTGAGCTCGGCCTGCAGCGCTGCGGTCTGCGCGCTCAGCTCCGACACGGTGCGCTTCAGGAACTCCACCTCCTCATTGCTGCTGCTGTCCGACGCTGCGAAAGAATAGATACAGATTTATTTTCTGCGCCCTATAACTAATAACCTCTTGTAAACAAGTGACAACGTAATAATATTGAGTATCTATTAATTTAAAAAGTATCTTATTAAAAATCAGTTCTAATTTTAATGACATCTACCGGATTTTATACAAGATAACTTTGTTAATGTCTTTTACTTCACCACCTTTGTGATGATATGATGCCAATTACAAGCCATGCTGATTTTATCTTTAATATAATATAACAACTGTACTATACAACAACAACTGTAATCTATCAACTAATTTTCCTGGATGGATCTGCCAGGACATATTTTTATACACAGAATAAGTGGTGGTACCCCGGTGCAAAGTCATGTCTTTTCATGCGAACATAACTGTAACTTCGTGGTGATTAATGTATATGAATCGAAAACACAATCATAACGTTTCAAAACTAAGCCCGAGCTCGTAAAAGAAAAACAACTAAATTTTTTATTCCCGCCAAAATTCCGTCATGGAATAAGTACCTGCATCTGTGGTGTCGGTGAGATCGATGTCTATGGGAGTGGTGGGCAAGGCGTGCAGCAGTGCCGCGCTCCTCCTCTTCAGCTGCTTGTTCTGCTTGTACCACTCGCCAGCCTGCTGCATAACCCTGAAATTTAAATAGACACATAGAGCTGGCTGCACACGGTATTGAAACATAATTAGAGATATCTTCTTTTCTTTCGGCGCGAAGGTATTCCGTGTGGTAACGGCGTAAGAATATTACCACTCTCTTTCTTCCCGAGGATGTCGTTAGAGGCGACTAAGGGAAACGCCTAACTAAGGGCAAAGCCTTGAATATCGTTATGATGAAAGATAACCGATAGATGGCGGGATTATCCCGCCATCTATCGGTTACCTAGATCGGAATTCGGGTCAAGGTGTCTACCGTGTCCGGTGGCTAGTACCAATGGGTTGTTTCAAAAACTAAGGAACGATTTATATCGTTGGCTTGAACATAAAAACGGCGACAGGCTCAGCTCCTGTCACATTGACCCAAAAAAATCTTCGGTACAAAGTGGGTTGGAAGGACTTAATTGTCTAGATGTCTGTCTATCTTCGTCTATTTGGAATGGCGTGAAGATATTCATATATATTTATTTATGAAGGAAGTCTTAGTGGAAGTCTCATGGGGTCAGAGCATTGTATGTGATGTTGTCCTTATCTATATATTTATGTGATTATCCTTATGTAAGAAAAATCAAATTAATGGACGTCAAAATGTATATTTCTTAGTTAAACGAGACTTTACAAGAGAAGAATCTGGAGATTTCACAGACTCCAGAGTTTCCTCTTCGAGTTTCACTTTCATGATGAATTATGAGAATGGCCTGTCCTGCGATGGACTATTTACAGTCAATAGGCAGAAATACAAGCACCAAGAAACACGTGCAGAATAAACGTGCCCAATACCAAAAAAAAAATAAAAAAATTTCTCCTACAAAGTGAAAAGTTGGAGAATTCCAAAGAATCGAGTGAAACAACTTAAGCAAGCCGTACAAGTTAAAAGAAAAATTTCAATACAAATTTTTTTGGCATGGCTCGACGATTCTCTGAATCGTATCAAATGGTATAAGACTTTTGTAGAAAACTTCCGTCTGAAAGAGCACCAAGTTTCTTTTTATACGATTTCGTTTTGTTAGTTCGATGGAGTTGTTTCTGCTACGTTACGCAGATCAGGGATCGATTCCCCGGATAGACGGAATGTTTGATTTAAGATATTTTTATTAATAATTATTGATATTATGTTTCAGATTTTAAATAATACAATAATATTCTATTATTAAAAATTGAACTGTTTACTTTTTAATTTAAAAATATTATTGAATTAAATATTCACGATAGCCGAGTGGTTTCGATATTTCGAGTCGAGAGACCCGAGTTCGATCCCCAGGTGGCAGGCTCGTACCAATGGGTTTTTCAAAAATTTATTTACGAATTATATCGTTGGCTTGGACATAAAGACGGCGACGGGCTCACAACCTGTCACGTTATCCCGAAAATATCTTCGGTGGAAGGTGGGTCGCAGGGACTTAATTGTCTAGACAAGACCTCTGTCTACCCCTGTATGGGGAATTGCGTGAAGATATTTAATTAAATTTTTTTTCTAACTTAGTATTGTTTTTAAGAAATAAATTTATAATGCGTTCGACCAGGGAGTAGAATAAACTTCCGGCGTCCGTATTTCCGAACGCAAACAACCTTAGCCTCTCCTAGCGACACAGACATCTCAAGAGTAAACCCGCAGACCTCATCTATGCCTTCATACTCGATGAAGGTCAAGGGTATGCCCATTTTAAATTTAAAAAAAACAACTTTTACTTTAAATGGTATATAACGAAAAATAACAAAAAGAATTATTGTGTTGCCAGTAGTATTTTTACGAAACACGAAATATGTTACTGCATTGAAAAACTTGTTTCGTATATGTTAATTTTTTTTAAAACGGTTTACGCAATATACAACTGGCCAAAAGTGATAAAATAAAAAACGAAATTGAATTGAATATTTTCACATATGTCGATGAAAAAATTTTTGACGTCCTCCGTGGAAGAGTGGCGTAAACACCGGTTTTCAAGGTGTCGCCATATCGAGGTCCCGGATTCGATTCCCGATCGTGTCAATAAAGAAAAACCACTCTTTCTACATTTTCTCGGGTCTGGGTGTTTGTGGTGCCTTCGTTGTTTCCGATTCCCATACCACAAGTGCTTTAGAATCTTACTTTGGGATCGGAGCAATGTATGTGATGTTGTCCCTATTTATATATGTTTATATTATTTATTTATTTAAATAACAGTTCAGTTTCTAACAAACGCAGAAATAAATAATTATTGTCTGCGTTTTTCGCGGAATTTTCTGCCAGGCACTTGCATTTTATGGGATGTGTTTGCCGTCAGCGGTTTTTCCGGATCGATACGACTTAGGGACCTTCAAGAAAAGAGCCTATACCTTTCTCAAAGGCCGGCAACGCGTATGCTATGCCTCTGGTATTGCGGATGTTCATGGGCGGCGGTAATCACTTACCATCACGTGAGCCACCTGCTCGTTGGCCTCCCTTCCCTATAAAAAAAAATATTAAACAATTTTTTTTTATTTATTACTTCTTATTCATGTAAGTGTATGTACTTAATGCCAGAGGTATTCTCTATTAGTCAATGTTTAGGTGGTACAGTGCTGAAATTAAGTAGGTGTAATAAATGTGGGAAGAAAAAAAAATATACCAATATATATATCCAAATACCACTTCCATTTATTCTTAAACGAAAAACAAAACGATCACGTTTACAACAGTATTTTACTGTGTAGCATTGGCGTACGAAATACAAATACCAGCACCTCAGGTCTCAAAGGGCTTCAAAATGTCATTGGGGTTTAAAATGGACAGATGGCGGAATAACCGTCTCGAAAAAATCAACAGAGTGGTGACTGACAGCAGCGTCTAAAGCGGATCGTGCCTGGTACTGCGATCTTCTTGTCAAGCGTGCGTTCTGCAGAGGCCTATGTTCTGTAGTGAACTTTTGCAGGCATCATCATGCATTAGATTTCAAACTGTAGTACTAACGCAAAACGAAACAATTTTATACATACTATAAGGGGGCAGGGGACTGTAGCTCCTTAATACAGACTATTACATAGCCTAGCTAGGAGAACAGAACGTCACCCTCACTATTTTTAACCTTAATTTTGTTAAATGTTTTTCCTATGTGAACATTTATTGTACTATAAGCTTATTACCAATAAAGTTATTATTATTATTATCATAACGATGATGGTAGGATTTGAGTCGAGAGACCTATCGGCGGAATTGTACCAAAGAGATGTTTTTCAATAAACTTATGTACGAATTATATCTTTGGCTTGGACATTAAGACGGCGACGGACTCACCACCTGTCACGTTGCCCCAAAAATATCTTTGGTGGGTCGAAACGACTTAATTTTCTAGATTATATTGTGAATGGCGTTTTTTTATAAAGATGACGACAACTTTGTGGCACATAATAACCTCATAAAGACACAAAAACAATAATAAACAAATATTGATAAACATAAATACTCACATGACTAAGCTTATGTGTAAATCGTGTTATTCGTAAAACTTTAACTCGGACTTTACTCACGTACACAGACTCATTATTAACAAATTATTCTAAACTGCACCATAGATTATATCAGTTTATTTTTAACAACATAGCAACATTAAAATTAAAAAATAATAAGTCCTAACTCGGCACGTGTCTCTTTCCAAGTGAAAATAAACGCAAAGTCAATACGTAACATGCCAATTTGGCGCTTTGCTTCAATTTTTATCATGGAACGCTTTCTAAGCTTTTATTATGCCATGAATTATTTATATAGACATATTTTATTATCATAGTGACATGACATTTACATAGTTATCGTAAAGGTGACGAATTGATTGGCTGTGTTTTGACTAAAATATTTAATAATATTTACCGCATTTAAATTAACAAATGTGTCGTTTAACGGTTGACGAATGTTTCTATCTATCTATCGAACTGTTCGCCGTTATTTCTAATATTACATACATATATACATACATACCGGCCTGTTAAAGTCCATTGCAGGACATAGGCCCTCTCCCATAGGGAGGATTTGCCATAATCGCCAAGTTTGGCAAGCGGGTTAGCGATTGCTGTACCAGAACACTCGCACCTCAGACGCTGCTGCCCATCTTCGATCTGATAATTTTGGTCCGATATTTTTGGAGATGGTTATCTCGCCACCTATCGGTTGCCATAACGATATTCAAGACTGTTTTCCTTAGTCGCCTATTACGACATCCACGGGAAGAAAGGGAGTGGCAATATTCTTACACCGTTACCACACGGAACTAATATTAGTCAGATGTAATAACAATAACATATTAATTATTTATATATTAAAGACCCAATAGCCTAGTTGTGTTCGACCTTGCTTTCGAAGCTATGAGTTTGAGTCCTGCTACGGGGCATACATTTGTGTGCTAAATATGAAAGTTTGCACGATATAAGTACCTAAACATGTATCTCTATTGTATCGTTGCCGTGAACACAAAGATATTCTCTTTCCTCTTACAAAGATATTCTCCTCATTAAACCTCCATTTTGTTTAATGAGGAGAAAGGTTCACCACTTATTACGTTATCACAAATTAGCTTCCTCCTCCGACATTATTGTTTAGACCTCTGCCAACCCTAGTTTTAAGGAAATTAGTGAAGATATAACAAAATAAAACTAATTATTCTGTCCGATGACAGATGTATGAGTGCAGTGCTAGCTGCATAGGGTTGGAGGTACACATCCTGTTAGTTTTTTAAATAATCATAGTCATAGATGTTTGATGTACAATATTAGCAACTTCTTCTCCATTATCTAAGAAATAGTGTTTTTTTACAAATAAATAAATAAATAAATTTAGATTTCATGGTACAAAAGTTTAAAATTCGACTTTAAGCAACAAAATCTAAATAATAATTCGGTACTCCAAGCAAGCTAAGCCAAGCTCATTTATCTTTACATATTAAAATATCTTTTTTGCGTGTGTATGAGACTGATCTCTTCCTAAACGGCTGAACTGATTTCGATGACTTTGTTTGTGTCAATTCGATTTCGAAGAATAGTTTAGATGCAAATTTGAACCCGGTAAGTAGCGCAGCATATTTTATTCGCGGATCGCGGACAAGCATACGCGGCAGAAACAAGTACATAGAAAAAAAAACTAAACGAAGCCAAAAAATAAATGCTACAGTTTAAATTGAAAAGAAATATGCCACAAGAAAAAGTTACAAATATTTTTTTGTAAAACCCTCAATGGCAACAATAACTTTAGCTTCATGCCATTGTGAAAATTAAAAAGAATAACTTTTGGAGGGAAAACTTTTTTCATTCAGTCAACTTTATGGTCAAAAGCAACGAACATAAATCGTTCAAGCTCGGAAAACAATGCATTGTTACATTAAATTATACGGAATAGTCGAGATAACGAACCGTTAATTGATGCAAAGAGTCTGTAGCAAAGTTTTATTTGCATTTTAGATGGTCTCTAATTGATTCTCGTGAGTCATTAATTTTATGTATGAATCTTACAGTCCTATCTAAACGATTACTGACAAAAAGGAAACTCATTCTTTTATATTATGCAGTATAACGACTACATACATAGAAATGTGCAATGTGTTTTCTTAAAGATTTTAATATAAAGAAAAGTCTATACATGTATATATATAAATAAAATTGAAGTATGTTTTTAATTCCAAATTAACAGCTTTTCATTAAATGAATATGTAAGTATATACGGCACTTTTATTAAAAATCAATTTTTAAAATTTTGTCGGTGTACTCCGTTTATCTCTTTATTCTGGCTAATCTCTGAAACGGCTGGACCGATTTTTGTTTTTTTTTTTTTATGGAAAAGGGACGCAAACGAGCAGGCGGCTCACGTGATGGTAAGTGATTACCGCTGCCCATGAACACCCACAATACGAGAGGCATAGTAGATGCGTTGCCGGACTTAGAGTGCCCTCCCCCCCCCCCCTCAGAATTGGGGGAGGGAGGTGTATGGGCCATGACGCCCTCACCTGCCCTCACCAGACGAAACGCAGAAGTTTGTTAGACTTCTACTTCACGCCGATATTCTGTGAGGTCGTGGTACTTCCCCGGTCGAGCCGGCCCATTCATGCAACAACAAAAGCTAATGCGTGGCTCTACCATTGTTAAAATTGTACCTAAATCCAGTACCACATTGGACTAATATTGCATATACTGCTAATAAATTCTTATTCTTTTCTTCCTTCTTCCCTCCGATTCAAACGAAACTTTTACTGGCAGAAATCTGATGTTATAAGAAGTAGTTTAAGCTACTTTTAATTTCAAAAAATAATTAGAGGTCCGAATTAAGTGTCAAGCCGCGGAGCGCAGCTAGTATAAATTAAGCTACTTAAATATTATTACTTATACTTACTCTATACACATCCATACATATATCTTATCTATGGAAATAAACTAAAACTATGCCACGCACGGCCTTTACCTGTCAGAGATAACCGCATAGTAATTAATGATATGACAGATCTGATTAGCACAATAATGTATAGTTGAAGATGCATTTTTTATTATATATCTTCTACGTTGATGATAATTTGATTATATATATGTTATAGGTATGTTATTAGGTATGTGCTGCAAGATGTCTTGTACTGTGATCGCCAATCGACTTGCCGAGCGTGGCGATTATACCAAACCCTCACACTGGAGAGGTCTATGTCAAGAAGTGGATTATTTCGGACCGTTATGAAATACGAAAGTGCTTTTCTTGTTTGTCAACTTATCATAACCTTTAGCAGTTAGAAATTTAACTAAGATAGGTTCTCTGCAGTTTATGGGCGGACATAGACTAATTCTTATGGGAGGAAATGTGTAAAGCGTGTAAAATAGCGAGCAAAGGCATGAGCACATTTTTCACGCATTCATTACTTACTTCTGCATGACACCTGCGTCGATCTCATGCTGGTGCTTAAGCTGCTGGTACTCCTGGAACAGTTTCTCGGAGACGCTGCGTAGCTTCGCGAGCTCTCGCTCCCGCTCACACAGTTCCGCCTCCACGTGCCTCTTCTCCTCCGCGAGGATGTTGTAGCGACGTTGGAGATCGTCATGTTCACGTTTAGCTGTCGAGAGATATAAGTAGTCACGAGGCACATAGAGATATAAGTAGTCACGATAGCCGAGTGTTTGGGTGGTCGGAATTCCGAGTCGAGAGACCCGTGTTCGATCCCCAGGTGGCGGGCTCGTACCAATGGGTTTTTCAAAAACTTATGTACGAATAATGTCGTTGGCTTGGACATAAAGACGGCGACGGGCTCACCACCTGTGACGTTGTCCCGAAAATATCTTCGGTGGAAGTTGAGTCAAAGGGACTTAATTATTTAAACTAGACCTCTGTCTACCTGTATTGGGAATTGCGTGAAGATATTTATTATTTATTCTATAGAGATATAAGTACAACATCACTATGTAGAAAAAGTGGTTTTTCTATATTGAGTTCAGGAATCAAACCCTGTCCCTCAGACATGGTGAATATTTCAAAACCGGTGAGTACGCCACTTCTCCATGGCGGTCGTCAAATCATTCTTCCGATGCCAAAGTAAGTTAATAAGGCACTTGTTTTATGGAATCGGTAACGACGAAGATACCACAAACGTTCGAATCCTAGAAAATGCAGAAAAAGTGATTTTTCTATATTGGTCCTTTCGGGAATCAAATCCTGTACCTCATAGCTGGCGACTCCTTGAAAACCATAGTGTACGCCACTCGTCCACGGCGGTCGACAAGACGTTGTGATAAAAATGTAAGCATACCAAAGCCTTAAGAAATAGTGATTTTACTATATTGAAAAGTATTACATAGATAAATATTCATAAATATCAACGTCAATGACTCGAGTCACATTCACATTCATTACACAAATGTTTGCCCCTAGCGGGATTCGAACCAGCAACCCTTAGTTTCGAAGGCATCGTCACTAACGACTTGGCTATCGAGTCGTCTTACAGAAATGTAAATTTATAGACAGGGGTGATGGAAATTTTAAATTTATAAATTTTTTAATAAATAAATAATTAATTAATATCTTCACGCAATTCCCAATACAGGGGTAGACAGAGGTCAAGTCTAGACAATTAAGTCCCTTAGACACGGCAATTTATTATAAAAAAAACTGGTTTCAGTCGTTGTTTTCTAAACTAAGACTATTGCATTACATAATTTATAATTTAATACAAGTCACGATAGCAGAGTTGTTGGGTGGTCGGAATTTCGAGTCTAGAGACCCGAGTTCGATCCCCAGGTGGCAGTACCAATGAGTTTTTCAAAAACTTATGTACGAATTTCATCGTTGGCTTGGACATAAAGGCGGCGACGGGCTCACCACCTGTCCCGTTGTCCCGAAAATATCTTCGGTGGAAGGTGGTTCAAAGGGACTTAATTGTCTAGACTTGACCTCTGTCTACCCCTGTATTGGGAATTGCCTGAAGATATTTTTTTTTAATATTAATAATTGATTCAAACATAGGCGGGGACAATTTCGCATACATTCCTCTGATACCAAAGTAGCTAAAGCACTTGGGTTTTGGAACGAATGTACCACAGACATCCAGATTCCAGAAAATGTAGTAAATGTGTTTTGCTAAATTCATCTGTCCCGAAATCGGGCTCGTGATAACGGAGCTGGCGACACCATGACAGTGGTAGAGCCACGCATCAGCTTTTGTTGTTGCATGAATGGGCCGGCTCGACCGGGGAAATACCACGACCTCACAGAACACCGGCGTGAAGTAGAAGTCTAACAAACTTCTGCATTTCGTCTGGTGAGTGCAGGTAACCGGAGGCCCACACACCCCCTGCCCCAAAATTCTTGGGGGGGGGGGGCGGCAACGCATCTGCTATGCCTCTGGTATTGCTTACCATCACGTGAGCCACCTGCTCGTTTGCCTCCCTTTTCTATATATAAAAAAAAGAAAACCAGTATGAATGCCTCTCAACCACGGAGGTCTATGCCTATAAAAATAAGCCAATGAGCTACGTGGGGAGTTTTACCGCTGCATTAATGGATAGGCTCCGAATTTGTAACATCTACTACGAAATGGAGTAGATTCATCTAATGATTCTGTGTTTCGTCCGGTGCTTAACAAAACCGTAAGGCTATTCCCTATACCTTTTCTCCATTTAATCTTCTAGATTTTATCCCTAAAGACCAGCAATCATCAATCACACACATCATCATCACCATAAGAGCCTGTCAAAAGTCCACTGATGGACATAGACCTCACCCCAACTTGTGCAGGTCTTCGCTGAGTCTTATAGGGGTCTCCTACACTACATTTGCATGTAAGAGGTTGCCCTATACATTATTTAACGTTAATGTCAAGGTAAAGACGGCGACGGGCTCACCATCTGTCACGTTGTCCCGAAAATATCTTCGGTGGAAGGTGGGTCGAAGGGACTTATTTGTCTAGACTAGACCTCTGTCTACCCCTGTATTGGGAATTGCGTGAAGATATTTTTTTTAAGTCAAGGTTACCGGGAAAACATGTTTACAAATCGGTTTTCCTGTATGCACGCATCTCGTGATTATTACATTATTTTTTGATTAATTCTGTTAATTTATAAACAAATAGCGGAATTTATTGTCGATTTAATACGCACACTGGAAGCATTAATTAATTAATTCCTGTAATATAGGTATATGAGGCATTCTATCTCAGAGGGTCTGGTATATGTACGTCAATGTCGGAATATTTTGTACAACAAATTTGTACATATTAATATGTTATTTTTTAAACTTCACGAAATATCCCACTGGGATAGGCAGTGAAGTCCTTTGAAAACACTTTTCACCGAAGCTTAGTTTGGGACGTGACAGGTGGTGAGCCTATTGCCATATATCCAGTTTATATGTAATTATATATAATTTACGTGTAGAACATAAGTATGGTTCTGACATGTATATGTACTTTAACTTACTACAGAAAAAGAGAGAGAGAGATGCAACATACCTACATTGTATTTACGTTATTTTTATACTTACAAATATCTTAACGGTTCAGACATTGTTGCTATTATTACATTGCTATAATATAAAACATTTTTTCGTAATACGATTAGAAATTTCAAGGATTTTATTATTATGTCAAAAGTAAACTTAAAACCACAAGCGAATTGCTAGCGTATCTAATTATTTACCTAATTTCTCCCGTCATTATAGCGTGAAAACAAATATCCGGGCCCGAGAAAATGTAGAAAAAAGTGGTTTTCTAATTTAACTGCCTGAGGATCTTTTCAGGTCTCTTGACTCGAATTTCATTCCACCCGGCTATCGTAACTGCGAATGACTATTATGCAAATATATTTATATCGTGTGATTTGGCCATTTTGAAGATAGAAAAACAGCTGTGGTGCTCAGTGGAACTACGTCACAATAAGTTATCTTGTTACTCGGACAAGGCGGGATACTAATGACAGCTATTTGTAACTCAGTTAGTCACTCCATTTCAACGAAACACGAGTTCCTTACGGCCGATATAAAACGTGATCTACTTCATTTTTCCTTGTAAATGTAATAATTCCTAGCTTATCGTATCAACTAATGTCATAGATTAAATAAGTTATAAATTTATTCATATTATTGTCATAACAGATGCATCATAGATTAACAAAGTTTTTTTAATAGCTTTCACTGACCATTGCTGGCTGTAAATAATTCATTAGGACGTAGAGCTCTGGTTATGGCGCTACAATATACATGTGTATGCTAATTAATTAAGTGCGAAATGTAACATATGTGTACTTTAAAGCAAACAAATTAGTGTCCATATGTTGATATATGGACACTAATTTGTTTGCTTAAGATATAGAGTCGCAACATAAATTATTGAATTAAAAAAATACCAACAGACTATGTCCCGTGGCGTTGTGGCAAATCGTTCCTTTCGGGAGGGACTAATATCCCATTAAGTTAGGCAAAAAAGAACCAAAAATAAACAAAAATGTAACCTTCGACGTTTCCAAGTAACACGCAGAATTTAAGTCAATAAGCAGAGTGTAGGTACAGAATATGTGAGTAATCATGAAAGAATTCCAACATAAAATACAGGCCACGGTCATTATCGGTCGATAATAAGCGACAAAAACATCAGACATTTTTTTATTTTCGCGCCTAGCGTATAGATACAAACGTCATTATAGTAAAGACATGTGATACCTATTCTGTGACCGCAAATTCTGAATTACAGCTCATTGCCAGACCATTAAGAATTTAAGCATTGTTTTTCTATCTTCACGCAATTCCCAATACAGGGGTAGACAGAGGTCTAGTCTAGACAATTAAGTCCCTTCGACCCATCGTCCACTGAAGATATTTTTGAGACAACGCGACAGGTGGTGAGCCCGTCCCCGTCTTTATGTCCAAGCCAACTACATAATTCGTAAGTTTTTTGAAAAAACCCATCGGTACGAGCTTGCCCCCTGGGGATCGAACTCGGGTCTTTGACTCGAAATTTCGACCGCCCAACCACCCGGATGAGTTATATTGTTTTTCTGTAATAACAATTAAGTTCATGTTATTTAGAAAAAGCAAGACAAAATTTAGGTACACATATTGTTTTAATGCTTTAAATTACGACACATGTAACTATAAATTTGATGTCATAATCGGCGGTGCTTCGTAAACAAATTCTTAGTATTTAATTAGCAATGTCCACAATGGGAATTAGTCTGAATAAATTCTATTTTTAGGTTATTTCAAACTAAATGCTTATTTGCGAAACAAACATACGTCATGGAGGATAAGTCGTCTGTGTTCTTATAATTTAATTTTAAGAGTACATAATTTTTAATAATTTAATTTGAAGAGTACATATTTTTTGTTTTCTAAGTGCACTAAATACTCGTTGTATCTGCCGTGAGATTAAAAAAACTAAAACGCACCAAACGACGACGGGTTATCACCTGTCACGTTGTACCAATAAAGCTCTGATGAAATGTGGGCCAAACGGACTAAAACTTTATAGACTTCCGACTAACCCAGCATTGGGAAAAGCTGGAAGACATAAAAAAATTCAAACCGATCAAATGATAATACCTTATTATCCCTGTAGAAGTCACGTTAGCTGAGCGGTTGGGTGGTCGGAATTCGAGTCAAGAGACCAGAGTTCGATACTCAGATGGTACGTATGTATCAATGAGTTTTTTTAAAACTTTTGAACGATTTATTAAGTTACCTGTCACGTTATCCCAAAATATGTCTTCGGTGGGACAGAACTTAATTGTTTATACCTCTGTCTAGACAATTAAGTCCTGTCTGTGTGGTTTTTTTGTTTCGGCCAATGTTTGCATGCAAATGACACGTCCGTATAAGTGTAGTTTTTTTAAAAAAACAAGAATATCAATACGTGTTAGCTTTATCGCAATGAGTTCACCAGATCAAATCAAAATCTCTATTTTCCTAGGTGGAAACATAAATTTCACTTGAGAGCCCCTTCTTTTTAAAATCAACCACCGTAGCGTGCTGAACTTTCTCTGACGGAGAATACGGTGAAAGAAACCCCGCAGGTATCCCTTTTTTGTCAAATATTTTATTTATAATAATAAGAAATAATATTCGTTTATCTATAGTCATATTGTAAGTCTTCTAAAGGAGCAGAAACAAACGAAAAAATTACTTACTTTTGTAATTTTTTTAAAGATGACAATGTCTATAATGACAAATACAAGATTTTAATTGATTTATAAATAGTTAATTGACTCAGGCGTTACTTTGCGGAAATTCATTGTATAGTGGTTATTGAAAAATTACTTCGCAACACTCCGCATGCAAATATAAAAAGGTATATGTTACCTGGTCCGAAGAGAAGAAGAGCACCACCCTCTCTCCCACAGATGCGTGCACCAATTCCACTGTATGCACCACCACCACCACACTCAAACCAGGTAACATATACCACCACCGAAAATGCAACACGCGTTTCGCCTCAAAACAAGGCATTATCAAGCGAGTAGACTCTACGATGAGCGACCGCAGAGCGACTGACTTGATTCATAAATATTAAAATAACCCTTTTTATGATAAATTACTTTATCCTGTTATTGTGACCGACCCAGAGATATTCGAAATCAATGATAACAAGACGACCCGATACTAGCGTAGTTGGTAGTGACACTGCCTTTGAAGCAAGTTTAAGATTGCGGATTCGAATCCAGCTGGGGGAAGCATTTGTGTAGTGAATATGAAAAAGTAAGTGACGACAGTGACGGTCATCACACTTATAGACATCGCAGTGGAGGTGTGGCGGTTTTCTAGGTGTCGCCAGCTCAGAGGACACGATTTCGATTCCCGGTCGGATCAATGTAGAAAAAATACTTTTTCTACATTTTCTCGGGTCAGAGTGTTTGTAGTACCTTCGTAGTTTCTGATTCCATAAAACAAGTGCTTAAGCTACTTACTTTGGGATCAGAGCAATGTATGTGATGTTGTCCCTATCTATGTATCAATACGTGAATATTTATCTGTCTATGTAATTTTAATGAATCGTTAGCTTGGACACTAAGGCGGCAATAGGCTCACAAACTTTTCATGTTCCCCCAAATACGTGATATAAGTAAATTATAAAATATTACAAAATCCACTATCTTGTTTTTTGAAACAATAAACAATTATCTACACGCCTAGTATTTGTATTTATAAATTCTATTAATATTGGAACCATATTTCTTTTCTCCTTTTTTTACAAACTGTAATTACAAAAAATATATTAAATCTTTGTTCGAAAAATTCTTCACTAGATGGCGCCACACGTATTAAGTCAACGTCAAGGCTTTCAGAAATATATATTATATGTTTATGAACAAGTCATATATTTCCAACTTTCTTAAGAAGAATATCAAAGGGAATATAATCACTACAAAAGCAGTCTACATACTCTTTGCATACTTTTCATTATTTATCTATAAACATAATTTGTCAAAACAAAATATAAAAGATTTTATAATAGAATCACAGACAATATAATGTACCAATGTATATTCAATATTTCCTTGTTATTATACTCTAAATATGACTTAATACTTGTAGATATTATATCAAACTACATCATAAACAATGTGATAAAGAAACAAGACCAGTGATTAGATAAATCTTTATTTATTTAACTTGCAGCTATAAGTAAATAATTAGCTTACTTTAAATGGCAAATATTCAGTTATGAGATTTGAGTGATAATACAGTATATAACAACCTCTTCTACAATTTATTGCATCTCATATTTAACTAATTGATAAAATAGTTTTAGCTATAGATTGTTAATATATTGCCAGATTAGGTTAAGTACAAATTAGCTGCATCAAATTAGACTTATATTTTTTATAGATTATACCTTTGTAATACCCACAGAGATGGGTTGTGTATCTGATTTATTCAGGACTTAGCTGGTTCTTGACTACCACATATCAATAAAAAATATCTTAACACTATATCCAATACTAGATTTGTCAGCGAACTGTACAATGTACTCTTTTCAATATAAATTATCAGGGCTTTTATCAAGTCATGTTAAAGGTGGTCAGACCAGTCTCCATATTAGTTTCCAAATGAATAAAAATCACAAGTTTAAAAAAAAGTTTAACAGTACTTGTTGAGATTCAAACTAAGTATTTTTGTAAGTCTGATCTCCTAACCACTTTGCCTTGATGTTTCTACAACAACTATCTGGTACCTTGATAATTATGTTGTCTGACATTATAATAACATTTATTATTTATACATATTGAGCTATTTTTGGTTCATTTGGTTGTTTTTTTGTTATACTCAAGTTTATAGCATAGTTTGAACATAACATGTAAATGAGTGAGGCATGAAAGGTGAATAATATAGACTGTACAAAAGTGAACATAAAAGAAGCAGAGATGCACATAGACTTATTTTTAAAGACTATGATGTTATCAAAATGCTAAAAGTAGGGAAGGTCAGGAGTACTTGGATACCCCATATCTAAGGACTAATGTGTGTGATGAAAGCAAAAGAGACATTGAAAGCAAAAGAAGACTGTGACATTTGGCTGCATGAATTTGCTATCTCTACAGGGATAATGATTTAAAAAATAAGTTATGCCTAGATGTGAGTCCTTGGCTGATATTACATTCTTTTTTAATTTGAAGTAGGTAAAAACAATTTTTAGTTTTACTCTAAAGGGAAGAAAATTGACCTATGTCTGAAATAATAAAGTATTTTGTCTGGTAACCCTCTGTAACCTTTCCTTTTTCCAAAGCTAAATATTATATTTTTATATAATATATTTATTTTGTACAAATGTTTAGTAAATTTAATTATTTATATTACTAAGAATATTCTCTAAATAATGATTTGAAATTATATTTATTGAATATTAATACCATAATTGCATAAGAAAATATTGAATTAAAATTCATAAGACTGGAAATATTGAAACTAATTTTTAACAACACAGTGATTGCCCATTGCAATCATTTAAATATATCATTAGAATAACAATGGCACAGGTAATATAAAACTCATAAGTTTGTTACTATTATCTTGTAGTTACTTAATAAAATCATATTATAATGTTCTCAATACTTGTTTCGTTGCATTTAATTTTGTAATTGTATAAATTGAGGTTAAGCCAAATCCACACAACACAAGGCTACAACATTACTTTTAAGGTTTTTGTATTGAACATTTAAGAGTTGTACCTAATTATTATGCAGCAAAGAAAGGCTAAACAAATTATGTCTGTATGGAGTGATATTTACAGTGACTGTATGAATTTTTAAATAATTGGTATTTCTTGATGTTAAATAATACGAGGCCAAAACAATATTCGCAATCTCACGATCAACTTTACAACAAAGGCAGAGAACTATTGCACGGTTTTTTTATAAAACCAACGACGTTATTTTTGTAATTGATAAGTTGTAATTTGAGGAAAAACAAAAACAAGCTAGAAGAAAACAATGTTCGACTACAATTATTAAATGCATTTTGTGTAAAATCCCACACAATGCACTAATGTATAGGTGGTAGGTACCTATACCTATGTATACATGCATCTCCAATTTTTGTACTTACATTGTTATATGTACAGGATTAAAAATAAAAATATTTCAATGCAATAACAATAAAAATTCCCGAATTAATTTTTATTTGACATTTCGATTCTGATCAATAAATCGGGATAGGGATGCGCAAAACAGCAAGAAATCGATATTTTCAAATTCACAGCAAACAGTAATATAAAAGACTTTCATATCATTTGAAATAATGTTCTAAATGCGTCATATATCCTTATCTTAAATTTGGACATTTAAATAACGTAGTGTATTAAAAAGATAATCACAAGTAACTATACTGAAAAATAATAAACTACTTAAATCGTAGCATAGAATGATTTTACAACCATGTATAAAGTTCATAACTCTGCTTCAAACAAGTTTATATTACAAAAGTTTTAAGAATACATAATGTGTGTGCAACAGGTTATCGTCCGTCATAATCCGACAAATACGCGACTGGGATTTTCATTCGCACTTTCATTTGCATAGTACACAGTGTTTAAAAGAGAGTAAAAAGAGCATGCGCAGTAAGAAACGTAAAAAAAAGTAGCAAAAACTAAAGATTTCCTACTCGGATTGAATAGTACCAACCTTTTTCGGTCTTGAGAAGGTACGTCTTGTGTTTCCTCTCAGCCTCTTGGTATCTGTTTTTCCACTTTTCGACGTAAGTAGAGAGCGCAATGTTAGCCTCCTTGGTGTGTTGTTGCGCATCGGGCGGCGTCATTCTGACGGCAGTGGCTCGCGGGATCTTGGTAGCTGCGGCACTGGGGCAGAGCGAGACGGCGCTCCGCGCGCTCTGACACTGGTTATTACTCGACGCGATTGCAAATACATTATCGCCGTTCCTTTTAATCATTTTTGCATTCGATTTTATTCACACCCGTGTTTCGCTCGCATCCTCCCGTTTTCACATATGCACAGTTCACGACACGTGTCCAGATCAACAGGCTGGCGCGTAAAGTATTTAAAAGTGTTTAATTAATTCACAAATATGATTTCTTTGTTCTATCGTAGAGGAAAATATGCGCAATAATGTGTATACACGGCGCGCCTTGAATTGTGTCACTCGCGGTCACTTAACAAAGTAGCCTTGATGAATGATTTGTTAAAATTAAGAATTTTTATTCTTTAAAAAAACCGAAACTATCGCATATAATGTTCAAATAGACGACAATTAACGTTCAGTGTTCGATTGTTACTAACGTATGCGTGAGGTTATGACATGATAATGAAATCTTCGCCATTGTGAGTCATACAAGTAATGTTTACGCTTTTTGTTTATGTTTGAAGCCGCCACAGTCAGTAACGCATAATTTCAAATGTTATTTCGTAGAATCTAGTGTCGATTTAGTTGAAATTAGTCACGCATGTTCAATGTATACATGTTAACTTATCAGTGTGCTTCAGTTTTCTTTTCATTACTTTATACTTATTAGTTATTAGAGGCAAGTAAGCTTTAGGTCATCTTAGAATATTACCGATTAAGACTACTGTTATATCACCAACTGAGTTATTATTATTTTAAGGTATTTACGTACCTTAAAATACTATACTAAATAACGAAAATTCTATATGACGTTTTATTAATTTACTTGAATAATTAAAATACTGAATCTTATGTGTCACGTTCTGGTTGTAAGCTATTTATATGTTTGTTAGAAAAATATAATTAGATCATTTCGGATCAACTCTAGAAATAATCGATTAAATTAAACTTAAAACAACAACAAAAAACTTAAACAAGGATAACAAAAACAGTAATAGTCACCGACTAAATGTGATTGTAGATAACGTAACAGTATCGACTGGTGAGGAAAAAAAAACTAAAACACAATCAACACTCTACACATTATGTCTCCGCAGTCTCCAAACGCACTAAATGCATTTCGTCCAAGTAGGGCCGAACGGAAATTCTAAAATTAAACTGTTTCCAGTGAAACGACGCCACGAAGAGCAAGTCGCTGTTCATCTATAAAGTAAACGACAGGACGGTCGAGACGTGTGGGCTGAGGCTGAGGCACAAATCGCGTACCTTGTAGCCCATTTAATTGCAACGGAGAAGTCTGCTTCCCAATTTGTCTAATGTGTCTTGCTCTCCTTTGTTTTATCTAACAAAATTACCTCAAATTCTAATAAACACTTAATCCTTTATTAATTGAAATGTAATGACTTAATTTGTAACTTATGCAGTAACCAAAAAACTTTTACTTATTGATTAATTATCAATAAAAACTTCGCCACAACCAGATTGAACGAGAGGCGAGGTTAAAGAAACCAGCCACAAAAAAAAATTAAGAATTAACTCGTCCGTGATGATGCAATCTGGAGGTCTTTACAAAACTTCTCCATATTTAGAAAACTGGGTCAGGCTGGGGCTTACCTTTGTAAAGGGCGCAAGAACTGTTATCATGGCAAGGCAATCCTATTACCACATAATAGACAAATGAGAACTCATTGTATTGAATTGGTGCATTTAATGAACAAATTCAATGTAATATATACATTGATAGAGAGAAATTTACTTACAAAAGTCACGATAGCCGAGTGGTTGGGTGGTCGGAATTTCGAGTCAAGAGACCCGAGTTAGATGCTCAAGTGGCCGTACCAATGGGTTTTTCTAAAAACATATGTACAAATTATATCGTTGGCTTGGACATAAAGACGGCGACGGGCTCACCACCTGTCACGTTGTCCCGAAAATATTTTCGGTGGAAGGTGGGTCGAAGGGACTTAAATGTCTAGACTAGACCTCTGTGTACCCCTGTCTTGGGAATTGCGTGAAGATATTTTTTTTAATTTACTTACCGAAGAGCGTAAACTTCTAAAGTTATGTGAAATAATTTCTTGTGTTATCAGTTCGAAGTATATGATGATATATGATTCAATAGTGATCACACGTATTTAAATAGAAATGGAATGGGTAGTATATTGAAACTATAAAGTTAGCATACACTGGTAAACGATTTTTTTTAGAAACAAATAATATTTACAATATAATGGACATAATGGACATTTCATGGCGTATTCCTTTATTATTTATAGGATAACAAATTAATAATACCTTTGATAAGCTACGTACCGTTTTTTTTACTTTCAGGGTAAAGCTCCGGTTTTAGATACCAACAAACATAAGATAACCTCATCAATCTCATGTTTTATTTGCATTATTAACCTAACCTAACCAGAACGTGATCTTTTTTATTTGTCCAAATAATTTTAAGTGGTTCTTTTTCAAGTCACGGTGGAATGTTAAAGGAATTTGCCAAATAAAAAAGGGGTATAATCTCCCACGTGCTCGAGGCATTTATTGCTTCCTGCTACATCTGAGTCACATCTTTATTTTGTTATTATTTTTACGAGTGCGCAATAAATAAGATACTCGGATCGTTCACCTCGAAAGTTCCATCCTATTTCTGTTTCGCCTTGTTATCCTGGCCGACAATCGTAAAATGTTAACGATGAATTTACAAGCGGGATTAAAGGTTGCGTAAAAAAATTTATGTAGTCCTTAAATTCACCCAATTTGGACTGACTCCTTGTTCCGTGGCGTTAATTAAAGTCAGACTAAGATAAGGTAACGTGTTTGTTTTCATTATGCTGATTTCTGCACCAGACGCGCGTGAATTTTATATGGTCCTTGCAGGCTCGTGTTGGTCAATTAAGAACAGCTGTACATGATACGGTTGTTTAATTCGTTCATTTAATTTTTACAGTGTTCTCAATTAAAAACGGTACAGCAATTATAAATAGATCAACGTCCCTTCTCCCACATCAAATAGAGTCACTCAATTCTTAGCCATGTGTGGGCGTTGTTAGGATTGTGTTGAAGCTTATTGCAAAACTTTGTATCAAGATTGTGGTTTGTGAGATACGGTACTAACTCAATCTAAGTCTAGCCACAGCACGTAGTAAAATATTTCTTTTATTACGCAATAAATTAGGACATTTTTTTCACGAAACATTAATATAAACTTCATATCCTTAACCGTAATTTAGACCTACAAACAAAATTAAATTTTAATCTTCACGCCATTTCCAATACAGTGGTAGATAGAGGTTTAGACAATTAAGTCGTTTCGACCCAACTTCTAACGAAAATATTTTTTTGGGACAACGTGACAGGTGGTGAGCCCGTCGCATTCTTTATGTCCAAGCCAATGATGTAAATCGTACATAAGTTTTTGAAAAGAACCAAAAGTCTAGGGGATCGAACCCGACTCTCTCGAACTCGAATTCCGATCACCCAACCACTCGGCTGTCGACTTCATAGTAATTTAGACCTAAATAAACAAAATGTTAATAATTTGCCGCTTTCTTGCAATCTGGTGGACTTACAGTGAGTTGTGCATTATCGAACAACAATGAAAGTTTTATTAGCGCAATTCGAATCATATTTCTTTACAACTTTTTATGACTTAGTAATTTATTTGTCCAAAGGTACCGTGAATTTTATTCGTCGTATTCTCTCTGAAGTTTTGATCTTTAAATTTCTGTGTACCATGACTCCATATTCCAATATTTAGTGCAATATTTTGGAAAAAGATGCTATAGTTGTCACTTAGAGTTAGCATATCTTTTTAAAACAGAAAAAGAAGAAGACATTCAGTTAGATATTGGCTATAAGTTATAAAGATTAAGTTAACAACTACCTGAAATAAAAGCGTCTACTTTGGAAGAACTGTCCATCTTAAGAGATACATGGTAAGAGATACATGGTAAATAATTTTGCGTGATATCAATAGATCTTTAGGAGAGATCTCTTAACAGTAATCTTAAAAACAGATTGTAATGAAAAAACTTTATAATATACGAATACGTATATAAATAAAAAACCCCGAAAATATCTTCGGTGGAAGGTGGGTCGAAGGGACTTAATTGTCTAGACTAGACCTCTGTCAGGGGTACTGTATTGGGAATTGCGTAAAGATATTTATTTATATTTATTTATTTTATTTATTTAATACGCAATAAATAAACAATATAATGCACATTAAAGGTTCTTCTGTGAAGTCATTAAATTCGAGAAGAGTTATTGATTCAAGTGGGACACACCAATATTATACTTCATTATGATTTTCTATTTCTGTCTATTTTAAATAGATTTAGGATTCGGCTTTAAGAATTCAATACTCGACACTCTTTTCGCAATGTTTAAAAGCAAGTAAAAAAGTTGTCATGAACGTGCTGATGAGAGCCAGATGGTAGGAAAGAGCTGTAGTTCATAATAGGGAAAGTATCATAAGGAAATATTGCCCCCATTAAAAATGTTGTAGGTTAGATTAGCCATCTTACAAAATCTTTAGTGAGGATTTTTATACAGCCCCTAGGAGATCATTTTTAGTTCATAACAACAAGCGGTACCATAAATATAGATAATTGCAAAACGGCGATAGGCTTACCACCTGTCATGTTGTCATGTCATGATACCGGCGTGAAGTAGAAGTCTAACAAACTTCTGCGTTTCGTCTGGTGAGTGCAGGTAACCGGCCCACACACCCCTTTCCCCCAATTCGGGGGGGGGGGGGGTTGCACTCTAAGGGCGGCAACGCATCTGCTATGCCTCTGGCATTGCAGGTGTTTATGAGCGGTGGTCATCACTTACCATCACGTGAGCCCCCTGCTCGTTTGCCTAGGTTTCAGCAAAAATGGGTCGAAAAGACCTCATTTTCTAGACCTCTTGCCTGCTCCAATGTGGGAAATCGTGTGAAGATATTATAATAGTAAAGAATTGAAGACCTCGGACGTCAAGGGTAACAGACTGAAATAACATCTTAAGTCGCGAAAACAGATAATTTTAGCTTATATGATAATATCTTAGTGAAGTTATGCACAATACGTTATGCACCAGCAAAGGCACAAATAAGTATATAGTATAGATAAATAAATAAATAAATATATAAATATCTTCACGCAATTCCCAATACAGGGGTAGACAGAGGTCAAGTCTAGACAATTAAGTCCCTTTGACCCACCTTCTACCGAAGATATTTTTGGGACAACGTGACAGGTGGTGAGCCCGTCGCCGCCTTTATGTCCAAGCCAACGACGAAATTCGTACATAAGTTTTTGAAAAACTCATTGGTACTGCCACCTGGGGATCGAACTCGGGTCTCTCGACTCGAAATTCCGACCACCCAACAATTCGGCTATCGTGACTTTATATAGTATAGATGATTCTTATAAGTCACGATAGCCGAGTGGTTGGGTGGTCGGAATTACGAGTCGAGAGACCCGAGTTCTATCGCCAGGTGGCAGGCTCGTACCAATGAGTTTTTTTCAAAAACTTATATACGAATCATATCGTTGGCTTGGACCACCTGTCACGTTGTTCCGAAAATATCTTCGGTGGAAGGTGGGTCGAAGGGACTTAATTGTCTAGACTAGACCTCTGTCTACCCCTGCATTGGGAATTGCGTGAAGATATTTATTATTTTATTTATGATTCTTGAAACTGTAGCTAGAACTGATTATTGCAATTTTTAACCACTGCAAAATATGAATCTTCTTCTTCCTGCCCTTATCCCATGCTACGTGGGGTCGGCACAACATGTGTTCTTCCATTCTCGTCGTTTTCCCGTCATCTCAATACTCACTCCTTTCTTTCTCATGTCTTCTTTCACACAATCCATCCATCGTTTTTTCGGTCTCCCCATAGCTTTTCGTCCATCCACATTCATCTCTTACATTCTTTTGCCTAAATTACATTCTTGTCCACCTTCGACCCACCTTCCAAAGAAGATATTTTTGGGACAACGTGACAGGTAGTGAGCCCGTCGGCGTTTTTTTTGTCCAAGCCAACGATGTGAATCATACATAGGTTTTGAAAAAAACCCTTTGGTACCTGGGGATCGAACTATGGTCTCTCGACTCGAATTCTGATCACTCAACCACTTGGCTTTTACAATATATTTTTTTTAATTCATTGTAAAAGTTTTTACTTTTATCGTGACTTATACAATAAAATAATAAAAAATATTGATTTAACTTCAAACTACTCTTTTTCCGTCTTGAATTTCATGTTTTTATAAAACTTTCTTTTGCCTAGAATGTGTCACTTTTTAAGAAAATAAATTCAAACATACAAAAGGGCTTGTAAAAATCTACTGCGTTACATAGGCCACTTCCTTACTCTTCATATTAGCCAGACTCTTGCACCGTAGTCGATATCTTGATAATAGGAACCAATCTAAAAATATTCTTAAAAATATGGATTATATAAAAAATAAATAATTATCGATATGGTATTGTTACATCATTATTCAAATAGAATATTTGACTGCAGGTTATAGGTAGGCAGGTATAGGTAATATTTAGTATAACATAACACAAATTATAAGTCTATAGTCCTATGATATAATCACATCACGTATTATTGTTTTAAAGAATCTATTATTATTACTATACTAAGTCACGAGAGTCGTACGCTGTGCTTTTTCATTTCATTCCTACTCCGAGAATATAGGTCTGTTACCAATTTTTTAAATGATATGTCTTTAACTTTAATACTATTCAATATAAACTTCATAGCAATTATTTTAAAGTTCGAACTGTAAATTGATATATTATTAAAAACAACACGACGACAACTTCATTTTACTTTGGACGATGTCAACATAGACAAATTCAAAAGTTTTATTTCTGCGTGAAGTCCACAGGTCACAGATCAATGATGTCAAAAGACAGTTGATTTGTTCCATCTGTGTTGTTTGTCGAATCTCCGTTTATAAAAGTTACTAAATATAGTAAGTTTAATAAAAAAAAGTCGTCAGAGGACTAGAAAATTAAGTCCTTTCGACCCACCTTTCACCGAACAAATAGGTCGTCTTACGCCTCCCACGTATCTAGTAAAAAATTGTGATATCGACAAATTCTTTCGCCGATATCGCATAGCGATTACAATGCTTTAAGATAACTACCTAAGTTTTTTTATATCAGGCATCCCATTTTAAAAACGAAATGATACCCCAGACCCCATAGCTAAACTATTCAATTAAGTTTTAAAATAATAAAATAATTCTATAATAATAAATTGAACGACCTCCGTGGACGAGAGGCGCAAACCGTTTTTCATGGTGTCGCCAGCTTTGAGGTCCTGGATTCGATTCCCGGTAGGGCCAATATAGAAATTACTTTTTCCACATTTTCTCGGGTCTGGGTGTTTATAGTGTCTTCGTTGTTTTTGATTCTATAATGCAAGTACAGTACTAGGCAGCTTAAGCTGCTTACTTATCTATGTATGTATTAATTAATAATTAAAACAGAATTGTTCAAGAAAACAAAACGAAACCATTGAATTCCTTAAAAGAAATTTTTCCAGTAGTTTTAAAGGACGTCTAAATTGTTATATTTGGTCAAATGTCATTAAAAATGTCAAACAATAAAAAAATAACGGATTTGTCACATGCCTCAGTCGTGGCTAACGACCCCACACATGCTAGTCAACTGATAATAAATAATGTTGCCTCCTATTAGTTGACGTACTATTTCGTCATTATCATTTTTTTATAACAAAGAAAATTCGTTTTTAATGTATTTTTAACATGCTGGCTTTGATAACGAATTCAATTTGCGCGTGCAACCTACAACCACATATTTTAAGTAGTAATCAAGATATTTTCAAATGTACCAATTAATGGCCAGTATTATAAAGAAGAAATATATTTATTTTATTTGACTATAACCGGGTAGTTAAATTTGTTTGTTGATAACTGCCATCTAGTATTACAATGCGAAACTAATTTGCTACAGTGTTCCGGTTGAACTATATCAAGGTAAAACAGTTCATAGATGGCGCTGGGAAACATGTTTATGTGATATTGATTTTATCTGTTCATAAATATTTATTTACAGAAAAAATTATGTTAATATTTACAATACTTATTAACTAAAAACTATTATAATCATAGAGCCCTACTCCTCGTGGCATGGTATTAAGAACGCTGGCTGCATTTCCACGTTGAATGGCTAGACTTAACCGTTGAGCGAGAAAAGAACCAGCCCTCTTGTCACCAGCGGCAACGATAAGTCGCGGATACAATTCCTTTAGAAACTGCTTCGCGCGGGGACCCCACGGACCGATTGTCTCTACGGCAAACGGAACAAATATATAGTCTCGCCATTTACCCGATTCAGCTGCCTTTGATGCCGCCCCGGCCCTTATCTAGTATTCATATTGAGTATATTAATAAGAAGGTATATAAATATTGATATAATAAATTAAGTAAAAAAAAGACTTAAAAATTTCAACATAAATTTTCAACCGTTTTCTAAAACTGACAATAGATGGCGTTGTACTTAGATTGTTGTTTCTGATCTTCTTGGAGGTTTATATACATATAAATTAATATTTATCTAATTTGAATATACATGTATGTAATAATATTGTAACTTGGATACTAAAAAGGCGACAGGCTCACCTGTCACGTTGTCCCAAAGAAATTCCCGTGAATAATGACTCGAAATGACTTCTAGGTCTAGAATTCTGTGTACCCCTGTATGGAAAATTGCATTATGACAAAGATATAATTATTTTAATTGACTATGGTAGGTAACTAAGTAAGCACATGTTCACAAATAATACCCGTGAGTGAATTGCAAACTTATAAACAAGGAATTATTCGAAGGGGAAGAGGGTGTATGAGGTTTGTGTGTATGTTTATCAGTTTAATTTACCTGACTAGACGTCACGATAGGCGAGTGGTTGGGTGATCAAAAGATCCGAGTTCGATCCCCTGATAGCTTGTACGAATGGGTTTTTTCAAAAACTTATGTACGATTTATTACGTTGGCTTTAACTTAAAGACAGCGACGAGCTCACCACTAGTCCGCCCAAGGCCATAGGGCTCAGGAAGGCGGGTGCTTGACCGAGCATCAACCCCCCTCACCCAACGGCGAAGCTGAACTCTGCAGGCTTCGCAATTCCGACACTACTCTCTCCCCGCGTTCCTGCCTCTGCCGCATCTGCAGTGCGACCCTCGCCAGACTTGGGGAGCATACGGAGCATGGCGAATACTCCTCTTCCACTTCTACCACCTCACCTGTGGAGGGGAAGGAGAATGGTGCAAAGTCAACGACGCAAACCCTCCACAGTCCACCTACACGCATACGAAGTGGGCTGACCAAGTCTACTCGGCCTACGGCTACCTCGGGCCGGTCATGTGGGTTACTCTTGGTTTACCATGGACGTCCAAGCCACGGTTATTAAGCCCCCGTTCGAGGGGAACTAGTTGGAACGTATACCTCCTGGACCTGAGGTTAGACGTCTTTAATTATTTAGTTAATAACGACCACATAAGTTTCAGTTAACAGCCATGATGGCCGAGTGGTTAAGTGAATGAAATTCGAAATAGCAGACTCGTGTTCGATCTCGAAGAGGAAGGCTCGTACCAGTGAGTTTTTTCGAAACTCTCTTGTATTATGTGCACTCAGACGGCAACCTGTCACTCTGTCCCAAATACGCTTCCGTGAAATATGAATCGAAAGGACTAATTTGTCTAGCACTTCTTATTCTTCTTTTTTACACCCTATCAAGAGGGATTCATTAAGGGAGGCCTGTGTTCAGATGTGGAATCTGAAGACAGGCCTCCCTTAATGTTGGCGACCCAGAACGTTCCTCTGATACCAGCATCCATTTAGCAGATGCAATTAATGTAGCATTAGAGTCACGATAGCCGAGTGGTTGGGTGATCGAAATTTGAGTCAAGAGACTCGAGTTCGATCCCGAGGTGGCAGGCTCGTACCAATTGGTTTTTTTCAAAACCTATGTATCGTAACCTTTATATCGTGGGCTTGGACGTAAAGAGGCGACGTGCTCTCCACCTGTCTCATTGTCCCAAAAATATCTTCTGTGGTGTGTGGATCGAAAGAATTTAATTGTCTAGACCTCTGTCTATATTTATTTAGTTATTTCAAAATGAAGCCGGGAGTCCATGGATGCACTCCGACTTGATCCGTGTCGTCCGGAGTCTGGGGCCGGTCGTCCAGGATCGTCCTACCCTACGTTTGCGACAGAGGTTGCCGCGTGAGAATATTTTTTTCGCAACTGTTATCAGTTCGTCGAGCTATGTTGCGCGTGTATTTTCACTTTTTATAAATACCAAATACTGTAAAGGCTAGAGCGAGCGAGTGGAAAAGTCTTAGAGATATCTAAAATAATTATTTTTATACTATCGTCAAAGTCATGTCGTTAAACTCATGGTTACCGAGGCGATGGTTGATCAAAATTGGAGTTGAGAGACCCGACTTAAATTCCCACGAGGTACACTCGTACTAAAAATTTGTTAAAAACTTATGTACCTTCTATTTATGTTGTTAACTTGGACATAAAGACGGCGACAGGCTCACCACTTATCCCATTATTCCTAAAATAAGCTACGGTGAAATATGAGTCAAATAAAATTAATTGTCTACACCTCTGGCTACTGCATTATTGGGAAAGGCGTGTAAAATAAAAAGCTTTTTTACGTCCCAGTCTCCCCCCGCGCAGTAAGAGGTAAATCACTCGGGCACCTCGTCTCAATTCCGCGACGCCGGGAATTGTCTATGGTATGTCGAAGCGGGGATTTATTTAAGTACCCCTTCAACGTCGCTGCGTTTAGGGTTGTGTTGTAATCCATGGACATGGGTGGCCATGTCTTCGAATCTGGGACGTCATCCTGCTTATGATGTTCTGCATTTGTTGAAGTTGATGTATACTCGCGTTTTGAATAGTCATACATTATTTAATATCATATATATAACAAGATACAATTAGTAAAAATAATATAAATAAAAAAAGAATTTCTTTTTATATATATCTAAGACAGAAGTTGAAGCATTTATTTACGAAAGTTGTGTGACTTAATTGTCTGGACTAGACCTCTGTCTACCCCTGGATTGGGAATTGTGTGAAGATATTTATTATCATATATATTAATATTTTTTATATACATCTGACAGGAGTCTAAGCAATTTATTCCTTTCACCGAAGACTTTTTTTGGTAAAGTACCTCTGTCTACCCCAGTATTAGGAATTCCGTGAAGATATTTTCAATAATTCTATAATAGCTTTGAGTTTTGCGCTGCTGCCCGTCTTGGTCTGATTATTTTGGTCTGATATTTTTAGAGATGGTTATCCCGCCATCTACCGGTTGCCATAACGATATTCAAGGCAGTTTCCCTTAGTCGTCTCTTATGACATCCACGGGAAGAAAGGGAGTGGCAATATTCTTACGCCGTTACCACACGACAATCTCAATTTAACATTGCTCAAAACAAGTTTCAGTGAAATGTAGATCTAAACACTTTCTATCTAGGTGAAGTGATATTTGACTTTGACACCAAAGTTTAATCATTGTTACATTGTGCAGTCGCCTACTGTCAACGAAAACTGGCACTGGCCCCAATCCCTATGGTGAGATTCCCATAGTTGTGAAGTGTATGCACAGTGTTTGAACCCCAGTTTAAAGATTCTGCTTTACTATCAAGATTCGGACTCAAACATTTATATAATGCCATTGAACTATACTATATACTGTATTAAATGTCACGATAGCCAAGTGGTTGGGTGGTCGGAATTTCGAGTCGAGATATCTGAGTTCTATCCCCAGGTGGCAGGCTCGTACCAATGTGTTTGCGAGAAGATAAATAAATAAATAAATAAGAATTAAAAAGTAAGGGAAGTTGTGTTTTACTTTTTTAAGTTTTAATAATCGTGTATTAAATGTTATCAAAACCAGCCAGATAAAAACAGTAAAACCAAAGAGATTTTATAACATCTCTGTAACTTTCTCTGACCTAATATTATGAATATATAGTGTTGTCACCCTAAATAATGTTGCGTCGCTTAACAATAATATCACCCTAGCGACTAGGGTGTGGACGGAATCCCGACGCATTAAATCTATTACCTATAATCTATTATCCTTAGATGCTGTTGTACCTATTTCTATCGGTTTATTCGTAAATTAAAATAAAACCTGCATTTAATGAGTATGGCGGTATTGTTGTACATACACAATTAATACTGTGTTTTAATAAAAGAATAGTCACGATAGACGAGTGGTTGGGTGGTCGGAATTTTGAGTCAAGAGACCCGAGTTCGAACCCCAAGTGGCAGGCTCGTACCAATGGGTTTTTAAAAAACTTATGTACGAATTATAACGTTGACTTGGACATAAAGACGGCGACGGGCTCACCACCTGTCACCTTGTCCCGAAAATATTTTCGGTGGAAGGTGGGTCGAAAGGACTTAATTGTCTAGACCTCAGTCTACCCCTGTATTGAGAATAAAAGAATAACTAAACAATGAGCATTAAAGGTGCCTCATTACGTGTGGTAACGGCGTAAGAATATGTCCAATCCCTTTCTTCCCGTGAGTGTCGTTAGACGTGACTAAGGAAAAAAGCCTTGAATATCGTTATGGCAACCGAAAGATGGCGGGATAACCATCTCTAAAAATATCAGACCCAAATAATCAGACCAAAGATAGGCAGCAGTGTATGAGGTGCGAATGTATGCATGTATGTATGTATGTATGTATGTATGTATGTAAAAGAGCCTTGCCGTGAGCTTTTAAAAGAAGTTCCATCCGTTGTTGTATGTAGTTAGTAAACGTAATAGATATTTGTAGCAATAGAATCGATCATTAAAATCGAAGAAAAAGACGACGCTATACAAACGTCAAATGTTTCATTTCTCTTTTCTATGTTCGCGACTAAGTTTTGTATTGTTAATGTCGCGGGAAACTGAAGCGTTTGATGTGACAGTACAAAATGTTAACAATTACGTTTAGGTTAAAAATTTAATCGCATCAAGGTCAGCACAAGATCTTGTAGCATCTGCGTTAGACTATACCGCCATCTTTCTTACCTTGGTTGTCGTAATGGCTGACTGAGGTAAAATATGTCTTTGGCTACCGACTGTTGGCGAAACACAACTGAAAAAAAAAACAAATTTACGACAGGCAGCAGCGTCAGTGGTGTTTTGCCTACCTAGCGTGGCGATTAATGCAAACCTTTTACGAGAAATTTTTATGTCTGCAGTGAACTTTAACTGTCTGTTATGTATCTGTTGACGGGAACCCTTTCTTCCCGTGGGTGACACAAGAGGCGACTAAGGGAAACAGTCTTGAATATCGTTATGGCAAGCGAACCGAGACCGACAGCGTTTTAGGTGAGAGTTGTCTGGAACTGCAAATAATAATGGCAAATCCTCCCCATGGTAAAGGCCAATGTCCCGCAATGGACTTTAACAGGCCGTTATGTATGTATGTATGTATTTAATGTTAGGCTCTTGATGCCATCAAGCGAGTTCGGTCGCTATTAGTCGAAAGGAAGGCTTCGTTACGTACCTTTTGCAGATTCTTATAGAGTTTAAACAAGTGGGGTTACCACCGCCTTTTTTACACTTTTTCTAGTGGTGTCGAGTCTGGGTGTTTTTGGGGTTCCTTTTGATTATATGACAAAAGTGCTATAGACACATAGAATATATCATGCATGGCATTAATAGATCGCGTTTTATGCGTAGACATAGATACATACATAGATAGGGACTCCACTGCTCTGATTCCAAAGTAAGTAGCTAGAGCATGTGTGTCACAGAATCCAAGAAGGTACAAAACGCAGACCCCACACAATGTAGAAAAAGTAGTATTTTTAGTGACCAGTCCAGGAATCGGACTCGGGACCACAGAGCTGGCGACACCATGAAAACTGGCGAGTAAGCAACTCGTCCAGGACGTCGGGCATTAAAACATAGTATTGTTATGTGTAGCATAGTATATTAATAAGTCACGATAGCCTAGTGATTGGGTGGTTGGAATTTCGAGTCGAATGACCGAAGTTCGATCCCCAGGTGGCAGGCTCGTACCAATGCGTTTTTCAAAAACTTATGTACGAATTACATTGTTGGCTTGGACATAAAGACGGCGACGGGTACACCACCTGTCACGTTGTCCCGAAAATATCTTCGTTGGAAGGTGGGTCGAAGGGACTTAACTGTTTAGATTAGACCTCTGTCTACCCCTGTATTGGTAATTGCATAAAAATATTTATTTATAGTATATTAATGAATGAACCATTTCTATTATTGCATTAGAATATTGCGTTGTCATGATCATGTAAATACAACAATAGTTCGAAAATAGATAGTTACATAAATCATTCTACTCAATATTACAATTGCGGAAGTAAGTTTGTTTGATACGCGGTAACGGCTGAACCACTAAGCGGATATTAAAAGTTCTTTCACCAATGAAAAGCTCCATTATCAACGAATAATATAGCATGAACAAGAATCCCTTCTAAAATAAAAATAATGTAATGTAAACCAATGCATTAAAAATTTTTCTACAATAGTCATTATTTGACGTCATTAGCTGCTGTTTTGTCGTTTGCTAGAAAATTTAGATTACATAATTAAATAAATACATACATATATAGGGACAACTTTACATATATTGCTCTGTTCCCAAAGTTAGTAGCTAAAGCGCTGGTATTATGGAATCAGAAACAACGAAGATACCAAAAACAGCCAGACCCGAGACAGGTGTGAAGCCTGTTGTCGTCTTAGTCCAAGCGATATAAATCGTACATAAGTTTGTGAAGGAACCCATTGCCTGCCATCAGGGGATCGACACGGGTCTATTGATTCGAATTTCAATCACCCAACTACTTGGCTATCGTGACTTTATAAAAGCTTTATATTATATGAGTGTAGATGTACATATATTAAAAATAAAAAAAAAATATATAAAATATCTTCACGCAATTCCCAATACAGGGGAAGACAGAGGTCGAGTCTAGACAATTAAGTCCCTTCGACCCACCTTTCGCCGAAGATATTTTCGAGACAACGTGACAGGTGGTGAGCCCGTCGCCGCCTTTATATCCAAGCCAACGATATTCGTACATAAGTTTTTGAAAAACCCATTGGTACGAGCCTACCAACTGGGGATCGAACTCGGGTCTATTGACTCGAAATTCCGACCACCCAACCACTCGGCTATCGTGACATTATTCATACATAATTATTTATTGTTTTCCATAGATATAAGCTAAAACGTCCACTAGTAACACTTTATTAAAACCCTTAGCCTTAAATAATTATATATATTGAATGTATTGAATGAATCAACGAATGATAGGGTATAGAAATAAATGTTATTGAAGATCTTACTCACAAGTACACAGTACAATTGTCTTCTGTTAAAGAAGAAAACTAGACATTGGCAGTAAACCTAAGAAGGAAGAAGAAAAAAATCTCATGCTTCAATAAACAGTACAGTAGTAGTAGTACTACTAGTAGTAGTATAAACAGTACAACGCGAAAAATAAACAGTAAATTTAATGTTTAAATTTTTATTGAATTCTGAGAGCATGGAAATCATTCTGCATTTTTGTCAATTTCTCTTTAATTTAATAAATGCAAAAAATAGCCAACTTGCTAATGTTAATAATAAAAATTAACATAAATATTAAAATCGAAAAATTAAACCGTTTGAAAGCTTTTTAATGAACCTAATCCCTATCGATATAAAAGCGTATCTACAGTTTATAGCGCGTAAAACATGATATTACAATTTCCTCGATACAAAACAATATTTAGGGGGACTTCCCCTATGCACTCTTCAACCGTATAAGGCGTGTTCTTAAAAACAAAATTTATTATTATAATATTTACTTACTTACGCATGATCCGTGGCGGGGTAGCCAGAGAGAACCGATCGCCAAGTGTCACGGTCCGTACATACATCTTTCGCTTCTTTCAAATTCATAATTTTCTTCATACATGCACGTCTAGAATTCCGAATACTCTCAGCTCTAAGCTCCAGTTTTTATGGTGTCGCCTTCTGTAGGCTTTCGCGTTCGTTTCAGACGAGTCAATGTAAGAAACCGCTTTCTCAAATTTTTTCGAATCTGAACACTTGTGTCACCTTTGTTGTTCCCGATTCTATAACTTTAATAAGTACTTTAGCTACTTACTTTGGGATCAGAGCAATGTATGTGTCGTTGTCCCTATCTATGTATGTATTAATTATCTACTACATATTTTTATATATGTATATTTTCAAAGCTTTTCCCTTAATATGAATATTTTAAAAGGCGACCTCATAAAATACCCATAGGTAGAAAGGGGAGTTTTTAAAAATATATAGTTACATACGATGTATAAATAGATTAAAGTAATAAAATAGTTTGCAATAACGTATGCATACGAATGCTTTGCACACTTTCGTCACACCAACGTCGTAAATGTCAATGAATCTCAAAAGCTTCACTGACATTTACGAAGTTGGTATTTACTCACATCCTGTACGTACGTCACTTGGGGCGGGGGTGTGCGGGGGTGTGGGGGGATGACGCGTGGGCGACACCGCGGTAGCTTTAATACGTATCAAATAGTTAGACAACTTTCATTCAGATCTATTACAAATATGAAATAATTTTAAATTTTAAAAAGAAACTGAATGCTGTGGAAATGCTATCAAAGACAGTCGCGAAGTTCAGCGACAGTCGAAGGCTCGTACCAATGGGTTGGGTACCAATTTTTCAAAACTTATTTACGATTTATATTGTTGGCTTGGACATAAAACGGCGACAGGCTCACCACCTGTTATTTTGTACCAAAAATGTCATCGGTGTACGGTGGGTGGAAAGGACGTAATAGTCTAAACCTCTGTCTTTAAAAATTTTAAATTTAAAATACTATCTATATACAAAATATAAACTGACCGTTAAGATCGTTTTAAAGTACTGCACACCCCTGCGGTCATACGTTTTAATGTATTGATGACCTCAGTGGCAGAGTGGCAAACACATTGGTTTTCATTGTATCGCCATTTCTGGGGTTCGATTCCCGGTCGGGTCAATGAAGAAAACAGTTTTTCTATATTATCTCGGGACTGGGTGTATGTGGTACTTTCGTTGTTTCTAAATCCACAATACAAGTGCTTAAGCTGTTTACTTTGGGATCAGAGCAATATATGTGATGTTGTCACTATCTATGTATGTATTAATTATCTACTACATATTTTTATATATGTATATTTTCAAAGCTTTTCCCTTAATATGAATATTTTAAAAGGCGACCTCATAAAATACCCATAGGTAGAAAGTGGAGTTTTTAAAAATATATTGTTACATACGATGTATAAATAGATTAAAGTAATAAAATAGTTTGCAATAACGTATGCATTCGAATGCTATGCACACTTTCGTCACACCAACGTCGTAAATGTCAATGAATCTCAAAAGCTTCACTGACATTTACGACGTTGGTATTTACTCACATCCTGTACGTACGTCACTTGGGGCGGGGGTGTGCGGGGGTGTGGGGGGATGACGCGTGGGCGACACCGCGGTAGCTTTAATACGTATCAAATAGTTAGACAACTTTCATTCAGATCTATTACAAATATTAAATAATTTTAAATTTTAAAAAGAAACTGAATGCTGTGGAAATGCTATCAAAGACAGTCGCGAAGTTCAGCGACAGTCGAAGGCTCGTACCAATGGGTTGGGTACCAATTTTTCAAAACTTATTTACGATTTATATTGTTGGCTTGGACATAAAACGGCGACAGGCTCACCACCTGTTATTTTGTACCAAAATGTCATCGGTGTACGGTGGGTGGAAAGGACGTAATAGTCTAAACCTCTGTCTTTAAAAATTTTAAATTTAAAATACTATCTATATACAAAATATAAACTGACCGTTAATATCGTTTTAAAGTACTGCACACCCCTGCGGTCATACGTTTTAATGTATTGATGACCTCAGTGGCAGAGTGGCAAACACATTGGTTTTCATTGTATCGCCATTTCTGGGGTTCGATTCCCGGTCGGGTCAATGAAGAAAACAGTTTTTCTATATTATCTCGGGACTGGGTGTATGTGGTACTTTCGTTGTTTCTAAATCCACAATACAAGTGCTTAAGCTGTTTACTTTGGGATCAGAGCAATATATGTGATGTTGTCACTATCTATGTATGTATTTATTTATATACTTATGGCACACAAAAATTAAATACCTTACTTATATGATGTTTGCATCCTACGGTGAACAGATTGGTGTTCCCACCGTCTCCATGAAAACAATACTAACAAAAACACAATTGTTATCAATCCATCAAATTACATACATACATACATACATATAATCACGCCTCTTTCCCGTAGGGGTAGGCAGAGACCACTTCTTTCCACTTGCTACGATCCTTACATACTTGTTTCGCTTCGTCCACTTTCATTATTCCCTTCATACATTCTCTTCGATTCAGGGTACTCTTGACCTGGCATTTTTTCAGGACGTCCCTGATTTGGTCTTGAAACGTCCGCCTAGGTCTTCCCCTTCCTACACTTCCATTCACACTCGCCTTATATGCTTTTTTCGTCAATCTTTCTTCATTCATTCTCTCGACATGGCCAAACCATCTCAGCATACCTTTCTCAATTTTAGTCACTACATCTTCTTTCAGACCACAACGTTTCCTTATTTCACCATTCCTTATCCTGTCGCTCAGTTTAACTCCTAACATACTTCTTAATGCTCTCATCTCAACTGCATTTACTCTGCTTTCATGTTTCTTCTGCCATACCCAACTTTCACTTCCGTACATGAGTGTCGGAACCAAAACTCCCTATGCACAGCCAAACGAGCCTTGTTAGACACCATCCGACTGCTCATAAAGGAGTGCAAAGCTCCATTCACCATGTTTCCTGCATTCACTCTTCTTTCAATATCACTCTCACACTTTCCATCTCTTGTGAACTTTGAACCCAGATACACAAACTCCAACCTGTTCAATTTGTTCATCTCCAATCACTATATTGCAGTCTGCCATGGCCTCATCTCTTTCAAACACCATTACTTTCGTCTTCTTTACATTCATCTTCATCCCCTTTCTAACAAAAGCTTCACTCATAGCAGTTACCATCTCCTGCAACTCCTCGGTTGAAGACGCAAGTAATACTTGATCATCAGCATAGAGAAAACATTTGACGAGTAACTCATTCATTCTCAACCCACTTTCATTCTCTTTTAAATCTGTCAAGCAATTGTCCATAAACAGATTAAACAGCCACGGTGACGCTACACATCCCTGTCTAACACCTTTTCGATATTAAACCATTCAGTGTATGCCCTGTTTATCCTTACACAAGCACAGGAATCCCTATAAAGAGATTGCAATGCTCGTATGAGGATACTGCTGACACCTTTCACGGACAATGCTGACCACAATTCATTCCTCACCACTCTATCATAGGCCTTTTCTAAATCCACGAACGTGCAATAGACCTTCTGGTTTTTGGCCAGACACTTTTCGGCTATGCACCGCAAGGAAAAGACCTGATCCGTACACCCCATTCCCTTTCTAAATCCCGCTTGTGCATCCCATACTTTTTCGTCCGTTTCATTCACAACCCTTTCAATCAACACTTTCGCATACAATTTACCGACGACGCTGAGAAGGCTTATACCGCGGTAATTTACGCAGTCCTGCCGTGACCCTTTTCCCTTATATAATGGCACGATTACGGCTTTGCACCAGTCTCCCGGTACTTGCCCATTTTGCCAGCACAAATTGAAAAGGCGGTACAGCTGACTAGCCACTAAGCCCTGTCCATTCCTCAGCATCTCGACGGTAATCCTATCATATCCGGCAGCCTTACCAAATCTCATACTTTTCAACGCTTTTACTATTTCATCCAAGCTTATCTCACTGTCATCAACATTTATATTAACCATGGAAGGTGCCGGGTGTTGTACCTGCACTTCCTCTCTTTCAAATAAACATTCAAAATACTCTTTCCATCTCTTTAACACATATTCTTCTCCTTTTATAATGCTCCCATCTTGACTCCTGATTGTATTCGGCTCCGAGGTAGAGGTTTTTCCTCTGGCTGTATTGACGGATTTCCAGAAAAACTTGATGTTTGACTGGAAATCTTCAGTGAGCTTCCTATCAAAATCATCCTTTTGTTCTTCTTTCTTTCTAGTCACAACACCTTTCGCATCTGATTTGAATCTTTTATACTTCTTTCTCGCTTCCTTTATCTCGTCATTCGTCGCCTTTTGAAGTTTTTGGTTAGCTTTTGTTGCTAACCAATCCAACCACGCTTTCTTCTTTTCTTGCACAGCCTTTTGTACATCTTTATCCATCCACACATTATACTTCTTTCTTCCTTTCCTCCGTTTAGCTACTCCGCATACCTCAACAGCAACATTCACGACTCCTTTCTTAAATGTCTCCCACAAATCTTCAATCACACATATCTCTTCTATACCTTTAAAACTTTCTATCAGTTTCTCTACATACTCGACTTTCTTATCTTTTACTTGGAGATTTTCCACTTTTATTCTGTCCAAAACACTCGTAGGCTCAGCTCCTCGGTGTCGCCATCGTTTAAAGATGCCATGTATTCGGGCTATGACCAGGAAGTGGTCTGTGTCAAGGCTCACACCACGGTATGCCTGAGTGTCTAGCAGGTTCTTCCTCAATCTTTGATCCACAATAACAAAATCAATTATACTTCTAGACTCACCCTCAATTCTTGTATACAAATGGATCTTTTTGTGATCAAACATTGTATTGGCCACGCACAGATTCCATTCCAAGCATACTTCAAGTAGGCTTCTCCCATTTTCGTTCACTCTCTCGTCCCCAAATGTACCCAGTACTCCTTCATACCCATCACGCTTTACTCCAACCCACCCATTAAAGTCCCCTAACATCACGATCGGTTCATTTTCTCCGCATTTATTCAAGACCTCTCTCATGCTATCTCAAAATTCCTCTCTCTCTCTTTTTGGGCTTTTAATGACCCACCCCCTCGCAGATCCGTCGGTGCCTAGACCCCAAGGATAAACAAGCGGGTGAGTTCAACTTTTAACCTAACCCAGAGGAGTCTTGGGCTTACACATTCATGCTCTATCACACATTCAACTATTCGAGAGGAAAGAATCACACCAACTCCCTGACAGCCTCGGCTGGTTTGGGGGACTCCCGACCAGTATGCCGTGTAGGGACCATGAACCGTGGTGTCACATCCTTTCCTCTTGGTTTCGTTCACGCACAGGATATCTATACATCGTTCGTCCATCATCTGACATATTTCATCTACCTTAACATCCATTCCTCCTCTTACATTCAACGTAGCGAAGCGGCTCTCCATGGGCCGCTTTTCGCCCCCGCGAGAAACGAGATGTGATGGGTGGCGAACCACATCGCCGCCATTTTGGTAAGTAAAATTCACCATTGCGTTCCCACGAGTAGCAAGGGAAAGGTTTGTCCACCCCAGCAGCCCCGCATGCCAGGGTAAGGCTGGCCTAATTCTAGGTCGCCCGGTCCCAGGGCAGTGTGGCACGTTAACGACTAGGCTTGCCCCTAGCCATGCATCCATCCGCGTGGCAGACGTTGGATTGGCGGAGAGAATAGGAGTAAGGAAAGGGAAGTATAGGTTGTGAGAAAAGGAAGATTGGTAAGTTAAGGTGGGAATTAGGAAAGGTAGGATATTACGGCCCAGGAAGGCACGGGATAGGACAGTAATAGCTAGGGAAGCCGGGGTCGCATACCCGTATACCATACCACAACTACCGGACAGGTAAGTTAGGATGAGTATCCCTGACTATCAAATTACCGAGCATAAAAAACATTGAAAGATAAAAATAGATAGACATAAATAGATATAAGTTACGATAGCTGAGTGGTTGGATGATCGGAATATGAGTCGAGAGACCCGAGTTCGTTCATATTGTTTGCTTGGATATAAAGACGGCGACGGTCTCGCCACCTGTCAAGTTGTCCCAAAAAGTTAATGTGGGTCAAAGGTAAGTCCCTTTGACCCACATTAACTTTTTGGGACAACTGTATAATGTCTAGACTGTATAATGTAATTTTAAATAATATATATCTTTACGCAATTGCCAATAAAGGGGTAGACACAGGTCTAGACAATTAAGTTCTTTCGACTCACCTTTCATCGAAGCCATTTTTTGGGACAACGTGACAGGTGGTGAGCCCATCGCAATCTTTAGGCCAACGATGAAAATCGTACATAAGATTTTTGATAAAATCCATTGGTTGAGAGCCTACGGGCCTACCACCTGTGGATCGATCTTGAGTCTCTTGACTCGAATTCCGATCACCAAACCATTCGACTATCAATTTACTTAATTTTACTTCACGTTATGTCATTACATTAAAATACTAATTAGATGCGCAAGTCGGCACGTCGCGTATGCTCGATCTTTAATAACCTTCTTTTTATTTTAAACCAAGCGTGCATTGCTGAATATAAGCTTTCCCTTAAATTAATAAATAATAATAATTACAAATACATATATATGTATATAGATCGGGACAACATCACATACATTACGATCCCAATTTAAGATTAGAATCTTAAATTGGGATCTAGAAAGTACTTGAAGTACTTGAGGTATGGGAATTGGGAACAACGAAGGCGCCACAAACACTCAGATCCGAGAAAATGTAGAAAAAATATTTTTTTCTACATTGACCCGACCGGGAATTGAACCCGGGACCTCGAGATGGCGACCTTGCAACCAGTGTTTACGCCACTCGTCCACGGAGGTCGTCAAATTCGCCATAAAGAATGGTTACCAGCCACCTGCATCCATCGACTCCCCGAAACATTTTGCTGGTCGTCGCTCCATCTTGTAGGAGGTTGTCGTGCACTGCGTTTGCCTAAACGATGTTGTTTATCCCCGAGCTATGTGGTCAGCCCACTGCCACTTTAGCGCGCTGATCTTTACTGCTACGTCGGTGTACTTTAATTAACAATGTCATTAAAACACTATTTTATGAGTAACAAAAAGTGATGAGTTAAGATTCCAACTCGAGAACCGATTGCTTGAAAGTTTAAAGCTACATTATTACTGTGTTAAGAGCTTTTTGAGTAGCGAAAAATTATTGCTGTAAGTAACATAGTATATGCCAAATACATTATTATGATTTCGAAGAAAGACTGACGCGTTACTTTGCAGAAATTTATTATTATATAGATGTTGCTATAAAATTACATTGCATAATTTAAAAACAAATAAATGCAATAATAAATAATACTACATAAAAATTAATACCAGTTAATCTCTACATCTAAGCCCGAGTTTACATCATGTTTTGCAATACGCAACTTAAACCAGTAGGCTATAAACGGCTATTTGTTTTCGCATGCGGAATTGTGCGATATAATAATATAATGACCTGTCTATAAAATGGAATACCTGAAAAAATGGGAAAATGTAAGCGAAAATCTACAAAGGTTTTGCATGAGCTCTTACCGCAGAAACCGGTGGAACACCCAAATAATTACACAGGACTGTACCGGGTCCCCCCACATCCCGCCGCCGTCCATAATTATAATGAAAACAAAGTATAATACGCCTACGTTGCGTACATATATGCATTAACGTAACGGCGAACGGGCGGGGTCTACGCGGGGCGTAGCGGCACTGTGTTGCAATATGCAAAAATTAAATTACCCATTCGAATTTTTTCGCACTTTCTTCGTGAAAAGCATCACAGATTAATATGTAGGTTATGTCTGTCTCCAAAACCCCAAATATAATAAATCAAAATCCGTTAACAAAATCATGTTGCAGATAAAGATTCCCGCAGGAACAATTGATAAAAAGTAGCCTATTTATTTTATTTATTTATTCTTTATAATCTTTTAATGTGTACAACATTAGAAGAAATATACAATAAAATTCATGTAGTAAAAATGTACAAAGGCGAGCTTAACCCTAACAAGAGTTCTCTTATTTTATTAATCTCTTATTTTGTTATATTTTCAAGCATTTTCCCTATACTGGGTAGTCAGAAGACTAGGCTATGAAGACCTATTGCCACACTTTTCACCAAAACCTATTTGAGATAGCGTTAAAGGTGTGATATTAAAAATCAATAATCAAGTATTGATATTTCATTGCTGACCTTTATTTATAATTTATATGATACAAAGATGCATTTTTATTGTTTAAATTAATGAGAAATTAAAAAAAAACATCCTTGTAGTCCACCCACGACAAATAAAAAAAAAGAATAAAAAGAGTAATAAGTTTAATTTGCTGAAGTTATTTTAATCTAATGTCAGCTTCAAATATAGAACAGATTTGTGTGTTCGAAAAAACTGAAACGCTTTAAACAACCGACTAGAAAGAACTTTTAATGAGTGTCCTATTTCAAAGGTATATTATTCATGCCATTTCTTTTTTGACGTCATAATGATTTTGAAATACGTATGTACGATCCGTGATCCATAATTACAATTATATATGATGATGAAATTTGATATGTAAGTAGCGTAAACCATGTGAAAGATGATGACGTATGATACGAATGAAAAATTATATTGTCATTTAATGAATTATAAACTCGAAAAAACTGATTAAGTTAACTCTAAATTAAAAATAAATTTATGAATGGTTCATTTGTTCATTTCATTACAAATAAATAAATATCATCAGGCCATTCCCAATTCAGTGGTAGACAGAGGTCTCGACAATTAAAACCATCTTCCACCTTCCATCGAAGATATTTTTGAGATAACGTCCTGATAGCCGAGTAGTTGAGTGATCGGAATTCGGATTCAAGAGACCCGAGTTCGATCCCCAAGTGGTAGTCTCGTATTTATGGGTTTTTTCAAAAAAGTAATGTAAAATTTATATCTTGGACATAAAGACGGCGACGGTTACTCCACCTGTCACGTTCCAAGAAATGTCTTCGGTGGAAGCGGGGTCGAAAGGACTTGATTGTTTAGACCTATGACTACCTCTGTAATGGCATGAAGATATACGAGTGTATATGTATATGTAAATAACTTTAGCGTAAGAAGCGTAAACATTGCTTGTTAACATTTAAAATTGTCATAAAAAGAAATCTATAGCTTGAAAGCCTGAACTATTATCTGAATACCTGTACCTACCATAATATCAACCAAAACACAACATTGGTAGTTCTGAAATGACACAAACCCAAATTGGTATACTGTTCTGTTATTATTGGCCATCAGTTACATGTCCAAATAGGCTAGGTGAAAGGTACAACGAAAAGACTTATTTGAATGGACCTCTGCCAACCCCAGTAGAGGAAATTGTGGAAAAATATTAAAATCATCGTTTATTACTAATTTATGAATAATTTATTTTACATAATTATTTAAATTATTTATTTAATGTTATGTTTGATGAATTTATTTAATGAATTGTATGAAACAATGTCATGCTAAGGAGACTTAAACCATAGAAGCTAATCTTACGTCTAAATAATCAGTTGTTAGATGTGAGTTTAGCTGTTTATAATTATTTAATAAATAATATCTCACGAAAGTTTTAAAATTTTAAAGAGTTCAATGATATGTATACTCCAATATCCAAAAAAGACTATTCAAGGAAAAAGCTGTAAGAAGCGTTTCACATTATTGAGTATTGGAAATAGCCGAGTGGTTGTTGATAGGAATTCGAGCTGTCACGTTGTCCCAAAAATAAACTTCGGTAAAATGTGGGTTGAAAGGACTGAATTGTCTAGATCCCTGGTTACCCCTGTATCGGGAAAATGCGTGTAGATAAAAAAACATTGGAGATGCTCTATCAATTTTATATTAATGCAGAATGCATGCAGATTTATAAATCACAAATATCAGTAGATAAATCTGATAATCTAGATGAATTAGTTTAGCGAAATTCCCTAAAAACTAGGCAAATACATTGGTAGCGCAGCACCATTCAATCTCAGGCAGTACGTTACAAGCCGCGCCGCGGCCAGCGCGTGTCGGGACAAACTTTCAAAAGCACAAAGTGAAGGAAAAAAGTAATTTTTATTTTCATTTCACTTAAATAAATCGTCATTAAATCGTTTGATTCTTCGTTCATTTCTTTTAATTAAATACCAAATTATTAATTTTTATATTTATAGGAGTTTAAAACAAATCGATGTCTTTAAAATCGATTTTTTTTTAGTTCATAACGTTACTAAGTGATATGATAATGATTTGCTATTTATTGATGTTGTTTTTATAACACTATTTAATGTATTTGTTAAACAGAAAAAACCTATGTGTAGGTTTGATTACACGGCGTTATCTTTGTCTTGTTTTAAATGTGGAAAAATAGAAAAAATCTATTTTCAAAGTATTCTTAACAAATTATCAATCATTTTCTAAGCTGTGTAGTTTATCGAATTAAAAATATTTGAAAATAATTATATTACCTTCTGACACAGTCTCTATCGTATATCTCTACTCAAAGTAGAAACACTACTTGTATAGAAATTTATTTCAAATATGCAATTTTTTCTTAAGTCTAGAAATAAAGAATTTTCTTGGTAAATTTACGTATAAAATCTAAATCACTAACAATGCCGAAATCTGCGTGAATAACTCCAAAATGGCGGTTCTTGGTAGATATTTACGTAGCATCCAAAACACTTTCTTTCGTTAAAAATTATATAATTTAAATGATGTAAAAATATATATATTTAGACTTAATCATTATAGTTAATCTACTTTAATACCTTTCATTGTCTAGTTATCTTAAATCTTGACGTATAAAAATATTTAAAAAAAATATGTCCTAATTTTTTTCTTTTCTAATTTATAATAACCAGTAAAATTAATAAAATATAACATTATTAATTTTGTTATGGCTTACTCTTGCAAATAGAAACAGGGAAATCCTGCATTGCTGATAGCACTGCAGTGAAAAATGTTTACATTAACAGGGGGTGTGTTTGTTTGTTAAACATAGCTCTAGTTATTATACTCCAAAGAAAATTTAATATTACTTCAATGAAAATTTTGAAATGTAGTCTCGATAATATTGGTGTAAAAAAATAAAGATATTAAAAAACATAAAATTGCATAAAATATGGGGCTATATAAAATTGTGCTCTTCTTTAAAAGTGGATTAAGTGCTACATAATACATGAACTCTATTTTTATAGTAAATAGGTCATATTGTCACTTTACTTTCTATATAATTATTTATGGTGTAAGTTTTACCTTAACTAAATGGGAAGTACAATTTTAACGTTATGTTCATATTTTAAAAATCGAGTTTAAGTATTTTTATTTACCTTTATACATTTATACCCGGAGGTATAGACAATTTAGTGCTTTGGACCCCCACTAGATAGAAGCTTATTTTTGGGTATTTAGATATATGTTTAGCCGTTCGTTAAGTGCTTATGTGACATATGATGAGTCTGTCGCCGTGTTAATGTCAAAGCTAACGTAAGTAGCCAATATACAACATGTCATCGGAATAAGTCACATCATTAAACACCCCAAAAAGAACCACCACCATATAACCATCCATCATTGACACGGCGACGGGCTCACCACCTATCATGCTGTCGAAACGATTTAATTATCTAGACCTCTGTCTACCCCTCTATTGGGAATAGCGTGAAGATATGTATATATACATATATATCTTACCATGTAACCATGAAATTCACTGAAACCATACTAAGTGTTCTATATTACTGTATATTTCATAAATTAGTTAAAAAAAATTTATATTATTAAAATAAACTTAAAAGTATTAGTCTCCTTAAATAATTCTTCTTTAAATGGCACGATAGCCAGACAGTCGGAATCAAGTCGTTCCCCAGGTGGAAGGCTCGTACCAATGAGATTTTTAAAAATAATAAATGAACATATTTTTTTTTATAAATAAATAAATATCCTCACGCAATTCCCAATACAGGGGTAGACAGAGGTCTAGTCTAGACAATTACGCCCCTTGACCCACCTTCCACAGAAGATATTTACGGTGACAGGTGTTGAGCCCGTCGCTGTCTTTATGTCAAAGCTACGATATAAGTCGTATTTAAGGTTTTTAGAAAACCCGTTGGTACGAGCCTGCCACCTGGGGCTCGAACTCGGGTCTCTTGACTCAAAATTCCGACCATCCAGTCACTCCGCTATCGTGACTCATCAAGCTAAATTGGATTTAAAATTTCTCATACTTTCCAGAAGCTTTTTTAGAAGTCACGATAGCCGAGTGTTTGGGAGGTCGGAATTTCGAGTCGAGAGACCTGAGTTCGATCCCCAAGTGGCAGTAGCAATGAGTTTTTCAAAAACTTATGTACGAATTTCATCGTTGGCTTGGACATAAAGATGGCGACGGGCTCACCACCTGTCACGTTGTCCCGAAAATATCTTCGGTGGAAGGTGGGTCAAAGGGACTTAATTGTCTAGACTTGACCTCTGTCTACCCCTGTATTGGGAATTGCGTGAAGATATTTTATTTTATTTCTTTTTCTAATTTTAATTTTAAAGTAGCGTAAAAATTTCTATTGAAACAATCGTCTACTTAACGTGTTTTACTTTCACAAACATACGGATATTATATGTTTATATACAATGAGTATGTACGTCGATAATGATCTTCATTCTAGACTTTTCTATTCTATTCAACGTGAACAGTTCAGGATCGATCGTGTGACCTGGGCGTAAAAGATTCCGCAGGCGCGATTCCGGGCCGTCAGTCTACTCGTATTGGTGCTTCTATGTCAAGGGCATCAAGTTTGAGCTTCTGTGTATAACGCATCATTAAGCTTTTCCTACTTGGCATTCGGGCTCGCTTATCAAAGCCTCGATTGCCCAAGTAAAACTGGAGAGCGTAATTTTTTTCTACATTTTTTTTGTTAAAAACTAGGCTTAAAAATCAGTGAAGATAAGTCCACGATTAGGAACTCACCATTGAGTTTTTTGAGTATATTCAGTCGGATAATATAAGACACGAAACTTTTTTATTCAATTTAGGCTTGTTTAAAGCTCTTATGTACGTTAAAACTGCTCAAATATGTATCATTAACTAATGAGGTTACAGCGTAAGAATCTACCACCATCTTTCTGCCCCTGGATGTGTAAGAGGCGACGAAGGGAAAAGCCTTCAAAATACAATTAGCTATCGACAGATGCGAGACTAGAACTCGGCAGACCTGTGACGGGCGGCAGTATGTGCAAGGTGTCTGGTACTGCGATCGCCAATTCTGCAACCGCTTGCTAAAGCTGGCGATTGTTCACGATAGCCGACTGGTTGATCGAAATTCGAGTCAAAAGATTCGAGTTCAATCCCCATGTGGTAGGCTCGTAGCAGTGGTTTTTTTTTTTTTTTTAAAAACTTTTGTACGATATAGCGTTGGTTTGGACACAAAGATGGCGACAGACTCACCGCCTGTCACGTTGCCCCAAACATGTCTTCGGTGAAAGGTGGGTCGATTTGATTTAAATTTTCATCTTTATCTACCCTAGTTATCCAACTAGTTTACGGGTCGAATTTACTTAAATTTTCACCTTTATCTTCCCTAGTACTGAATTTTTTTCATAACTATCCAACTAAAGGCCACAGGCCTCTATCTATGACCTGCATTAAACTTTTACAGACCCATATGGTGAGGATTATGATGTACTCCACTCAAAACGAGGAGTGGTATTAGCTTAACGTGTGTATTCGTCTTTTGAATTCGTGTGACTGTGTGTGTAATATAATTTTAATTCTTTACACGATTACAAGAACAGTGTCCTTTGATTTTTCAAAAGATTAACAAAAGGTCGGTAGACTCTGTAACTACTCAGGAGTCGTCTGGGTCAGTATCACACTCCATTTATGGTATACATCATTTACGCCACCAAAGAGCAACTACTGTTGTGTTGATATAGAGCGCCAGTGTGGTCATTGGCTATTAGACATTCTATCTTAGTCCTTGGGGGTGACAACGCATCGCAACGCAGTAAACTTTTTTATCTCTATTTTGGAAATACTAGAGTAGACAAAGGTCTAAACAATTAAGTCCTTTTGACCCATTCACGCTTTGTGAGACTTCTTTTAAAATTGCTGTGTTGTAGTTAATAGTGACACTGCCTCCAAAGAAAAGGGTTGTGGGTTCGAATCCGGTGTAATGGATACGAATGTTTGTACTCTAGTCTCGGGTGATAATATGTACGAGTGTATATTATTTATGGATATAATTTTATATGTATGTAGGTTAATTGTGATACACTCACAATCTGTCACTTTGTCTCAAAAGACCTTCGGTGAATAGTGTTTCGAAATGAGTTTATAGATAAATTATAGAATTATAGATAAAATTAAAATACAGATAAAATTATATATAAAAGATAATTTATAGATAAATTAGAAATATGTCTTGCAGTGGATGACACTATTTATATTGTTGGCTTGGACGTAAAGACGCGACTGGCTCACCACTTGTCTTGTTGTCCAAAAAGAGACTTCTGTGTCTTCTGTGTCTTCTTAATCGTTTGGAACTGTGTATATTCCTGTATCTGCAAATTGCGTGATGAAATTTATCACATATTATTTATTTATCTTCACGCACAATCCCTGACGGGGTAGCCAGAGAGAACAGATCGCTAATTGACACGTTCCTTACATACCTCTTTCGCTTCATTCAGATTAATCAATGACGTGATGACGCAATTCCCAATACAGGGGTAGACAGAAGTCAAGTCTAGACAATTAAGTCCCTTTGACCCACCTTCCACCGAAGATATTTTCGGGACAACGTGACAGGTGGTGAGCCCGTCGCCGCCTTTATGTCCAAGCCAACGATGAAATTCGTACATAAGTTTTTGAAAAACTCATTGGTACTGCCACCTGGGGATCGAACTCGGGTCTCTCGACTCGAAATTCCGACCACCCAACAACTCGGCTATCGTGACTTAACGTGATGACAGAAGAGAAATATGTCCTGCATGGGATTATATTTTTGTAAGATGTATTTTTAGATATATTTTTTTAAATCTTTCAAAGGAGTGTAGAAATAACAGCCAGGAAATATGTACATCATTAAATTTAATACGCAATGTTCCTCATACTCTGCAAAAAACTTTCCGTACAGGACGAAAGTTCGGATTAAAAAGTATATGAAAATAATCTTCGTAAGTTTAAAAGTCAGAATAGCCGAGTGGTTGGGTGATAGGAATTTGAGTCAAGAGACTTCAGTTTAATTCCTAGTAGATAGGCTGAGTTTTTTCAAAACTTATGAACGATTTGTAACGTTGTCCCAAAATAATGTGAAATGTAAATTGAAAGGACTAAATAGTCAACACCTTTGGTTACCCCGCCATGAGGAGATGCGAGAAGATAGTATAATGTTGTATATGTACACCTTCTATAAGTTTCAAATCAGTTTACGAACTATTTTCCGCGTTATCTGAAAATGAACATTCAGAAATAAATACTTAATAATATGATTATATAGAGAACTTACAAAGAAACATGCAAAAATGCGGTTTCTTCTCTGTTAAATGAATCTCATTACGAAACGGTGTTAGATTAAAAAATTACGATCTATGGAAGTAATATATGTGACATATATCAATAAATATATCAGTTGAGAAGCTGATTTTTTAAATTTCAACTTTTATAAACTTTTGCAACAGGAATTCAGTAACAGTAAAGGGCGTAGGTCGGGGCACCCACGTTTCGCCCCCTCTAGATTTTAACTTAATTGAGCTTTAAACTAAACAGTCATCTTGTTGTGCGGCATAGTTTTATTTTTGATATATCCTCTTTAGATTTTTTGTTATTTATTCTATGTCCTTAACAGCGGAGTCCCGATAGCCGAGTGGTTGGGTGGTCTGAATTTCGAGTCAAGAGACCCGAGTTTGATCCCCAGTTGACAGACTCGTACCAATGGGGTTTTCAAAAACTTATGTATGAATTATATCGTTGGCTTGGACATAAAGACGGCAACGGGTTTACCACCTGTCACATTGTCCCGAAAATATCTTCGGTGGACAGTGGGTCAAAGGGACTTAATTGTCTAGACTAGACCTCTGTCTACCCCTATATGGTAAATTGAGTGAAGATATTTATACATTTTTGGCTCTCTTTGAATCTGATTGAATTCGATTGGGTGAAAGCGTTGCTTTGGGAATATGAGCTCACTCAGCAAAATGCCATTACATTTATTTTGCAACGGCTTTGGTCATCATTGTGTCCAGCCAGTTAATTACGGAAATCACTACAATAATTTTTTTAATTTATGTTTCCAATTGACAATGAGCAATGGGTTTGAAAGGACAAAAACATTATGTTTCGAGAAAAATGCATTAAGAAATCAAATTAAAACTTTCATTTATTTTATTTTCACGCATTTACCAAAGGTGTAGGGGTAGCCAGAAGCCTAGATAATATAGTCCTTTCAACTCAATCTTCAACGAAGCTTATTTTCACAACGTGTCAAACGGTAAGCCAGATGCCATCTTTATGTCCAAGTCAACGACATGAATCGTGAAGTTTTTTCAAAACTTATGTACGATTGATGCTTGCCTACCTCCCGGGACCGAACACAGACTCTTGACTCGAATTCCGATCACCCAACCACTCGGCTACCGTAACTTAACAATTACAAGCAACAAAATTCCCGTCCAGTGGGCGTAGATAGATAGACTAGTTTCAGACCAGTCTGAGCTCCCCCATCATGGTGAGTGGGATGAGATCGCGGTCGCGCCCCGTCTCGCGCTGATATTAATACCTCTGCAAAATATAAAAAGCTTTTAAAGGCAGCAATCCATCTTTACATTGAATGTTTAAACTTTCTCCATCTCAGTCAGCTCCCGCGTAGTTGACTTAAATATTTATCTAACAATATGATACTGCCGTAATGGACCCGACTTCGCAATAAAACAATAATATATTTATATATAATAATTTTTTTTATAATAAATAAACATATAAGTAAATAGGGACAACATCACATACATTGTTCTGATCCCAAAGTCTGAACGTATGTTATGGAATCAGAAACAACTAAAGTACCACAAACACCCATACCCATTGATCCGTCCGGGAATCATACCCGGGACCTCAGAGCGAATCAGAGCGGGAGAGACCATGAAAACTGGTGTATGGGTACGCGGTGCGGATGTATGGTGTATAAATAAATATTGTCACGCATGTTCCCAATGCTGAGGTAGATAGTACTCCTGTATTGAGAAAATTTGTGAAGATTTTAATGATATATTTACACATTATACCCAGAGGGTATCGCTAGCCATCTATAAATTTAGAATCGATCGGTCTATGGGTTCCTTGAGTATATAAAGCAGTTGTTTCCGCGACTGGTCGCAGCCGCTGGTGACTGCTGGTGGCTGGTTCTTTTGACGCTCAACGGTTAAGTCTAGCCGTTCAACGTGGAAATGCAGCAAGCGTTTCTGGTACCATGCCGCGAGGAGTGGAGCTGAATAATATTTATAGTTTTTAATTAAGAAGTATTGTAAATAACCACCATTTTTTTATTTAAAATTGTCTGTATTTGCTTGCTTGATGTGGAGTTGTTTTTATCCGACTGGAATAATGGAAGAAGTTTTACATTCGTCTGTGCCTATGTTAGTTTTTTAAATGTATGTTTCAATTTAGTTAAATTGTCACAAAAAGGCTTTAACCCGTGAAGTTTCCATTATCATAAAAATTATAAATTACACAAACATTTCTGAAATACTACGTGAATTGGGCAATATGTGAACCATGTTAAAGCGAAATAACACACACACAAATATTTAAAACCTAACAAATTATAACAGTTATGTATCTTGCAGATATTATAAAAGCAAACATGTTTATTATACAAAATATATAGAAAGTAATCAATAAAAAAGACTGGTTTGAGAAACGACGACAATAATATTTAATATTAAGACAAAATCGAGAGTGAAAAAAAATAGTGAGAGGCGCCGTGAGTTTTGCGGGCCTGAACCTAACGTCATATAGTTTTAAAAAAAAGTGAAAGTGCTCAGCACGCGTCGCGTTGGCGCGCAGTGTGAACGTCAAAGAATATATAATAAACTGGTGAATGCGTTCGTCGTCCGCGAATTGATGCGTTCAAGACAAGTGTTATAAAACGCGAGAGTCCTTTGTGTGAAGAGGTTTTCCCTTAGTTGTATATTTATTATATTGTGCGAGTCAGTCCGCCCCCGGCGTCGGCCAATGACGCGGAGGGTGCCGCCTCCGTTCGGCTTCGCGCCGCGCTGTCTACTTACTTTACTCCTGTTACTAAACGCCGGTAAGTCATTCCTGTTTCGTCGACTCGCACGACAATCGTTCGGTGCCCAACATCGATGACGTTTTGATTTCCTTCGATGTTTTCTATTAGCATTCCAGCGTTTTCTGGAATTAATCTGGGCAGTTCCCGAACGACAGTCGTGTAATATAGTCCTTGTTTTCTAGACGCTAAGATTTATATTGCAGGTCCTGTTTGTTATACAATTTACTATTGTACATTTAAGTAAATAAGCTTTCTAAACATCTATCAACGTCTTCATATTTGCTGTTATTATAAAAGCTTAATGTTTATTGTTCCTCTGGAACTTAATCATAGAGCCTTTAAAAGTGCACTGCAGTAAGCAGGTATATGGCAGGATTGGGAATAGCTCCCTTGCTTGGCAAGCAGATTGGCGATCGCAGTACCCAGAATACATACAACTTAGACGCTGCCTGTCACCGGTCTGGTGAATTTTGGTCTGGCATTTTTCGAGATGGTTATACCGCCATCAGCCGATAGTCAATTGCAATTGCAAGGCTTCTCCCATAGTCGCCACTTGGGATACCCACAGGAAGAGAAGAACATATCCCATGTTTACGCTGGGCTCAGGTATTTTTTAAACTTGCGCACATATTAAGCGCCTTACAATAGTAATTAGCAATAATATTCATTGTTTAATTTTTACCTAATCAATTTTGTGCTCACTGTGTAACTGTTGAGTAAGCAATACACGTGTTTTAAACCTCTTAGTATTATACGAAATACTCCTGGTCAGACTCTTCAACACGGTGGTACCTTACGGCCAAAGACAGTAAAGTACTGAGTAAGATACAGTGTTTTTTATCAGCCCATTTGTTGGTAAATAATATCTGGTGTACCTGGTCTCTAACTGCCTAACCTAACAAATAAGCTTACAGACGCGTTACCCAGAGAATTTAATATGAAATGCCGCATAGCGTTCACTCACAGGAAGAAAAGGGATGATTGATATATTTTTTATCTTCAAAAACTTTAGAAAATAAAAACAAATAAGCTTATGTTGTTCTGCAATTGCTAAAATTGATGTATACACGTGTTTCGAATACTTACAGATTATTTAATATTATATGTATATTACGATACAATAGGTCACAATAGGGGTGGGTGATCAGAAGTCGAGTCAAGGACCTGAGTTCGATCCCCAGGTGGTAGGCTTGTACCAATGGGGTATATATCAAAACTTATATACGGTTTATATCTTTGGTTTGAAAATAAAGATGGTGACAAGCTCATCACCTGTCACATTGCCCCAAAAACGTCTTCGATTAATGGTGGCTCGAAAGGACTTATTTGTCTAGACCTCTGTCTACCCCAGTATTGGGAATTGCGTGAAGGTATTATTTTTTCTCTCTTTTATTTTCGAGAAAAAATACTTATCAAAAACAACTATTTGCTATCATAACAATACGAGTATCGTATTGTTTTTATGAATTAAGCACGCATAACACATACAGTACATCAGTACGTTAAAGTCCAATTTGGAACATAGGGAACCTGCCTCTCCATAGGGAAGTTTTGCTATAACGCCACGCTTGACATGATTGGCGATATACCAGACACCTCGCACCATAGATGCTATTTGATGGCATATTTTTCAAGTTTTCCAGCCACCTGTCGGTAGCCAATTGAATCTTCAAGGCTTTTCTTACGACAATACTTCTTAATAAATGGGTGGTGCATTTTTACGTCGTGACCACACGGCACTTAATTATACTACGGGGAGTGTTCCGAGGAATTGTTCGGATCAATCCCAGTCGCTGAAATTCACCGTCGTACCTTACGGCATAATTCCTATTCTATATAAAAATTCCTCCTCCTATTCTGTATAAAAAAATTGTGGGACTGAGTTCAGTTTCAAAGGTATTTCGAGTTTATTTTTATCAATTTGCATACCAAATAGTTATGCAACATGAACACTGATGAAAATTCAAATTTTCCATTTTTCGTTCTACTCTCGACCTTTAGTTAGACCTTCGTTCTACTCGAATTTTAGGATATCGGATATTAATTTTGGCCTAACATTTGTGCGACGAATATGCAATAGTTTGCAATCGAGTGTAAAGTAATCAAAGCGGTGTTTGTATTTTTTTTTAATAAATATTTAAAAAAAAATAATAATAATAATATCTTCACGCAATTCCCAATACAGGGGTAGACAGAGGCCGAGTCTAGACAATTAAGTCCCTTCGACCCACCTTTCACCGAAGATATTTTCGGGACAACGTGACAGGTGGTGAGCCCGTCGCCGCCATTATGTCCAAGCCAACGATATTCGTACATAAGTTTTTGAAAAACCCATTGGTACGAGCCTACCAACTGGGGATCGAACTCGGGTCTATTGACTCGAAATTCCGACCACCCAACCACTCGGCTATCGTGACCACCGAATAAATATTTGCCTGTGTAAATATTGTACCGTTAGTTGGACGCAAAGATGACAGGTTTGCCACCTATCAAATTGTTATACCTTATTAGCTAGCTTAAAGAAACTTAAGAATAAAACTTTATTTTCTCGTCCACAGCATATAACTAAGGTATTAAAACAAAATAAAAGACGCGAAAAAAGGAGAAGAAACTCACTACTAAGTACTACCGACTAACTAATAACTCAGCTAACTAATGTTCCTAACACTAATGTTACGCCAGAATTGACCTATAAGTTTGACCTATATGGTATTAGAGAACCCATCGAATGAGTGATTTGGCGTTAGGCGTGAGACCCCATAGAGTGTTTTGGCGTGTCTTATAAGGAAGGACAGAGAGTGACCCCACAGTGTTTTGGCGTGTCTTATCAGGAAGGACAGAGAGTGACATGGTGCTGGTGGAGTCGCGGATGTACCCCCACCAGCATGATTGAGAATGAATGATGAATGATATTTTAATTACAGAAATATGGTACAGGCTGTCTTATGTTCAGTTTTAGTTCCTTATATTTCGTCGGTAGAGATCCAACATGCAAATTACAAAAAGATATAATTCATGCTAAACTTATAACAAGAATGAAAAATTAATACTGAAACACAATAGTCGTTACTTCAATCAATATTTACAATGTCAACAATCCATGTAAAAAATTCGTTTCGAGAATTGTTCTTTGTGGCAAATTATAGAGTACAATGTATAGAATTGGACGGACAGGCTGTTAAGAAGATGAAGTGGTTAATATTCGTATAGATACAAATTAAACTCTGTAATGAAATTGATGTACCTATATCAAAATCTAACTCCACGTCAACATCTCATGCAACATGAGAGGTGGCTAATGAAATTACTGAGAAAATAATCAACACAGCAATGGAGCCTTCAATACGAAGATACTAAGAAATAGTAAACGTATAGGGCCACTACGCCGGGGGTCATGCCGGGGCACGTCAGGTGCTGAGGCTGAATGTCTCAGCATGCAAACCGTTAGTTGCTCCTGGCTGAATAGGCGGGCGGGAGTAGGGGAACCCGGAAATATCATAGCCGAACTTATCAATGATACCGGACCTACTTTGTAGAGGAGGGAAAACCCAAGTGTCTGGCGGTACTTTGGTACATACCATAAAATGTTTACAAGATAACGGCAGCGGAAAAAGGTGGTCCAACGAAGATCTTTACGAACTTATGTTTTTCTATTATAAAACAAAATCACAAGTAATAGAATGGATTGATAGATTTTACAGCAATAAACACATATTACAAAAACAGGCAGCTATTCAGACAGCCACAGCAACTTCCAAAGCTTTTAGGGGATTCAGTACCTATTCATCAACAGGAAAACTGTGTCTTCTCCCTAAGGCTCTTAAGGCCGAAGACGCAAGTTTAATACCCGTTTTGTACCGTGAATGAAACAATTTATTAAAATTATATATGAATAGAAAATTTAACGACATTTTTCTACCAATAAATGGTTCATTTACAAAAACATACGTGCAGGACATAGGCTCCCAAATTGGGATTCGCCATAATCGCCACGCTTGGCAAGCAGATTGACGATCGCAGCACCAGACCACTCGCACCTCAGACGCTGCTGCCCATCTTCGGTCTTTTTATTTTGGTCTTATATTTTTAGAGATGGTTATCCCGCCATCTATCGATATTCAAGGCTGTTTCCCTTAGTCGCCTCTTACGACACCCACGGGAAGTTAGGGGGTGGTAATATTCTTACACCGTTATCACACGGTTAAAATTATATACCAATAGAAAAATCAACGATATTTTTCAACAATAAATGGTTCATTTATAAGATCATATAAATATAATTAACTTATAAATGACGCTGATAATATCACTGAGATTCTGTCTGCCGTGTCACGAACAACAAGGATGACGCAATCGCGATGTAGTTCATAGCTTTAACTCGTACATGTTGCATTATTAAGATCATGGCAACACTGATGTCAAATAAAGCGCGCGTAATTAATAACATAACCTTATATAACACTGCAATCCAAATTACATCTTAGTGCACTTGGTGATACAGATTAATACAGAATATATATGTTTTTGCAAATGCAATTAAATCCAAAAAATTAAGGCAAGTGTCTCGAGATAAATTATAAAGATCAGAATTAATTAAATTATTAATAATCTAATAATAAAGTTCGTTACGACTGTGTGGGGTGATAGGTGCCTAGTTTGTTTCCAAGACATTTTTTTTATTTTCACACAATTTCCTTAGGGTAGGTAGGTATAGACCATGTTGTCCTATTCAAATAATTATTCACAAGTTTATTTGGGACAACGTGACCGGTGGTGAGCCTGTCGCCATCATAATTCGAAGCCAAATGTACAATATACTTACATAAAAGAGATATTCAGATAAACATATAAACATGCGCAAAAAGTAAAAGGCAAAGAAAAAGAAATCCGCCTTCAAAAGGAACACAAGAAATCAAAGATCCGCTTTTATTACTTATTAATTGATTTAGTTTTTATTAATATAAATGAAATATTATATAATAAACTACTACATAATCTAAAATAAAACGATTTTTAGATTTTATTGTGTTTTTTATTTAATTTTTTTGCAAACTATTTTTACTTACAGCATCCGTGGTCACGGGGGGCATGATGAAATTCAATCATCGTATTACTTACATAGGTTTATCTAATTTTTACTACAATTTTTCTACAAGATCTGAATCCCTATGAAGCCTCGCAATGTGTCTAAATTTAACCTCATAAACAAAGAGTTATGACGCACTAAGATGCCTTTAACTCTCTTATGAAAGATATTGAACAAAGCAAGTCTGTAGCAATAATCCAGAAATAGCCTCAGCTTTGACGTCATTCAATATAATAATAAATAATAATATTTTCACGCAATTCCCAATACAGGGGTAGACCGAGGTCAAATCTAGACAATTAAGTCCCTTTGAGCCACCTTTCACCGAAGATATTTTCGGGACAACGTGACAGGTGGCGAGCCCGTCGCCGCCTTTATGTCCAAGCCAACGATGAAATTCTTACATAAGTTTTTGAAAAACTCATTGGTACTGCCACCTGGGGATCGAACTCGGGTCTCTCGACTCGAAATTCCGACCACCCAACAACTCGGCTATCGTGACTTCTTATCATCAATATGAGCTAGGAATATCGTCATTCAATATGAGCTAGGAAAATCCGAAAGTCCCCTGCTTTCGAAGCTAAGGATTGCGGATTCAAATCCTGCTTGGGGCGGAACGTTCGTGATGAATAGAAATGTTTGTACAGAAGTCATGAATGTTTATAATTAAAACAAAAAAAAAATTCACGCTATTTTCATTACAGAGGTAGACAGAGGCTATTTCGACCCACCTTTTACGAAGGTTTTTTTGGAACAGCACGTTAGGTGGTGAGCCTGTCGCTGTCTTTAAACGACAACTATATAATACGGCAATAAACGATTATATAATAAACTCTGCTGATTTTTTAAAACAGTAATATATCATTAGAAGTCACGATAGCCGAGTGGTTCGTTGGTCGGAATTTCGAGTCGAGAGAACCGAGTTCGATCCCCAAGTGGCAGGCTCGTACCAATGAGTTTTTCAAAAAAAACTTATGTACGAATTATATCGTTGGCTTGGACATAAATGCGGCGACGGGCTCACCACCTGTCACGTTGTCCCGAAGATATCTTCGATGGAAGGTGGGTCGAAGGGACTTAATTGTCTAGACTAAACCTCTGTCTACCCCTGTATTGGGAATTGCGTGAAGATATTTTTATTTTTGCGTGAAGTAATATATCTTTGAATAGGACACATTAAAAAGAACTTTATCCGTACTCTTTTTAAAGTATGTACTGTAATCCAAAGTCCTATAGCCCGGCTCATAAAGTCGTAGACTTTATCCTCTTTGGATATATTTAAAATCCAAAGTCGTAAAACCCTGCGCTCTCTACTGGTGTAACAATATCTGACAACACAGTTTACATCATGTTTTCTATTCATGAAAGTTGAGAAGCACCCTAGATCTGAACAGAATTTTTAAGTTGGCATTACAAGCACTTAAGTATGCTTATACGTAACCGACGAATACAGTTATAAATTTTGTGGTAAACAAGTGACGTAATTTTGATGTTTCCGCCAATCATTTCAAGATGGCGGCGATGTTCCGAGAAGTAATTAACTGTCCCATTTAGATAATATCTATGGATTTTTTTCCGGAGATAAGTTAAAATAAGTTTGCTACAAGAACTAATTCCCAGGTAGAGTAATTTTCATTGTACGGTATACCTTGTGAATATTTTACAATGGGTTTTGAAATCGTTATTAAAATGTACGAGAGAAGAGATCGCCCTGTGTCATCAAAGAGTATACAACCACTGTTTCAAATTGTGTAATAAAACCACTGTCAAAGAATAAGTGGCGAACTGAATAAACAGCGTCTCTGACTGATCGAAGATACTATCACAATATTATTGCACAAAAGACAGAAAACTAGTATTATTTCACGTATACGTGGAGACCCTATAGCCTAGTTGGTTTTGTAGCTGAGGGTTGCGGCTTTGTCCCGCTACAGCCATAAATTTGTACGATGATTAAAATATATATATTTGCATTTAAGTCAAATCATTTATTCATTACCTATATTCCATTAACCAATTGTAATTTTATAATCTATCACTGGTTTGTAATAAAATTTCTCTAAAGGAGACGAAACAGGCCGAAGAAACTCCGTATGTATCGTCTTTTTAGTAAATTTTTTTGACACAGGACATACAATATTGAACACAGAATAATTAGAAATATCATGGGAGCGATCAAATCATTTCCAGGGTTGTATTTTTTTACATATATATATATATATATATATATATATATATATATATATATATATATATATATATATATATATACACTATTTATACATATATATACATAGATATGGACAACAACTTTGCTCTGTTTCCATAGTAAGTAGCTAAAGCACATGTGTTATGGAATCGGAGAGAGGACGTTACAATAAACCACCAGACCCAGAAAAGTGGTTTTCTATATTGCTGAACCAGGAATCGAACCAGGGGCCTCAGAGCTTGAAAACCGGTGTGTATGCCACTCGTCCATTTATACGACCTATGTCCGGTCGTCAACGCCATTGTCATTACTATCATCAATATACGTTTCGGTATAGATATATGTGTATATATATATGTACATATATAAATAAAATTTAAGCGTTTATTTACAATTAAAAATAACTTTCACGCCATTCCCAATATTGGGATAGAGAGTACTAGCCTATTAAGTCCTTTCGTCTCTCTTTTCACCGAAAATATTATTTGTGACAACGTGACAGGTGGTAAGCCTGAGGTCGTATTTATGTCTAAGCCAACAACGACCGGAAACGAAACGAAGAGATTCGCAGTATGACCGGTTTGAAATATGACCTTATCGAGAAAATCGTTAAGGGCGTGCCTCGTTGGTTTGGGCACATTGAGGGAATGAGTGAAGAAAATATATAGCACGAAAGGTAATATCAAAAGGTATCAGACCATGTAAGCGAATAGCTTGAAGAGTAGAAGATCAAATAGTACTGCATACCTAGACGTGCATGTATGAAGAATATGATGAATTTGAAAGAAACGATATATATATATATATATATATATATATATATATATATATATATATATATATATATATATATATATATATATATATATATATATATATATATATATATATATATATATATATATATATATATATATATATATATATATATATATATATATATATATATATATATATATATATATATATATATATATATATATATATATATATATATATATATATATATATATATATATATATATATATATATATATATATATATATATATATATATATATATATATATATATATATATATATATATATATATATATATATATATATATATATATATATATATATATATATATATATATATATATATATATATATATATATATATATATATATATATATATATATATATATATATATATATATATATATATATATATATATATATATATATATATATATATATATATATATATATATATATATATATATATATATATATATATATATATATATATATATATATATATATATATATATATATATATATATATATATATATATATATATATATATATATATATATATATATATATATATATATATATATATATATATATATATATATATATATATATATATATATATATATATATATATATATATATATATATATATATATATATATATATATATATATATATATATATATATATATATATATATATATATATATATATATATATATATATATATATATATATATATATATATATATATATATATATATATATATATATATATATATATATATATATATATATATATATATATATATATATATATATATATATATATATATATATATATATATATATATATATATATATATATATATATATATATATATATATATATATATATATATATATATATATATATATATATATATATATATATATATATATATATATATATATATATATATATATATATATATATATATATATATATATATATATATATATATATATATATATATATATATATATATATATATATATATATATATATATATATATATATATATATATATATATATATATATATATATATATATATATATATATATATATATATATATATATATATATATATATATATATATATATATATATATATATATATATATATATATATATATATATATATATATATATATATATATATATATATATATATATATATATATATATATATATATATATATATATATATATATATATATATATATATATATATATATATATATATATATATATATATATATATATATATATATATATATATATATATATATATATATATATATATATATATATATATATATATATATATATATATATATATATATATATATATATATATATATATATATATATATATATATATATATATATATATATATATATATATATATATATATATATATATATATATATATATATATATATATATATATATATATATATATATATATATATATATATATATATATATATATATATATATATATATATATATATATATATATATATATATATATATATATATATATATATATATATATATATATATATATATATATATATATATATATATATATATATATATATATATATATATATATATATATATATATATATATATATATATATATATATATATATATATATATATATATATATATATATATATATATATATATATATATATATATATATATATATATATATATATATATATATATATATATATATATATATATATATATATATATATATATATATATATATATATATATATATATATATATATATATATATATATATATATATATATATATATATATATATATATATATATATATATATATATATATAAATATATATATTTGCATTGTGACTCTGTGTGACTGTTCTCTGGCTACCCTGTCAGGGAATGAGTGAAGAAAATATATAGCACGAAAGGTAATATCAAAAGGTATCAGACCATGTAAGCGAATAGCTTGAAGAGTAGAAGATCAAATAGTACTGCATACCTAGACGTGCATGTATGAAGAATATGATGAATTTGAAAGAAACGAAATAGGTATGTAAGTATTGTGACTCTGTGTGACTGTTCTCTCTGGCTACCCTGTCAGGGAATGTGAGTGAAGATATAATAACCCATTGGTACGAGCCCACCACTCAGATTATACTGGCTATCGCGAGTCGGAAAGTAGCCAAAGCAGTGTCATGGAATCGGTAACAACAAAGGCACCACAAACACCCAGACCAGAGACAATAGAAACAAGTTGTTGCATACAATGACCCGTGCGGGAATTGACTACGGAACCACGCCGGCGTCACCATGAAAACCGATGCTATGCCACCGGCTTACGGTGGTCGTTAAATAAAACTATAATCTAGCTTACAAATACAGTGTATCATTAATAAAACTGCTTACGATATTAGAATCGAAGGAGCTGCTGCCTGCGCGACCCTCCGCAGTCTATTGTGTTTGATCAGCCCTGCCCTCCCCAGTACCTCCCGCTCCCTGTAGACACGAACACCGACATGCTCGGGGACAGGCAATGAAAGATTTTCTAAAATACCATGTTGTGAAACATCGCGTCACTGCTTTTAAATGATAATCTTTGTCATCTCAACGCTAATTGATTTCACTTTTACATAATAACATTGGTTAAGTTAGGACGATCTGCGCATAGAGCATAGAGTAGTGAATACCGTTCTTTGTGGAAAACTTTGGGATAACCCCTGAAATCACGATAGCCGAGTGGTTGGTTGGTCGGAATTTCGAGTCAAGAGATCCGAAATCGATCCCCAGGTTGCAGGCTCGTACCAATAGGGTTTCTCAAAACCTATGTACGATTTTATGTATCGTTGTCTTGGACATAAAGACGGCGACGTGCTCACCAGCTTCATGTTATCCCAAAATATGTCGTCAGTGGAAGGTGGGTCGACAGGACTTAATTGTTTCGACTTGGCGTTCATTCCAGTATTGCAAAAGGCGTCAGGATATTTATCTACCTCTTTAAGCGATTAAAAACGAAACAATAAACAGAATGAAGTCAATTTAGCAAAGATAAAAGTAATTTGATAAAACGTTATCAACTCAAAATCGCGATCTTCCCCACAATTTCATGCATTATGTTAATAACAATGGGGTGAGGCAGCCCTGGGCCTAGTTGGGAAAGATAAATGGAGCCTAAAGGGTTGGCCGATTCGGCCTGGAGGGATACTGTTAGGAAGCGCGGATTTGACAGATCAAGAAGATTTAAGATAAGTGGAACAATTTATGGAGTTGGATTGATTTTAGTCTGAGAATGCTGTAGAATTTAGCGCTTGATAGGTATTTTAAATGAAGTGGACTTCAAGACGAATTTATTTAGACAAATTTCAGTTGCAACACATAGACAACAGATCTTTGGCTAATAGAAGCAAGTTCATGGTCAAATACGCCAAGCCAATTTAATCGTCTGGTTGAACAGTTTTTAAATCTGCGTCTTGTTAATGATTGTAATATTAATTAATTATTTTAAAATACAAATTTATTACATATAAAATATAAATTTAAATTTACATTGATATCAGAAGTCACGATAGCCGAATGGTTGGTGGTCGGAATTCGAGTCAATAGACCCGAGTTTCATCCCCACTTGGCAAAGTCGTACCAATGGGTTTTTCAAAAAACTTATGTACGAATTATATCGTTGGCTTGGACATAAAAGACGGCGACGGGCTCACCACCTGTCACGTTGTCCCGAAAATATCTTCGGTGGAAGGTGGGTCGATGGTACTAAATTGTCTAGACTAGACCTCTGTCTAATGTCTGTCTGTCTGGGAAATGCGTGAAGATATTTATTTTTGCTTGAAGTAATATATCTTTGAATAGAACACATTAAAAAGAACTTTATCCGTACTCTTTAAAGTATGTACTGTAATCCAAAGTCCTATAGCCCGGCTCATAAAGTCGTAGACTTTATCGTCATTCAATATGAGCTAGGAAAATCCGAAAGTCCCTGCTTTCGAAGCTAAGGATTGCGGATTCAAATCCTGCTTGGGGCGGAACGTTCGTGATGAATAGAAAATTTAACGACATTTTTCTACCAATAAATGGTTCATTTATAAGATCATATAAATATAATTAACTTATAAATGACGCTGATAATATCACTGAGATTCTGTCTGCCGTGTCACGAACAACAAGGATGACGCAATCGCGATGTAGTTCAAAGCTTTAACTCGTACATGTTGCATTATTAAGATCATGGCAACACTGATGTCAAATAAAGCGCGTAATTAATAACATAACCTTATATAACACTGCAATCCAAATTACATCTTAGTGCACTTGGTGATACAGATTAATACAGAATATATATGTTTTGCAAATGCAATTAAATCCAAAAATTAAGGCAAGTGTCTCGAGATAAATTATAAAGATCAGAATTAATTAAATTATTAATAATCTAATAATAAAGTTCGTTACGACTGTGTGGGGTGATAGGTGCCTAGTTTGTTTCAAGACATTTTTTTTATTTTCACACAATTTTAGGTAGGTAGGTATAGACCATGTTGTCCTATTCAAATAATTATTCACAAGTTTATTTGGGACAACGTGACCGGTGGTGAGCCTGTCGCCATCATAATTCGAAGCCAAATGTACAATATACTTACATAAAAGAGATATTCAGATAAACATATAAACATGCGCAAAAAAAGGAAAAAGGCAAAGAAAATAAGAAATCCGCCTTCAAAAGGAACACAAGAAATCAAAGATCCGCTTTTATTACTTATTAATTGATTTAGTTTTTTATTAATATAAATGAAATATTATATTAATAAACTACTACATAATCTAAAATAAAACGATTTTTAGATTTTATTGTGTTTTTTATTTAATTTTTTTGCAAACTATTTTTACTTACAGCATCCGTGGTCACGGGGGGCATGATGAAATTCAATCATCGTATTACTTACATAGGTTTATCTAATTTTTACTACAATTTTTCTACAAGATCTGAATCCCTATGAAGCCTCGCAATTTGTCTAAATTTAACCTCATAAACAAAGAGTTATGACGCACTAAGATGCCTTTAACTCTCTTATGAAAGATATTGAACAAAGCAAGTCTGTAGCAATAATCCAGAAATAGCCTCAGCTTTGACGTCATTCAATATGAGCTAGGAATATCGTCATTCAATATGAGCTAGGAAAATCCGAAAGTCCCCTGCTTTCGAAGCTAAGGATTGCGGATTCAAATCCTGCTTGGGGCGGAACGTTCGTGATGAATAGAAATGTTTGTACAGAAGTCATGAATGTTTATAATTAAAACAAAAAAAAAATTCACGCTATTTTCATTACAGAGGTAGACAGAGGCTATTTCGACCCACCTTTTACGAAGGTTTTTTGGAACAGCACGTTAGGTGGTGAGCCTGTCGCCATCATAATTCGAAGCCAAATGTACAATATACTTACATAAAAGAGATATTCAGATAAACATATAAACATGCGCAAAAAAAGGAAAAAGGCAAAGAAAATAAGAAATCCGCCTTCAAAAGGAACACAAGAAATCAAAGATCCGCTTTTATTACTTATTAATTGATTTAGTTTTTATTAATATAAATGAAATATTATATTAATAAACTACTACATAATCTAAAATAAAACGATTTTTAGATTTTGTTGTGTTTTTATTTAATTTTTTTGCAAACTATTTTTACTTACAGCATCCGTGGTCACGGGGGGCATGATGAAATTCAATCATCGTATTACTTACATAGGTTTATCTAATTTTTACTACAATTTTTCTACAAGATCTGAATCCCTATGAAGCCTCGCAATGTGTCTAAATTTAACCTCATAAACAAAGAGTTATGACGCACCAAGATGCCTTTAACTCTCTTATGAAAGATATTGAACAAAGCAAGTCTGTAGCAATAATCCAGAAATAGCCTCAGCTTTGACGTCATTCAATATGAGCTAGGAATATCGTCATTCAATATGAGCTAGGAATATCGTCATTCAATATGAGCTAGGAAAATCCGAAAGTCCCCTGCTTTCGAAGCTAAGGATTGCGGATTCAAATCCTGCTTGGGGCGGAACGTTCGTGATGAATAGAAATGTTTGTACAGAAGTCATGAATGTTTATAATTAAAACAAAAAAAAAATTCACGCTATTTTCATTACAGAGGTAGACAGAGGCTATTTCGACCCACCTTTTACGAAGGTTTTTTGGAACAGCACGTTAGGTGGTGAGCCTGTCGCCATCATAATTCGAAGCCAAATGTACAATATACTTACATAAAAGAGATATTCAGATAAACATATAAACATGCGCAAAAAGGAAAAGGCAAAGAAAAAAAGAAATCCGCCTTCAAAAGGAACACAAGAAATCAAAGATCCGCTTTTATTACTTATTAATTGATTTAGTTTTTATTAATATAAATGAAATATTATATTAATAAACTACTACATAATCTAAAATAAAACGATTTTTAGATTTTATTGTGTTTTTATTTAATTTTTGCAAACTATTTTACTTACAGCATCCGTGGTCACGGGGGCATGATGAAATTCAATCATCGTATTACTTACATAGGTTTATCTAATTTTACTACAATTTTTCTACAAGATCTAAAACCCTGCGCTCTCTACTGGTGTAACAATATCTGACAACACAGTTTACATCATGTTTTCTATTCATGAAAGTTGAGAAGCACCCTAGATCTGAACAGAATTTTAAGTTGGCATTACAAGCACTTAAGTATGCTTATACGTAACCGACGAATACAGTTATAAATTTTGTGGTAAACAAGGACGTAATTTTTGATGTTTCCCGCCAATCATTTCAAGATGGCGGCGATGTTCCGAGAAGTAATTAACTGTCCCATTTAGATAATATCTATGGATTTTTTTTCCGGAGATAAGTTAAAATAAGTTTGCTACAAGAACTAATTCCCAGGTAGAGTAATTTTCATTGTACGGTATACCTTGTGAATATTTTACAATGGGTTTTGAAATCGTTATTAAAATGTACGAGAGAAGAGATCGCCCTGTGTCATCAAAGAGTATACAACCACTGTTTCAAATTGTGTAATAAAACCACTGTCAAAGAATAAGTGGCGAACTGAATAAACAGCGTCTCTGACTGATCGAAGATACTATCACAATATTATTGCACTAAAGACAGAAAACTAGTATTATTTCACGTATACGTGGAGACCCTATAGCCTAGTTGGTTTTGTAGCTGAGGGTTGCGGCTTTGTCCCGCTACAGCCATAAATTTGTACGATGATTAAAATATATATATTTGCATTTAAGTCAAATCATTTATTCATTACCTATATTCCATTAACCAATTGTAATTTTATAATCTATCACTGGTTTGTAATAAAATTTCTCTAAAGGAGACGAAACAGGCCGAAGAAACCTGTATGTATCGTCTTTTTAGTAAATTTTTGACACAGGACATACAATATTGAACACAGAATAATTAGAAATATCATGGGAGCGATCAAATCATTTATTCATTAACTATATTCCATTAACCAATTGTAATTTTATAATCTGTCACTGGTTTGTAATAAAAGTTCTCTAAAGGAGATGAAACAGGCCGAAGAAACCTGTATGTATCGTCTTTTTAGTAAATTTTTGACACAGGACATACAATATTGAACACAGAATAATTAGAAATATCATGGGAGCGATCAAATCATTTCCAGGGTTGTATTTTTTTTTTCAATATACGTTTCGGTATAGATATATGTGTATATATATATATATATATATATATATATATATATATATACACTATTTATACATATATATACATAGATATGGACAACAACTTTGCTCTGTTTCCATAGTAAGTAGCTAAAGCACATGTGTTATGGAATCGGAGAGAGGACGTTACAATAAAACCACCAGACCCAGAAAAAGTGGTTTTCTATATTGCTGAACCAGGAATCGAACCAGGGGCCTCAGAGCTTGAAAACCGGTGTATGCCACTCGTCCACGGAGTATACGACCTATGTCCGGTCGTCAACGCCATTGTCATTACTATCATCAATATACGTTTCGGTATAGATATATGTGTATATATATATATATACATAGATATGGACAACAACTTTGCTCTGTTTCCATAGTAAGTAGCTAAAGCACATGTGTTATGGAATCGGAGAGAGGACGTTACAATAAAACCACCAGACCCAGAAAAAGTGGTTTTCTATATTGCTGAACCAGGAATCGAACCAGGGGCCTCAGAGCTTGAAAACCGGTGTATGCCACTCGTCCACGGAGTATACGACCTATGTCCGGTCGTCAACGCCATTGTCATTACTATCATCAATATACGTTTCGGTATAGATATATGTGTATATATATATATACATAGATATGGACAACAACTTTGCTCTGTTTCCATAGTAAGTAGCTAAAGCACATGTGTTATGGAATCGGAGAGAGGACGTTACAATAAAACCACCAGACCCAGAAAAAGTGGTTTTCTATATTGCTGAACCAGGAATCGAACCAGGGGCCTCAGAGCTTGAAAACCGGTGTATGCCACTCGTCCACGGAGTATACGACCTATGTCCGGTCGTCAACGCCATTGTCATTACTATCATCAATATACGTTTCGGTATAGATATATGTGTATATATATATATATATATATATATATATATATATATATATATATACACTATTAATACAGAATATATATGTTTTTGCAAATGCAATTAAATCCAAAAAATTAAGGCAAGTGTCTCGAGATAAATTATAAAGATCAGAATTAATTAAATTATTAATAATCTAATAATAAAGTTCGTTACGACTGCGTGGGGTGATAGGTGCCCAGTTTGTTTCCAAGACATTTTTTTTATTTTCACACAATTTCCTTAGGGTAGGTAGGTATAGACCATGTTGTCCTATTCAAATAATTATTCACAAGTTTATTTGGGACAACGTGACCGGTGGTGAGCCTGTCGCCATCATAATTCGAAGCCAAATGTACAATATACTTACATAAAAGAGATATTCAGATAAACATATAAACATGCGCAAAAAAAGGAAAAAGGCAAAGAAAATAAGAAATCCGCCTTCAAAAGGAACACAAGAAATCAAAGATCCGCTTTTATTACTTATTAATTGATTTAGTTTTTTATTAATATAAATGAAATATTATATTAATAAACTACTACATAATCTAAAATAAAACGATTTTTAGATTTTGTTGTGTTTTTATTTAATTTTTGCAAACTATTTTACTTACAGCATCCGTGGTCACGGGGGCATGATGAAATTCAATCATCGTATTACTTACATAGGTTTATCTAATTTTACTACAATTTTTCTACAAGATCTGAATCCCTATGAAGCCTCGCAATGTGTCTAAATTTAACCTCATAAACAAAGAGTTATGACGCACTAAGATGCCTTTAACTCTCTTATGAAAGATATTGAACAAAGCAAGTCTGTAGCAATAATCCAGAAATAGCCTCAGCTTTGACGTCATTCAATATGAGCTAGGAATATCGTCATTCAATATGAGCTAGGAATATCGTCATTCAATATGAGCTAGGAATATCGTCATTCAATATGAGCTAGGAATATCGTCATTCAATATGAGCTAGGAATATCGTCATTCAATATGAGCTAGGAATATCGTCATTCAATATGAGCTAGGAATATCGTCATTCAATATGAGCTAGGAATATCGTCATTCAATATGAGCTAGGAATATCGTCATTCAATATGAGCTAGGAATATCGTCATTCAATATGAGCTAGGAATATCGTCATTCAATATGAGCTAGGAATATCGTCATTCAATATGAGCTAGGAATATCGTCATTCAATATAATAATATATAATAATATTTTCACGCAATTCCCAATACAGGGGTAGACCGAGGTCAAATCTAGACAATTAAGTCCCTTTGAGCCACCTTTCACCGAAGATATTTTCGGGACAACGTGACCGGTGGTGAGCCTGTCGCTGTCTTTAAACGACAACTATATAATACGGCAATAAACGATTATATAATAAACTCTGCTGATTTTTTAAAACAGTAATATATCATTAGAAGTCACGATAGCCGAGTGGTTCGTTGGTCGGAATTTCGAGTCGAGAGAACCGAGTTCGATCCCCAAGTGGCAGGCTCGTACCAATGAGTTTTTCAAAAAAAACTTATGTACGAATTATATCGTTGGCTTGGACATAAATGCGGCGACGGGCTCACCACCTGTCACGTTGTCCCGAAGATATCTTCGATGGAAGGTGGGTCGAAGGGACTTAATTGTCTAGACTAAACCTCTGTCTACCCCTGTATTGGGAATTGCGTGAAGATATTTTTATTTTTGCGTGAAGTAATATATCTTTGAATAGGACACATTAAAAAGAACTTTATCCGTACTCTTTTAAAGTATGTACTGTAATCCAAAGTCCTATAGCCCGGCTCATAAAGTCGTAGACTTTATCCTCTTTGGATATATTTAAAATCCAAAGTCGTAAAACCCTGCGCTCTCTACTGGTGTAACAATATCTGACAACACAGTTTACATCATGTTTTCTATTCATGAAAGTTGAGAAGCACCCTAGATCTGAACAGAATTTTTAAGTTGGCATTACAAGCACTTAAGTATGCTTATACGTAACCGACGAATACAGTTATAAATTTTGTGGTAAACAAGTGACGTAATTTTGATGTTTCCCGCCAATCATTTCAAGATGGCGGCGATGTTCCGAGAAGTAATTAACTGTCCCATTTAGATAATATCTATGGATTTTTTTTCCGGAGATAAGTTAAAATAAGTTTGCTACAAGAACTAATTCCCAGGTAGAGTAATTTTCATTGTACGGTATACCTTGTGAATATTTTACAATGGGTTTTGAAATCGTTATTAAAATGTACGAGAGAAGAGATCGCCCTGTGTCATCAAAGAGTATACAACCACTGTTTCAAATTGTGTAATAAAACCACTGTCAAAGAATAAGTGGCGAACTGAATAAACAGCGTCTCTGACTGATCGAAGATACTATCACAATATTATTGCACTAAAGACAGAAAACTAGTATTATTTCACGTATACGTGGAGACCCTATAGCCTAGTTGGTTTTGTAGCTGAGGGTTGCGGCTTTGTCCCGCTACAGCCATAAATTTGTACGATGATTAAAATATATATATTTGCATTTAAGTCAAATCATTTATTCATTACCTATATTCCATTAACCAATTGTAATTTTATAATCTATCACTGGTTTGTAATAAAATTTCTCTAAAGGAGACGAAACAGGCCGAAGAAACTCCGTATGTATCGTCTTTTTAGTAAATTTTTTTGACACAGGACATACAATATTGAACACAGAATAATTAGAAATATCATGGGAGCGATCAAATCATTTCCAGGGTTGTATTTTTTTACATATATATATATATATATATATATATATATATATACACTATTTATACATATATATACATAGATATGGACAACAACTTTGCTCTGTTTCCATAGTAAGTAGCTAAAGCACATGTGTTATGGAATCGGAGAGAGGACGTTACAATAAACCACCAGACCCAGAAAAAGTGGTTTTCTATATTGCTGAACCAGGAATCGAACCAGGGGCCTCAGAGCTTGAAAACCGGTGTGTATGCCACTCGTCCACGGAGTATACGACCTATGTCCGGTCGTCAACGCCATTGTCATTACTATCATCAATATACGTTTTGGTATAGATATATGTGTATATATATATGTACATATATATAAAATGACAGCTGTTATGTCACGTGGCCGCTACAGACAAACGATTACTTTGAGTATTAAGAAGAGAATGGAGAAGGAAAATGTTTTCAGAGTGGCGTTTTCACACCGGTTATGATAAATAAGTCAAATAAGATTTGGTAACTATAATATTTCCTAGAAGTCACGATAGCCGAATGGTTGGGTGGTCGGAATTCGAGTCAATAGACCCGAGTTTCATCCCCACTTGGCAAAGTCGTACCAATGGGTTTTTCAAAAAAAACTTATGTACGAATTATATCGTTGGCTTGGACATAAAAGACTGCGACGGGCTCACCACCTGTCACGTTGTCCCGAAAATATCTTCGGTGGAAGGTGGGTCGATGGTACTAAATTGTCTAGACTAGACCTCTGTCTAATGTCTGTCTGTCTGGGAAATGCGTGAAGATATTTATTTATTATTTATTATATTTATAATATTTTCTAAACATAGAAAACGAGCACAATAAGAATTACAAAGTTCTGTACCTTTTATAGCCAATATAGGCTATATAAGCCTATATTAGTCGTGGCGGTATCGCGATAAGAACATGCCACATCTTATCTTCACGCGTGTCGTATGAAGCGACCAAGAACAAAACTTTAACAATATCAATGGCTACCTATTGATGGTGGCATAACCAATTTGGTCCAAAAAGCACCAGACCAAATTAAGCCGTACCGTGACGGATAGCAGCATCTATGGTGGAAGATGTCTGATACCACGATCGCCAATCCGCTTGTCGAGTGTAACTCCCACGCAGGGCCCTTTGTGGAACTTTTTTTGCATGAACTGTTATAGGCCGTTATGTATGTATGTACCAATTATGCTTACACAGTAAAAGATCATAAACATGAGCGTACGAGTTTCTGTGATGGAAAAATAAATACTAATATAACTCGCAATAATACTCGTGCAATCAGAAAGCCCGGCGGTGCACGACCCAGTAGTGCTTTGTTGAGATTAGAGGATTAGGTTAGGGGAATCCATTGGAACCCATTCTATTCACTTTGTTTAACATTGCATTGGTTTTCTCATGAAGATTTGCAACAACAACATTTACAATATTGTAAAATTCTACTTGCGCGAATTAAATGCAGGCCATAAATGATCTTTATATCTATACATATATAAATAAAATTTAAGCGTTAATTTACAATTAAAAAATAACTTTCACGCCATTCCCAATATTGGGATAGAGAGTACTAGCCTATTAAGTCCTTTCGTCTCTCTTTTCACCGAAAATATTATTTGTGACAACGTGACAGGTGGTAAGCCTGAGGTCGTATTTATGTCTAAGCCAACAACGACCGGAAACGAAACGAAGAGATTCGCAGTATGACCGGTTTGAAATATGACCTTATCGAGAAAATCGTTAAGGGCGTGCCTCGTTGGTTTGGGCACATTGAGGGAATGAGTGAAGAAAATATATAGCACGAAAGGTAATATCAAAAGGTATCAGAGCATGTAAGCGAATAGCTTGAAGAGTAGAAGATCAAATAGTACTCGCATACCTAGACGTGCATGTATGAAGAATATGATGAATTTGAAAGAAACGAAATAGGTATGTAAGTATTGTGACTCTGTGTGACTGTTCTCTCTGGCTACCCCGTCAGGGAATGTGAGTGAAGATAAAATAACCCATTGGTACGAGCCCACCACCTGGGGATTATACTCGGCTATCGCGAGTCGGAAAGTAGCCAAAGCAGTGTCATGGAATCGGTAACAACAAAGGCACCACAAACACCCAGACCAGAGACAATAGAAAACAAGTTGTTTCATACAATGACCCGTGCGGGAATTGACTACGGAACCACGCCGGCGTCACCATGAAAACCGATGCTATGCCACCGGCTTACGGTGGTCGTTAAATAAAACTATAATCTAGCTTTACAAATACAGTGTATCATTAATAAAACTGCTTACGATATTAGAATCGAAGCGAGCCGCTGCCTGCGCGACCCTCCGCAGTCTATTGTGTTTGATCAGCCCTGCCCCCCTCCCCCCTACCTCCTTGCCCCTCAGACACGAACACCGACATGCTCGGGGACAGGCAATGAAAGATTTTCTAAAATACCATGATGAGAAACATCGCATCACTACTTTTAAATGATAATCTTTGTCATCTCAACGCTAATTGATTTCACTTTTTACATAATAACATTGGTTAAGTTAGGACGATCTGCGCATAGAGCATAGAGTAGTGAATACCGTTCTTTGTGGAAAACTTTGGGATAACCCCTGAAATCACGATAGCCGAGTGGTTGGTTGGTCGGAATTTCGAGTCAAGAGATCCGAAATCGATCCCCAGGTTGCAGGCTCGTACCAATAGGGTTTCTCAAAACCTATGTACGATTTTATGTATCGTTGTCTTGGACATAAAGACGGCGACGTGCTCACCACCTTTCATGTTATCCCAAAATATGTCGTCAGTGGAAGGTGGGTCGACAGGACTTAATTGTTTCGACTTATGTCTATTCCAGTATTGCAAAAGGCGTCAGGATATTTATCTACCTCTTTTTAAGCGATTAAAAAAACGAAAACAATAAACAGAATGAAGTCAATTTAGCAAAGATAAAAGTAATTTGATAAAACGTTATCAACTCAAAATCGCGATCTTCCCCCACAATTTCATGCATTATGTTAATAACAATGGGGTGAGGCAGCCCCGGGGCCTAGTTGGGAAAGATAAATGGACGTCGGGGTGCATACGATTTGGTCCAAGGGATTCTGTTAGGAAGCGCGGATTTGACAGATCAAGAAGATTTAAGATAAGTGGAACAATTTATGGAGTTGGATTGATTTTAGTCTGAGAATGCTGTAGAATTTAGCGCTTGATAGGTATTTTAAATGAAGTGGACTTCAAGACGAATTTATTTAGACAAATTTCAGTTGCAACACATAGACAACAGATCTTTGGCTAATAGAAGCAAGTTCATGGTCAAATACGCCAAGCCAATTTAATCGTCTGGTTGAACAGTTTTTAAATCTGCGTCTTGTTAATGATTGTAATATTAATTAATTATTTTAAAATACAAATTTATTACATATAAAATATAAATTTAAATTCTACATTGATATCAAAAAAGTCACGATAGCCGAGTGGTTGGGTGGTCGGAATTTCGAGTCAATAGACCCGAGTTCGATCCCCAGTTGGTAAGCTCGTACCAATGGGTTTTTCAAAAACTTATGTACTTGTACTCTCAAAAACTTATGTTGGCGTGGACATAAAGACGGCGACGGGCTCACGTTGTCCCGAAAATATCTTCGGTGGAAGGTGGGTCGAAGAGACTTAATTGTCTGGACTCGACCTCTGTCTACCCCTGTATTGGGAATTGCGTGAAGATATTGTTTTTTTTAAGTAAATATAGTATTAAGAAATAATTAGTACCCTGGCCCTGCTTATTTCTATTATTTTTAACTTTGCTTTTTGGTTCGGCTAGTCACAAAAGGGTGTTTTATTAGTTTTTTTTATTTATTAGTTAATTTATTTTTATACTAACCTAAGGCTGCATTAACCATTTTCTTTATGGTTCCATCAGTCTAACAGATCATAAAAACTTGTGTTCCTTTTTCTGTCTGTATTTGCTCAATTCCTATAATTGACTTAGTCAACGAACGTATTCTGACTTTACGATTCACATAAACTGTTTAGAAGATATATGATGTATATAGATGTGGCATTATCAAAAAGCTCCTTCACGTTTAACGTCGTATCTTTTTTACTTTGTGTCCACGGATTTATGTAAGCGCATAAAGGCCTTACCACATTCATATCAAGTATCGTTAATTTGTATATATATTTTTAAAGATGTATAGTTCACATTTAAGTTTTTTTACGTAGGCTTCTGTATAAAGATGAATTTATAATTTATTGACATATAAATCAGTGTCGATAGCCGAGTGGTTGGGTGATCGGAAGTCGAGAAGAGGCCCGAGTTCGATGCATGGAGAGAGGCCGAGGCTCGTATCGATAGGTTTTTTCAAAACTTATGTTCGATTTATGTCGTTGGCATGGTCCCTGTCTACCCCAGTATTGAGAATGGCATGGAGATATATTTATATATTTAGTCCGATTTTTCTGAGTTGATTAGTAAGTAGCAATATGCATTTTCATGGCTCTAAATCGTCCCTTGCAACCACGGGTGAGATTAGGGGAGGTAGGGTGATGTTCTTTTCCATCTCCACAAGGCAGTAAATAAGTGGTCACATAACCACACGGTGGGAATCGGGATTGGGGTCAAGAGATCCGAGTTCCATACCCAAGAGAAAGGCTCGTTTGATGGAGTTTTTTCACTGAGCTTTTTCAAAACTTTATATGATTTGTATCATTGGCTTGGACACTTAGAATGGTACAAACTCACAACCTGCCACGGTATCTAGAAAAAGCTCCGGTGAAATATAGAATAAATATATATAAATATCTAAAAAGAATATTTTATTTAAACCTCTGACTACTCCAATATGAATGGAAAAAATACAATAATTTTAGCGTTGTTTTATATATGACTAGCAGCCTCCATGCGGCTTTGCTCACGATTTAACACTTAACGCGGAACCCTTATTTATTTCTAAACTAAAAGTAGCCTAAGTTACTCCTTGTAACCTCAGCTAGAGCCGCTCTATCCGCTAATTAAAAACAGCTGGACGTAACAGAGTTTAGCAGGAACAAACAGATAGACAAACAAAAATTTATGTAATTGATTTTCTAATGTACTTACATTAGAAAATCAATGACTTAAATTTTTAACGTATTTAATTTCATATGCATTTAGTGAAAAGCTTTTAATTTGTCATTACAAACAGACACTAAAATTTTATTTATATGAATAGATCTGTGATTACGGAAAGTTTTAGAATACTGTCAGTCTGATTCAGACCTAATGCCAGCCTGACTAGAGAGCCATTCCACACAAGGGCCCTAAACCCTGTTTTATACGTCGTAAATGCGTTTTAGAGTTTTCGTATCTTGCAACTGCGACGCCTTAGTTGAATATGTAATGCTATTGATTGATTTGACGAACTCCGTGGACGAGTGGCGTAAAAACCGGTTTTCAAGGTGTCGTCATCTAGGGACGGGTTCGGTTCCCGGACGGGTAAATGTAGAAAGAGTGGATTTTCTCGGGTCTAAGTGTTTGTGGTGCCTTCGTTGTTTCCAATTCTCATACCACTTTAAATTCTTACATTAGGATCGGAGCAGTGCATGTGATGTTGTCCCTATCTATATATGTATTTATTTATTTATTTATTTATTATTATTAATTTTTAAGCTTATACTGGTCTTCTATGATATATGTATTTTTGTGTTATAACAACAAAATGAGAAAAAGACATCATCTTCCCGTTACCAATACTGAGGTAGACAGTGGTCTAGACAATTGAGTCCTTTCGATCCACCTTTCACCGAAGTTTATATGGGACATCGTGACAGGTGGTGGGACCATCGCTATATGTATATAAAAAAATATCTTCACGCAATTCCCAATACAGGGGTAGACAGAGGTCGAATCTAGACAATTAAGTCCCTTCGACCCACCTTCCACCGAAGATATTTTCGGGACAACGTGACAGGTGGTGAGCCCGTCGCCGTCTTAATGTCCAAGCCAACGATATTCGTACATAAAATTTTGAAAAACCCATTGGTACGAGACTAATAACTGGGGATCGAACTCGGGTCTATTGACTCGAAATTCCGACCACTAAACCACTCGGCTATCGTGACTTACTTTATATGTATATGGTTTCCGGTATATGAATGTCATATTTAGTTTCAGTGAGTAATACATTCAATTTGACAACCAAATATTATATTAACTAAGAATGTAACATTGTCCTTTCAACTGGTTTCAATTCCAAATACAACAAAAATCATCAAAATTGATTAAAAACCTTTTTAGTGTAGACTGCTCCTTATAACGGAACATGGCCGCTCACAATCCGTTCGCTTTTCCTTCGGAGCCATTGCCACGACTTTTAAAAATAATATTATCACATGAACACGCCGAGTGTTCGATGTACACAGATTATAAAAGCTTAACCGTCGTGATATTCTCCTTATTAAAGCATGCATGGTCGAGTGTTTCTAATATATACAATGCCGAGAGCTCAGGCTCTGCGTGGAATGGCATTTGTCTTTTTAAAATTAATAAAATAGGTATTTTTAAACTGGCCGTTGACATAAAATAAAAAAAGTTATAATATTGCCGGCAATATTAAATAGGCAAAGACGAGTTGGTTAACTGATACCGGTGGAACATTTTATTGTAATTTATTATTCTATGGACAACTTACGAAACCCGGAGTGCTACTAAAAATAGTTATTTGGTAACGAATAAGAATATAATTTTCAAGAAGCATATTTATTTCAAATAAATATTTTTGATGGCCACGAAATAAAAAAAAACTATATTGGTATTCAAAAACACATTGACACATGTATGTACAGAAAAGTATTATATAACGAACTCTAGGGACGAGTGGCGTAAACTATTGTTTTCATTGTGTCCCCAGCCCTGAGGTCTTGCGAATTTGTTATTTTTATCTCCATACATCTCACAATATCCTCGAAAAGAAAGCGTCTGGTAGAGTCACTACAAACTTCAATATTGGGTCACTACATAATAATACTCATGAATAATCTCGGAAGGTTGGAGCACATGTAGCATGAAAAGGGTAGCTACACACCAGGTCGGGTGATCGTGACCTGGGGAGGACGTCTCCTTTACCAAGTGCACTGTCGGTAATCGTGTATATGTTTGTAATCGTGCGAACTTCGATAGCGCGATGTAGGATGTCGATATGTTGCCGGAATCCGTCACTGGTAAGCTTGTTGGAGTGGAAAATATGTGGAGACATACCTGTCTCTGTGTAGGGACTGTGTAGCGACATCTATGTCTCCACGTAGATGTGTGTGTGTGTGTGTGTGTGTACACATCCACGGCATCTCGGTCGCACATCAGTATGCGCTCCGCATTTATAAAGGATCGAATTTATTTCACATGGTTCGTGACGTCACGTCTTCTTGCACCCGCGAACATAACGAATAACTTTATGAAAGCGCTTCTGTGAATACCGTCGAATGTATTTAGTTATTTTCACTACACTAGTGGTGGAAGAATTTTATTCATTTATTTGTAAATAAAAGAAAATATTTCTTTCTAAATTAAAAACTAAAACATACTACTGTGACGTCAAATAGGACTGCAGAAACGGCTACAGTACTATTATGCTATAACGCTGATTTGAAAATGAAAAGAAAAGGCAAAGGTGTCATCTTCATCATTACAGCCAAGTGAAATACACTGTTTAACATAAGACTGTCACAAAGATTGCCATATACTGTCCTTTGACATTATCACGCACATATATCTTTAAGGAACTGCCATAATCACTACGCTTGAGAAGCGGTTTGCTGATCGCAGTACCAGCTCGCACCGTAGACACTAGACTAGACTAGACTACCAGTTCCAATCTGATTAATTTCAGCCAGGTATTTTGACAATAACAGTTACTAGCCGAGTGGTTGGATTATCGGAATACGAATCAAGGGAACCGTGATCGTTCCCCAGTTGGTAGGCTCGTACCGATGGGTTTTTTCAAAACTTATGTAGAATTTATATCGTTGGCTTGGACATACAGACGGCAACAGGCTCACCACCGGTAACGTTATCCCAAAAATGTATACGGTTGAAGGTAGGTCGAAACGACTTAATTGTCTCGATCACTGTGTAGAGGTATTGAGAATGGCGTGAAGATATTTCTTTTATTATTTGTAATTGTATAGACCTCTGTCTACCCCAGAATTAGGAATCGCGTGAAGACTTTTTTTTAGGTATTTTGGATGTTTATCAGGTCGTCAAACATCGTCGTCATCGTAGCCGTTACCATTTTCAAGGCTTTTGCCTTAGCTTTAAGTAGTACTCTGGCCGAACTAAAAAGTAAAGCACACTTAATCTTCAATAAGTTAAAAAATAGAAAGATTATGGAAAAAGAATTAATCGTAAAAAAGTGTGCGATACTTCTTAAGATATTTTATAGTATTCGTCGTTATTTATTCTTTCCCTTTCTTTCTTTTACTTTCTTTCCTTTTATTCTTTCAATTGAGTTATCCTTTTTATATTTCCTGTTACTCGCTACCTTTATAATATGTTATAGTTTTGAATACTTACCACATATGGACATAGATAGGTCCATAGGTCCATAGATAGGTCCAAGATGATGTTGTCCATCACATATCCCTCCGATCCCAAATTAACTTAAACACTTGTGTTATAGAATTGGAAACGACGAAGGCACTAGAAAAACACAGACCCGAGAAAAAGTGGTGGTGATTGACCTTTTGCGGGAATCGGACCCGGTGTCTTAGAGCGAAACCATGAAAGCGTCCATGAAGGACTAGATAACTAAATATTTTACTTACTTTACTCCTCGCTATATCATCTCATCCAGTCTCCTCACGCGCTATTACTCACTACGAGGTTATAGAAGCGATACACGCTCAAGATACAAATGAGTAACGAAATGCCGGGACAAAACTGTATTAAGTATACGTGTTAGAACCGGGAGACGCCCCTGGGGAGAAAACGAGTGGGGTGAGTTAGGGTTGACGCTTTGAAACATGGAATAAGTTCTATTACTTCATTATTTAATCTTATACGAATTATGTAGTTGGCTCGAACATAAAGACGGCAACAGGCTCACCACCTGTCACGTTGCCCCGAAAATATCTTCGGTGGGTGGTTGGTCGATGGGACTTAATTGGCTAGACTAGACCTCTGTCTACCCCTGTATTGGGAATTGTGTGAAGATATTTACTAATACTATTATATATTATAAGAGTGAAAGTTATCACATTTTAAGCCTTTCACATTTGCTGTCGATCCGATAGCCTACTTGGCTCCGAAGGGAAGTGTTTCGGATTCGAATCTCGCTAGGGGAAAACAATTGTATGATGAATTTGAATGTTGGTACTCGAGCCATGGATGTTTATTATGTTTGTAAAAAAACTATTTGATGTAAGTTTATAGTATCGTTGATACTAAGACGGCGATAGGCTTACCACCTGCCACGTTATCCCAAATAGGCTCCGCTATTGAGAAGTAAGTTCAAGTAATTTCCCACACTGAAATAGACAAAAGTCTAGACACTGAAGTCTTGAATGTTTATTATCCAATCATGTTGAAACTGCAGAATGGTTTAAATGAACTCTGGTATACGGTTAGATTATAACCTGAATTAACAGATCAGAAGTCCCTCCCTCTCTCTCTCCCTCCCTCTCTCTCTCCCTCCCTCTCTCTCTCTCTCTCTGTCTCTTTATCTCTCTTGTAACGGGTAGGAAGTGCAAAATATATAACGTGCCCCTCTGTACCATTTTTTTCATAATAATAAAGCTCTAGTAAATACCGGCTACGGGATGGAACCACGCTGTAGCTGGGTAGATAACACTGATTAAGTTGTTAAAGTTCATGCTTTAGATAGTTAATTGACTCAGGCGTTACTTTGCGGAAATTCATTGTAAATTTGTCATTAAATAATTAGAAAGAAAGAAAGAAAGATATAAATACAGGGGTCCAGAGAATTAAGTCCTTTCGACCCACCAGCCACAGAAGTGCATTGTCAATCAGAAAATTGTATAGAGTTAATAATCTTAATTCTTAAATTAATCTTAAAATAAATACATACATAAAAAGGGACCACATCACATACATTGGTCTGATCCCAAAATAAGCTGTTTAAGCACTTGTATTATGGAGTCAGTAACAACGAAGGTACTACAAACACCCAGACCTGAGAAAATGTAGCAAAAGTGGTTTCTACATTGACCTGACTTGGAATCGAACCCGGGACCTTAGAGCTGGCGAGACTATGAAAACAGGTGTATGCCACTCGTCTACGCAGGTAGTGGCATCTGATTAAAACAATGTTTTATAGTTATTTAGCAATCGTCAACCCTAAAGCACCCTAACGTCGCAAAATCTTGGGGGCGAGCACGTCAATCAAAATATCCCTTAATGGGGCGCCGGAGTTCCGCTTAGGATATTAGATAAATACAACCCCTGCGCCGACGATAATGCCCCCGGACCCTCCGGTAATCAGCTCCTGACGAATACATCCATTGATGATGATGAAGATTGCGTAAGCGTTGCGTCAATTATCGGCAATGTGTGACAAGTAAAAATCAAAACAAAAACTAAGTTTGACACTTATGATACAGTTTATGGGTCCAGCACGCTTCCACTGCGCATTCTAGCTGCAAAAGAGTCACAATAGACTAGTGGGTGGGTGGTCGGAATTTTGAGTCCAGAGACCCGTGTTCAATCATCAGGTCGCATGCTCGTACAAATGGTTTTTTTTCAAACTTATTTACGAATTGTATCGTTCAAAAATATCTTCAGATCAAAATGTCTTAATTGTTTAGCCCTCTATCTACCACTGTATTGGGAATGGCGGGAATACACTGTTTATGATTATAGATATAATAGTTACGATAACCGAATACTTGAGTGATCGGAATTCGATTCAAAAGACCCGAGTTCGATCGAACTTGTGTACGATTTATTAAGTTACTTTGGACATAAAGACGGTGACGGGCTCACCACCTGTAACATTTTCCCGAAAATATCTTCGGTAGAAAGTCTACCGAAGATGCTACCCTCTAAAACTCTACCCCTGTATTGGGAATTGCGTGAAGATATTTATTATTTATTTATTTTATTTTCAATTTATTTAATTACTACTAAGTTAGACATAGTTTTCAGTTTTTATATAGAATAGGGGGCAAATGAACAGGTTGCTCACTTAATCGTAAGTGATTACCGCCGCTCATGAACACTTGCAATACCAGGGGAATAGCAGATGCGTGGCTGACCTCTCAGAAAGGTTTAGACTCTTTTCTTGATGGTCGTATAGGTCCAGAAAAACCGCTGACGGCAGCCCATTTCATAAAGTGCAAGTGCGTGGCAGAAAATTCCGCTAAAAACGCACTGTGGTGGAATGGCAAGCATCAAGGTGATGTTGATGGAATTTTAGACTATGTCGTATGTTTCGATGTTGAAATTCAGCGGCTGGGATTAATCCGAACAATTCCTCGGAACACACCCCGTAGTGTATCTTGTCAAAAGTGCAAAGAGATGCAGCATCACTTCGCAAAGCTAGGGGATGAAGCCGATCAGATAAAACATAGTCATCGACGATTCGAGCCGCTCTTCGTTGAATACGGTGAAATGGAAGAAGCTGACGTCACTGGGGTACCTCCGCCCCGAGATGAGAACCTATTTTTATTCTAATCCCCACCGTTTCTAAGATATATATGAGTCTAAAAGTTGGAATCTTCCAAAAGACCCTCGTTGAATTAAAAAAATTCTTAGGTAAACCTATTTATAAATTAATACTCCCAAGAAGCAGTCCATAATAATACATATATGACTGAAAAACTAAAACTTGAGTTTTCTTTTTGCGAACGTAAAACTCCAAATCTAGTCGATGGGTCTAATTTAGATATTTCGTTACATTTTTAACCAAGAATGTTTGCAAATGCTTTGTATGCCAAAGTTCCTATTAGAACGGGAAATATTTTCCTAAAAAAACTACATTACACGTGATAATTTGTTACGGAGATTACCTTACACATAAACGTAGAAAGTTAGTTAATTTCCTCTATACATTACTAGTTAACAAAATTATATCATGTTCGCATAATACAATAATAGAGTATTAATGATAAATATCTCCACACAGTTCCCAATACAGGGGTAGACAGAGGTGTACTCTAGACAATTAAGTCCCCTTGAAATGGAAGTTGGTCCACCGAAGTTATTCTCGGGACAACATTTTTTTAAAAACATTGGTATGAGCCTGCCACCTGGGGATCGAACTTGGGTCTCTTCACTCGAAATTCCGACCACCCAACGACTCGGCTATCGTGACTTAGTTTATCGTATCGTTATCGTGACTCGTGAGTTTTAAATCATCCAATTCCATATAGTTGGAGCTTACGTAACTTACATACGATGTAAGTAAATACGCTCATACAATGTATACAATGAATAGAAGGACAAAGTGTCCTTTGTTATATAGCTAAGGCATTGCTTCTTTGTATTACGTTAGAATTTCTTATTCGGATACACTTTGTAAAGAGCTTATGCAGAGACACACGTCTTACAGAAAGGATGTGACATTATTACGGGATGTTGTTTGGTCGTTTCTTTTCATGCTCATGTTGATTACGCCGTTCCCAATACTGGGGTACACAGAGGTCTAGACAATTAAGTCCTTTCGACCCACCTTCCACTGAAGATATTTTGGGACGTGACAGGTGGTGAGCCCTTCGCCGTCTTTATGTCTACGTCAACGATATAAATCGTATATAAGTTTTTGAAATAAACGTATTGGTATGAGCCTTACATATAGGGATCAAACTCGAGTCTGTTGTCTCGCAATCCGATCACCCAACCACTCGGCTATCTTGACTATCAGACAACCCAATCAATTTGCTTGTAATATAGTTAGTCTAAACGTTGAACGTGCGTTCAGATTGAAATCGTAGCGGTTTGATTGATGTACCAAACATTTAGTTGTTTTCTTTATCATGTACCAAATGTATTTCGTTAATGTAAAACGAGCTACGGTGAAGTACGAGTAAATACTTGTTTTATTTTATACGCATAGTCATATATACCAGCAAAAATTGTTTTTTTACCATTAAAGTTAAATATAATTCTTAAATTCATCTATGTAAGAACCTACATCGTTTGTCTGTAGTCATATTTAATCCGTTTTGTAATGTGGTTCCTATAACGGAAAAAATTAGGCGAACGGAACTCCGCAGGCATCCTCCTTGGCATAATTACTTTTTTGGTCATCCTTTTTTTTCAATTATGATATATTTTATATAAATAATATAGGACTTACTATTTTTTTTTTTTGGTTTTCTATAAATAGCTTGAGTGTGATCACCTCATTTCCCAGGGGTTACTGTCATTGACGTATTTTCATTTATGTTGGAATAACCTACCATTTTCCTATGCATGAGTGGCCGGAGCAGAATTGTGACATTTTCGGCGCATATTTCGCCAGAGCTTATTTTGGTTCAAAGTAACAGTTGGTGAGCCTGTTACTGTCTTTATGTCCAAGCCCACATCATAAATCGTACTTCTTAGCCCTACCTGCTGGAGCCCGAACTCGGGTCTCTTGATTCGAATCCCGATCACTCAACCACTCGGCTATCGTGACGTTTTCCTTTAAAGTATTATCCTCTTTGTTCACAGATGTAGCACTATCCAGACGTCCGGAACCGTATTACGGACATCTGATCGGACGTCTGACGCAGTACGCTCACGGCATCCGGGGCACCGTATACGCAGTGGACGAGAGTACGATATTCGTTCGCGGGTTCGCATACGATGGGACAGGGCCTGACGCTTATTTCTGGGTGGGTGACACGCCACAGCCGTCGCCCGAAGGCACCCTCGTTCCGTATCCAGAAGACTATTCGAGCCGGTGAGTGGACACTGTATTACCTGTATCACTCACAATATTTAAATTAACGTAGTGCTGGTATAAAGTTAAAATTTAATAATTGAATGTTAATAGTAGAATAAGTAACCCTGACCGTTAAGCTAGATAAAGCATCTGCGACAGGGGCGAGGTATTATAAATGATGAATTTATATTTTTATTTATTATTTACCACTCGCCTTTGTTTTTTTTTCTTTCTTTACGATCTTCGTAGAGCAGTGGAGCCCACACCGGTTTTCATGGTGTCGCCAGCTCTGTGGTCCAGATTTTTTTTTTCATTTTATCGTGTGTGGGTGTTTGAGGTGCCTTCGTTGTTTCTGTTTCCATAATACAAATGCTTAAGGTGACTTTGGGAGACTTTTCAGAGTAATGTAAGTGTTGTTGTCCATATGTGTGTATTAATTTATTTAAAATGATAAACTCCTCACCTCCGTCGACCATCAGGGCATAGACGATATCATCGGTGGAGCAAATTTAATCGTAAGAAGCATGTGTACTCGCACACAGGTGTAGTCTCTGAAGATTAAGAAAATATAAAAATGGCTACCGACTGATAGTGCCTAAACATGAAAATATAAATAAAAAATATCTTCATGCCATTCCCAATACAGGGGTAGGCAGAGGCCTAGTCTAGACAATTAAGTCCCATAGACCCACTTTCCACCGAGGATATTTTCGGGACAACGTGACAGGTGGTGAGCCGATGCAATCCAAAAAAAGTGTGTTGACTACACTGACCCGTATGGAAATCAAACCCGGAATTACAGAGCTAAACGACTAGACCACGAAGGCACTCATTAAATTTGATAACCAATTAAGAAAGTCACGATCGCCGAGTGGTTGGGTGATCGGAATTTTGAGTCATAAGACCCGAGTTCGATCCCCAGGTGGCAGTACCAATGAGTTTTTCAAAAAATTATGTACAAATTACATCGTTGGCTTGGACATAAAGACGGCGACGGGCTCACCACCTGTCACGTTGTCCCGAAAATATCTTCGGTGGAAGGTGGGTCAAAGGGAATTAATTGTCTAGACTTGACCTCTGTCTACCCCTGTATTGGAAATTGCGTGAACATATTTTTTTTAAATTAAGTAAGTGCATTACACAGATATAGAAAAACTGTACGCAAGCGGAGTTAGTTCTTTAGGACCTTGTCTTATTAATTCACGGATGGCGGCAAATTAAAAATAATTAAAGAGGGCGACCCTCTTTGTAATTTGAAAGGGGCGTTTAGAAAACACGAAGAGGAAGCTTGAGACAGAGCAGCACGAGACATTTTCTTATTATGAAGGAATTGTGTTTATAATTAGAAAATGTAATCGTTGTTGTAGAATAATTTGACCTACTTTGTTATTATGAGGATGGGACAAGTTGGTAATAACCCTGTCTTCGAGGGTAGTTGTAGCGGGTTCGAATCCCGCTAAGGGGAAACATTTGCGTGATGTGAGAATGCGTATTTGTGTATATGTAAACATTTATCTGTGTGTATGACAACAATGATAACGTGACAGGTGGTGAGCCCGTCGCCGTCTCTATGTCCAAGTGAATCATATATATCGTACATAAGTAAAAATTCCATTGATACGAGCCTTGGGGATCGAAATGGAGTCTCTTGACTCGAAATCTATGCAGTGGTAGATTAAAAAAATAACAATCGATGCATGTATATTGCCTAAATGAGTCATCGATAAACGTTGAATGATTATAATCAGACGGGGTTTATGGAGCAATTATTGTAGTATCAGCACTATATAGCTTGATTTACTTTTTAGGTATGTATTTAGGCAGTCCATTATGGATTAATACTTAGAAAATTGGTACATTTTCCGTGATTAACATCTCCTGAAATTGGTTTCCCGTAATCGTAAATGATATCTACTTTTAATGTTTGTATTGTAACAGATAATAAATATAAATCGTGTGTCCACTCTACCCGGTTAATTACTCTATTCTAACACTATGTTCTCGCCGTACTGGGGTAGACAGAGGTGTGAAAGAGTGGGGATACAATTAATGCCTCTAGTCATTTAATCAAAGCCTATGTCACCAACCGATGGTCGCAACGCCACAACAACACCATGTATGGAAATTGGTTTTCTACATTTTCACGGCCGGGAATCGAACATTGGGGATCTCAGTGCTGCCGAAACCATAAAAACCGGTGCATACGTGCCACTCATCCACAGAGGTCGTCAAATACATCAATCAATATATGTCAGTTTAGTACATATTAACATCCACGCTTGGTGTACAGACATTCACATTCATTCACCGATGACCTCAATGGATCAGTGACGTACACACCGGTTTTCATGGGTCGTTAGCTCTGAGGTCGCAGGTTCGACTCCCGGCCTGGTCAGTGTAGAAAACACTTTTTCTACATTTTCTCGTGTCTGGGCGTTTGTGGTACTTCCGTTGTTTCTGAATTTTGTGATTGAAGATTACTTTGGGATCAGAGCAATGTATGTGGCGTTATTCCTATCTATGTATGTATTTCTTTATTATTATACGCTGTTGTTTGCCCTTAGCGGGTGCGGCTCGAAATTACAACGTTCAGCTTCGAAGGGTGGGCAACCACCAACTAGGGTCCAGTTATAATCATCATAACAATCTATCAGAAGTCCACAGCTGAACATATGCCTCCCTCAAAGATCGCCACATAGAGCGGTCCTGTGCCATCTGTATTCATCCGCTCCCCACAACTTTATGCAGGTCGTAGTAGGGTCAAGTTTCTGTGTATAATATTTTATACGCGTATAAAACATTTACTAAACAAATTGACATTGCAGCCTCACTTACCAGTACGAGAGAAATGTTATTATTCTATTGGCGATTTCCTTAGAGATAATATACCTTTCTAGTATAAATGTATAAATTGTAATTGATATTTCTTGACATTTGTTATTTAATTATTATTTGTTATTTAATATTTATTAGTATTATTCACAATTATTATAATTTACTTTAATTATGTTCAACTAAATATTATGTTTATATAAATTCAAAATTTTTCTATTAAATTTAATATATTTTTTTATATTGTAATTAAACTTTTGCATGCCTCAATAAGGCAGAATGTATAGGGCTATATTTTATAAAATATTAAGAACTAATGTTAACTACATTCTGGCAAATAAATGATTGATTGGTTGATTGAGTACTTACACCAGCTATTTTCCTCACTATTGCAGGGATCCGCCAGTCCTCTCCGCTCACACCAACTCCGACATTCTCCTACGGCTTCCTGCTGGCAAGAGGCTGAGGGACATCAAGTGGATAAGTGTGTGGTGCCGACGGTTTACCGTAAGCGTTCTGGAGTTCTTTATTATTTCTGTGCTATTTCTTTAGTGTACACTATAGAATTATTATATTTACTTAAATATTTGTCGACCCGATAGTGTAGTTGGTAGTGGTCCTGGCTTTGAAACTAATGATTGCGGGTTTGAATGTACTAATTTTCGGAAATCGGGAAATATATGCTATGGTAACGAATTAGTGAATAATTCAATTAATGTCAAGTGGTAACTAAACTGACATAAAAATATTCGTGAAATATTTTAACGGCATAGTGGACAAGGACTCCTTAATAATGTGTTAGTGAGATTCCTCGAAAACCGGGACTAATTTTGTAGTTACTACTACCCTTTTGAGGGTCAAAACCGCAATCCTTGAATCCTCAAAAGGCAAATAGACAGTTGAAAAATGAGCAGATATTAAGATAAAAACATATTAATTAAAATATGTATTAAATAAAAAAATATATTAAAAAATATTGAAAAAATTATCTCCTCGCCATTCGCAATACTAGGGGACAGACAGGTCCAGACAATTAAGTCCTTTCGCCACAGAATTTTTTGGGACAATGTGTGTTGTGGTGGTGGTGTTCCTGTCACCGTCTTTATGCCCAAGGCAACGATGTAAATCGTACATAAGTGAAAAAACCAATTGATACAAGCCTGTCAACTGGAGATCGAACTCAGATCGTTCGAATCGAAAGCCAATAAGCCTACCGCTCGGCTATCGTGACTATTATCTGCATATTTGTTAGACATGTTTATCTCACCATCTGTCGAACCATTGATATTGTGAAGACTTTTAGTCGCCTATTACGACACCCACGGGATGAAAGGGAGTGGCATATTCTTAAGCTGGTACCACCGCGGTTAAGCATGACCTGCAGAAGTCAACTGCAGAACAAATACATCTAAAAATGAGCTGCTGCGTGTTTGTACGTAAATGAAAAAAAAAAAAGTCATGATAGCCGAGTGGTTGAGTGATCGGAATTTTCGGGATCGTACCAATGGGTTTTAACAAAACTTGTGTACAATTATATCGTCGGCTTGGACATAAAGACGGCGACGGCCTACCACCTGTCACGTTGTCCCGTAAATATCTTCGGCGGAAGGTGGCCCGAAGGGACTTGATTGTCTAGACTAGACCTCTGTCTACCTCTATATTGGGAATGGCGTGAAGATTTAATATATTGTTATATGAAAATGGAAACTTTGAGCAACTTTACATAGGTTAAAAAGAATTACGGACAGCGAACAGTTTTCACAAAAGTTCTGATTTAAGTACAATGTCGTTTAAAATGTGGAAATGTAATGGAATATCTAGATTGTTAAAATTTCTCGGCTTTTAGTATTTAAAAAGTACAGCTATATCAAAGAATTCCTGTGAAATGTTCTACGAAGTTAAATTTACAGTTTACGCTACACTGCCATGACACGGACCCCATAGCCTAGTTTTCTTTTTTATAGAAAAGGAAGGCAAACGAGCAGGTGGTTCACGTGATGGTAAATTATTACCGCCGCCCATTAACACCCGCAATACCAGAGGTTTATTCATGTATTTAAATGTTTATTTATATATAATATTTTTTTTATATATATATATTTTTTTAAATGTATAATTTGTATTCATATTGAAAATGTCACAATAGCCGAGTGGTTGGGTGATCGAAATTCAGGTCAAGAGGCCCGAGATCAATCCCCAGGTGGCTCACCACCTGGCATCTTGTCTTAAATAAGCCTCGGTTAAAAGTGACTTCATTGTCTTGTTGTTGAGCCTAACCCAATATGAAAATTTCCGTGAAGATAAAATAAATTAAACTCTGTTATAACTAATAATCATCATCATAACGACCAGAAAAGTTTTTAACAGCTTTGCAAGTCTCAGGCCTCTCCCGTACAAAAGGGTCTGCTATAATCGCCACTTCAGGCAAGCGGATTGGCGATCGCAATACTATCAAATCAAATCAAATCATTTATTTATCGATATAAATAACAAACATTATATCCATCGATCGTAATTTTTGAAACTACCACCGTTTCGTATTGAGGTTCCTCTGACGGAGAAGAAACCGCGAAAGAAACTCCGTAGGTATCCTCTTTCTTAGCTTTGTTTTATAAAAGAAATACAAGATAATTTAATTAGAAAACACATAAGAAATAGCATGCGAGCGATCAACTTATTCCCAGCGGCTACTGTCATTAATATACACTTCGCAGCTAAGACGCTGCTGCCCTTCACTGGTCCGCTGAAGCTTCGTTTAGTATTTTTCGAGATGGTCACCCCACTATCTGTCGGTAGCCAATTGCATTTTCAAGGCTTTGCCCTCAGTCGCCTCTTACGACACACACGGGCCTCACCACATTCTTACTCCGTAGCCACACGTCACGATTTAGGCTTTAAGTATAGTAAACCTAAGTAGTACCCTATAAAATGTATAAGCTCAAATGACAAAGGCCTCCTCTCTCATTTGAGAGAGATTACGGCAGTGCAGATTCTTCATCACTAGTCCTTGCAATATGAGATTTTTTATTCTTATTATTTCTCACACGCGAGGGTAAGAAATATTTTACTATAATTATACTATTATAATGTTAACCTATGTTCTAAGACAGAGGTCAAGATATCTGAGTCAATTCGACGAAGTGAAAGGTGGGTGGCTTATCCCCGTCTTGGTGTCCAAGCCAATGCTACAATATACTCACGTAGATATATATTTACATTGACACTTTCATATTTACATATAAACTACATTGGTATTTATCAAACAAATATTTAGACCAAGCGGAATTATAACCCGCAACCTTTAGCTTTGATGGCAATGACACTACGCTATTGTGTTCTCATGTTTTAAAAGTAGGTATTTAGTCTATGTGTGTACAAAGTTATGTAGGTTCTATTAAAATTTTATTAAGTTTACTTAAAAAAAACTATATGTAAACCATTATTAAATATCCTAATCTAATAAAAAAATTGTCTTCGCGCCATTCCCAACTTTAGGGTAGACTGAGGCCTAGACAATTAAGTCCTTACGACCCACTGTCCACCGAAGAAATTCTTTGGAACAACGTGAAAGTTGGTGATCCGTCGCAGTCTTTATGTCCAAGCCAACAATGTAATTCGTACATAAGTTTTTGAAGAACCCCATTGGAACGAGCCTCCCATCTGCGGATCGAACTCGGGTCTCTTGACTTCAAATCCCTATAACCCAGTCACTCGGCTTATTATCGTGACTTATTATAGTATCTTAATTTTTTTTAATCTAAAATCATAATTCTAAAAGAATGTCTTCGGTGAAAGGTCGGTCGGAAGGACTTATTTCTAGTTTAATCTACCTCTATGTACCTGTTTTGGGAATGGCGTGAAGAATTAAAAAAATTGTCATATTATTGTAGTAATAACTAACATATTTTTAACTTTAAACTTAAAAAAAATAACAAACTTCCAAAAGAACAAAAGAGCAAAGACATAGTCATAGCTAAACTTGTTAATTATTACTTTAAATTAAATATTCTTATAAGCACTACTTATTGAACTGAATTGAGTACCTTCTCTTCTTTAGGAGTCGGTTAAAATCGTCATAATGGCTACAAATTGTCCCAATAGCTGCCAAATTGTATCGATCGAATTGCGCGCGCATACGTCGCTTCCCGCCAAAATCTGACGTTTGCTCGTATCGTTCATCGGCTCTTCGAAGATGAGGAGTTTTTATCGATTACAAATACTACCTACTTTTTCGTTTTAAAGATACGCTATAGCTACAAAACGCTCCAGAATAAAGTCAACAAAGCGTCGAAAAAAGAGCTTTACTCTATTAGTTTTTTTTTTTTAATTTACGAACTTTAATAAATTACGACTGATGTCGGAATTACAAAAACGAAACGACTGTATTAGACTAACACTGTATTAGACTGTATTAGAATAACACGAGATGAATTTTGCATGTAACAATCTTGCTTGTCCAGCTAAGGGTTTTAATTCCGCTAAGGCCAAACATTTGTGTGATGAACATGCGTGTTTGTACTCGAACCATGGACGTTTATATGAACATATAAATATTTATCTGCGTAAATAAATATCTGTATATATAAGTCACGATAGCCGATTGGTTGGGTGATCGCAATTTGAGTCGAGAGACCCTATTCGATCACCAAGGCTCGTACCAACAGATTTTTTCAAAACTAATGTACCATTATAATAAATAAATAAATATCTTCACGCAATGCCCTATACAGGGGTATACAAAGGTCTAGTCTACGCAATTAAGTCCCCTTGACCCACCTTCCACCGAAGATATTTTCGGGACAACGTGACAGGTGGTGAGCCCGTCGCCGTCTTTATGTCCGAGCCGACGATATAATTCGTATATAAGTTTTTGAAAAACCCATTGGTAAGAGCCTGCCAACTGGAGATCGAACTCGGGTCTCTTGACTCGAAATTCCGACCACCCTACCACTCGGCTATCGTGACTTTTTAATGTGCGATTGATAATGTACATTTGATATCTTTGACTTGGATATAAAGAAGGCGACGGGCTCACCACCAGTCACGTTGTCTCGAAAATATTTTCGGTGGAAGGTGGATCGGGCTGGTGGAGAAAGAACTTAATTGTCTAGACCTCTGTCTACCCCTGTATTGGGAATGGCGTGAAGATATTTTTTATTTTTTTGTAAACATATTGTGCGGTTAACCTTGACACTGAGACGGTTCAGCACATTTTCACGATTAAGCTTCGGTGAAAAGTTAATTTAAAGAACTTAATTGTTTAGACCTCGGCCTATCCCAGGATTGGGAAAATACGTGAAGATAATCAGGTTGGCCACCCTTGTTATAGAGTTACAGTGTAAATACAGGCAATGTAGCATTTCATATTCCTCCGGAGTGACAACGTATTCAACTTTCATTGTTTCATGCCCTAAATGTCCATGTGTCAGGGTCAGGTGACTTTTTATATCGTTAGCTCATTTCTAAGCCTTTAACCCAGAAAATCTTTAAAAAAATTAAATAAATAAGTGAATGTCTTCACGCGTAGTCTCTGACGGGATAGACATCCCCAAATTTCATCATTTTCTTCATACAAGCACATCTAGGTATCCAAGTACTATTGACCCTCCCCCCTTTCAAGCAATTTACTCACATGGTCTTCAAAAGTCAGTCATAGCCTACCTCCATCCCATTTATGGTCTGGACTGCTGGAAGAAATAAGCAGCACCTTTGCACAGACTATAGCTTTTTACAATTTCTTCTTTTAATTTATCTGTGTACATAAATAAATAAATAAATAAATTCTTATTTAATTCCAATTGCAGGTTAACTTCGGCGATGTCTTCGTCAATCCAGGCCTCGAGCCACCTAGACCGCGAGTGTTGCCAGAATTCAAACGTTTAGCGCACGGCCTCCGTTCGGGAAACATCAGCGTGCTGGACGCGAAGACTTTCTACATTCCAAACCTGCATTACGACGGAGCCGGACCGGATGCTTACTTCTGGGTCGGCAATGGAACTGAGCCCAATCCGTTCGGGACTAAAGTGAGTAATCTTGCTGCATACATACTTCAACAGTGGTAGAGCCACGCATCAGCTTTTGTTGTTGCATGAACGGGCCGGCTCGACCGGGGGAGTACCACGACCTCACAGAATACCGGTGTAAAGTAGAAGTTTAACAAACTTCTGCGTTTCGTCTGGTGAGTGCAGGTAAACGGTGGCCCACACTCCCCCCTCCCTCAATTCTGGGAGCTCACTAAGACGACTTAGGGACCTTTTAGAAAAGAGCCTATACCTTTCTCAAAGGCTGGCAACGCATCTGCTGTGCCTTTGGTATTGCGGGTGTTCATGGACGACGGTAATCACTGACCATCACGTGTGCCACCAGCTCGTTTGCCTCCCGTTTCTATAAAAAAAACATGCATACATAACAGCCTGTAAAAGTCACTGATCTCTCCCAAATGCGTGGGTTTCCCATAATCGCCATGTTCGGTATCGGTTCGGTTCGGTTCGCACCGTAGACGCTGCTGCCTGTCACCGGCCTGCAGGATTTTGCTCTGATATTTCTCGAGATGGTGAAGTCTGTCATTGCCCAATGATATTATGGAGGTTTTGCTCTTGGTCGCCTCTTACGACACCTAGGTATGGTGGTACATTCTTAAGCCAACGTCAAGAGGTTATTATTTTTAATGAACTTATATATATATAATGGTATACTGTTGTCTCTGAAATTACTGTATGATTCTAAAGGTTCCGCATTTGAACACGATTCTAAAGAACTTTAGTTCAAATAACTAACTAAGTCACGATAGCCGAGTTGTTGGGTTGTCGGAATTTCGAGTCGAGAGACCCGAGTACGATTCCCAGGCGAGGCTCGTACCAATGAGTTTTTCAAAAACTTATGTACGAATAAAATCGTATGGCTTGGATATAAAGACGACGACGGGCTCACCACCAACGTTGTCCCGAAAATATCTTCGGTGGAAGGTGGGCCGAAGGGACTTAATTGTCTAGACTAGACCTCTGTCTACCCCTGTATTGGGAATTCATTAATTTATTTATTATAATTTATAAAATCTGGGCTTGCTTAAACGTATAATGTAAGCAAACCATCAATTGTACATCCCAGGTGCCCAACGAGATGGGCTCGTTGAACCCGCTGCGCGGCTACCAGGGCGAGGACATTGAGATCCAGCTGCCGGGCCGCCTCACGGCCTACGACGTGGACTGGCTCGCCGTCTGGTGCGTGGAGCACCGCCACAACTTCGGGCACGTGCTCCTGCCCCGGGACCTGGACGTGCCGCCGGCGCTCGGCCAGACCAAGATCACCGTGAGTACACGCGGACGGGTGGATGAGCGAATGCTTTTATTGTACACCACAAGAATACAAGGAAACGATTAAACATTGAAGTAAGGAGATTGTACAATTTGGTGGCCTTATCGCTACATAGCGATCTCTTCCAGGCAACCAACGGCGTAAAGAGATGTGACACAGACAAAGAGGTAATTTATAATGTATATATATATATATATATATATATATATATATATATATATATATATATATATATATATATATATATATATATATATATATATATATATATATATATATATATATATATATATATATATATATATATATCCCCAATTCTGGGGAGGAGCACACTAAGGGAGGCAACGCATCTGCTATGCCTCTGGTATTGCGGGTGATCATGGACGGCGGTGATCACTTACCATCACATGAGCCACCTGCTCGTTTGCCTCCCTTTTCTATAAAAAAAAGAACATGAGTGAATGGATGAATGGAAGGCTGTTAATGGAGATCTTCTGACACTGATTGTTTTCCTTAAAAGGAGAGCTCTGTCCAATTTATTATGTATTTGTATTTTTGGTATAAGAATGTATCATTACTACTATTATTATTATATTAGAACGTATTTTCTTGTACTATTTACTTGACTTGTAATATTTACTATTTCTGTTAAGGAAAAACTGTTATTTATGTGAATGATAGGAGGTTAATACACAATATAATACACTCAATAATCCGGCTCGCAGAATCAATTCCTGTGTAAAATTAATTAATCAATATGCTTTACTTTTACATTCCCATTTCTATTCCTATTAAGGAAGGACTTTTAATTATCGGAATGATAAATGGAAAATGTCTTTTAAAATACATAATTTTAAAATGGAAAATGTCTTTTAAAATACATAATTTTAAAATGGAAAATGTCTTTTAAAATACATAATTTTAAAATGGAAAATGTATTTTAAAATACATAATTTTAAAATGGAAAATGTCTTTTAAATGTGACATATCTTCACGCCATTTTGGTAGATAGAGGTCTAGACAATTAAGCCCTTTGGATCCACCTTCGACCGATGATATTGTTTTGGACAACGTGACAGGTGGTGAGCCCGTCGCCGGCTTTATGTCCAAGCCAACAATGTAAATCGTACATAAGTATTTGAAAAACCTATTGGTACGAGCCTGCCACCACCACCTATCTACTGGACTTTCGTAATTACGAAATAACAATTTAATATAATATTAGTATTTTCAGATCAATTTTTTGCAGCTTACTCAGGATTTAACTAATATCTGTTTTCAGCCTTTTCAACTATGTATATAAATTGTTTTTTCATGCACTTCAGAGGATGCTTTATAAAATTTAATTATTCTATAGAACTAATATTATATCGCCGTAGTATCTAAGATTTGCCATTGAGACGTATCGTAATGAATTTAATTTTTTTTAATGTATGTCGGTAAACATTCAAGGCAGAATGTACCTATATAGCCAACCTTCGAAGCTAAGGGTTTTGCGTTCAACTGCGCTAACAAACTTTTGTATGATGAATACGAATGTGTGTACACAGATCTTGGATGTTTATATGTATACATGAATGTGTGTCTATGAAATTATATATGTATGTAAGTATATTATACCCTTAGAACATAAAGATGACGACAGGCTCACCACCGGTCACGTTATCCTATATAATCTTCGATGGAAAGTGGATCGAATGGACCTCATTGTCTAGACCTCTGCCTTCCCCAGTATATGTATAAACAGATCCACACCGGTATTGGAAATACGGTTGTAAGCTTGTTATTTATAGGACACAAATTATTATATGTTTGTTTTAAGGATTATATTAATTCAAACATTAACAATAAATATAATGTTCTTTCTATGCTTCCCTTTGGATATTGTTACATTGTCTCTTGCAGCCCGCTTGGTGGTACAATCCTGTAAGTACTTATTTAGTAGAATCAATGTATGGTAACATTTTATTGACAGCTGTAGTCTACGCGAGCATGGTTCGATGGTTAGTCTGGAGAAAGTGAAATAGTCGATACTGAGTTATCGATTTACTTAATAAACGTGAAATGTTTATTTTTTAATTCGTCGTTTATTTCAATCATGTTTAAATCACTTTGTTTTATTTTTATTATTGTGTATCCAATTCTTTATAACAAATAATAAAAGTGATTACGTTTGTCTACGTTATACAATTATGACGTGTTTTTTTTTTTTTGCTATTTCTTAAATATACTAACAGAGGTAATGTTTCAGACGAGCTCAACCACATCACAGACACCCTATAGCTCCACTAACAACTGCATGGAGCTACTGGACAAGAGATTGCAAATCCGTTGGGAGATCCAGGTAATTACTCCAAATTCCTATCGCGAGATGTATTAAATAAACACTCTGTATGTCTTTCACACCTAGAAATGATAATTGAAATTCAATTGATTATTTTTATTGATTTTAAAGCATATAAGTTATGTTGAACTTTTTTCTTATTAAATCAACAAGAAAAAAAATATAAAATAAAATCTCTGTATAAATGAGAGCGATGAAAATGATAAAAGAAATAAAAATTACCAATAAAAATTGACCAGAATTGTATTTTCAATTTAGGTTTGTTGAGAGACAAGCGATTGAGACATTATTCAGCAGGATATATAAAGTTGAACCAATTAGCAACGTCTCTAATTTCAAGAGTTATAATTGGGCACATTACCGTGTGGCAAGAGCGAACCAAAATCTTTCCTACCATGGGTGTCGTAATAGCCGCAGGAAGCTCTTAAATACCGTAACTGCTACCAACAATTGATGATAAGCATCTCGAAAAAAAAAAACAATTAAACAAACCAGTGACGCGGCATATATGTTGCGAGGCTGTGATCCCCAATCCGCTTGCAAAGCCTTCTGTTAGTCGAAAATACTCTGACGAGAGATGGTTATAGTCTGCTCTGGAGTTCAAAGCTTTTGAAGAAAGGAGAAAGAACAGTCAATCTCATTTGACGTCTGACAAAACAACCTTTTTCAAAGTTTAGTGAAAGACACAGGACTTTAAAACTAGTAAATGAATTTTGTAATCTGTGTAGTAAATGAATAAGATTTTAAATGATAATTTCACTATGTGTATTATGTATAATATCAAATAAAATGTCGCGTCTGTTACCTGACCAGCTAATTAGTCTATTAATGTTTCTCCACACAAGCATATGACAAGCCGAGACAAGTTAAGGTAAACAGAAACACTGAAAAGGACGTTCAACAACTTTTATTTAGTGTAAAATATCTTCAGGCCATTACCAATACTAGGGTAGACAGAGGTCCAGACAATCATGTCCCTTCGATCTATCTTGTCACCAAAAATGTCTTCGGTAGCATTTTGAGGCCACGTGACGAGTGGAGAGCCTATCGCAGTCTTTATTTCCTAATCAACGATATAAAAAGTTTTTGAAAAAAAACCTTTTGGTACGAACCGACCACCTGGGGATGGTACTCCGGTCCCCGGCTCGTATTCCAATCACCAAAACACTCGGCTATCGTGACATTTCTTTACTTATTGTGTAATGTATAAGTTGTATTTTAACGCATTTGGAAAATTCCAAAAATGGAGCAGTCAGAGGTTTAAACGATTGAATACCTTTGACGCATATTTCACGGAGCTTATATATAATTCTGTGTGAAAAGTACTTTTTAGTACGTTATATAATAAGACATTAAAAACGTGTTCTCAGCTTATATGGAACAGTTAACAGGATTACTTGCAATGTTATTTGTCATTCCTATTCTTTTCTAAAACCACATATAAAAGAGAATTTTAATAGGATTTGGAAGGAAAATATCGTCACGCCATTCCCAATATTGAGGAAGTCTAGACAATTAAGTCCTTTCGACCAGGTGGGTTCACTTCAACAAATTTTTAGGACGACGTGCCAGGTCCGTCCGTCGCTGTCTTTATGACCAAGGCAACGATATAAATCGTACATGGTTTTTGAAAGAACCCATGAGTATGAGCTTACTAGCTGGAGATCAAACGTAGTTTTCACGGCTCGAATTCCGATCAACCATTCACTCGGCCATTGTGACTATTATTTTAAATTATATTTCTCCCACAACGATTAAGTCTAACCATTCAACGTGGAAATGCAGCCAGCGTTTTTAATACCAGGCCGAGGAGTAGGGCTGTACGATTATTGTAGTTTATAGTTAATGAGTATTTTTTTATAGAAAAGGGAGGCAAACGAGCAGATGGCTCACGGGATGGTAAGTGATTACCGCCGTCCATGAACACCCGCAATACCAGAGGCACAACAGACGCGTTGCCGGCCTTTGAGAAAGGTATAGGCTCTTTTCTTGAAGGTTCCTAAGTCGTATCGGTCCGGAAAAACCGCTAACGGCAGAACATTCCATAAAGTGCAAGTGCTTGACAAAAAATTCCGTGAAAAACGCGCTGTGTAAAAACATATTATAAATAAAAGCATAATTTTGTTTCTGTAAATAAAGTATTGAAGGAAAAAGGAAATTACTTTAAAAAAATAAGTGTAAATTTTAATATTCCAGGGTGACCAAGTCCAAATAACCCTGGCGGCCAGGCTTCGTAAAGAACAGTACATGGCCTTCGGGATATCCGGGGCGGAGGGCAGGGCGGCCATGTTGGGCGCGGACGTCGCCGTCGCCTACTGGGATACCAAGTATGTTATTATCCCTCTCTTTCTATTTATTCTTAGTTCTTTGTATATTACAGGGTAGGTTATACCGTCAACAGCCAAAAGGTTTAGGGTGCGGACTGCGAAACATGACGTCTCAGATTCGGGCCCGCCATTCGACTGTTTTCGTGACCACTCCAGACACAAGAATTGCAGCATAGTTGGAATGGTTAACAGGAATACAAGTAATGTTGTTTAGTATTGCTAAGGTACAATTGTTTATTCAACACATACACATAATAACATAGAAGAATCTCTATACTTTTGGTAAAACTAAGGTGTAATTTCAACTTTAACTACTCCGGTACAACTATGATACCGGGGTAGAATACTCATTCGTAACGTCCTGTAAAATTTTACTAAGTAAGGAGGAATAAACGAGGTTCTCGAGTGGTAACCTCGTTTAGGTAAACACGCACTATGCAGGACAAATCCCAAAAGATGGAATGACGACCTGCGAAATGTTGCGAGGAGTCGATAGTTACAGGTGGCTGAGAACCGTTCTTTGTGCGAATTCAGGAGTAGGGCCTGTGGTCAGGAGTTGACTCTTGAGAGGCTGTAAAGAAGAAGAAGAAGGGTTTGCCACAGTTCCAATCCGCTGGTTACGCTTGGATTGATGATCACAGTCCCAGACCTGAATGCTAGGTAGATAATTAAGTCGTTCCGACCCAACTTTCACTTTCGTCATTTTTTGGGACAACGTGACAGTCTGTCGCCATCTCAGTGTCCACACCAATTTCATACGTTGTACACAAGTTTTGAAACAACTGATTGGTTCGAGCCTTACCACCTGGACATTGAACTCTGGTCTCTTGACTGAAGTTACGATCACCCAACCACTCGGCTATCGTGACTATTAGATTATTATATTGATTATTATATAATATTATTATTGACTATTATATTGGACTGATATTTATCGAAATGCTTATCGCCATTTGCGCCAATAACATAATCAACGTTTTTCCCAGTTTATTCATTTCTTAAGTCACGATAGCCGAGTGGTTGGGTGATCGGAATTTCGATTCAAGACCAATAGGTTTTTCAAAAACTTATGTACGAATTATATCGTTGGCTTGGACACAAAGGCGGCGACGGGCTCACCACCTGTCACGTTCTCCCGAAAATATCTTCGGTGGAAGGTGGGTCAAAGGGACTTAATTGTCTAGACTAGACCTCTGTCTACCCCTGTATTGGGAATTGCGTGAAGATATTTATATTTATTTTTATTTATTTCTTAAGAAACCAACGTGGAGATAAGGGACTGCATATTCTTACGTTGTAACTGCAAGTTCAAATATACCACCACCGCAAAACCATCCACATTCTTGCATTGTTATAAGCGAATAAGGGAAAGAAGGCTCTAAAAATTCTGGACGAGTTATCCGGTATTAAACTCGCAAATCCTCTTTACGAGTTCAGAGGATAATGGCCCCAATAAATCCTCTATACGAAGTAGAGTACATTAAGAAGTAATTTGATAATTTTGGTTCATGTTAGATAAGTAATAATTTCGTTTCCAGAGCAAACCAGCCGCGCGTGGCTGACTACACCATCACACACCTGGCGCAGTGCGACGGCGAGCGCGGCGTGTGCCCCGACCAGAGGCTCGGCGGCAGCAACGACGTGGTCCTGGGTTCGTTTCTTTGCTCAACCAATACTCACAATACGCACCATCCCCGATGTGGTCCCAAAATAACAGTTCGCTAAATATGTTTCAGGCATACTTTTTGGTGCTATTTAGATGTAGAAATTATATTATAACTTGCAGGAGGCTTAGTTCTGCCTTGGTACCGTTTCAACGCCACTCAACGGTTTCTTTGTATTTTCTTTCCTTTTAAACCTTCCTTGGAGGTCTCCAAAATTAGGCAGATCGGTTCAAATTTTCTCAAATTTTTCATCTCAGCGCCCTTGAATGGGATCATAAATACTGTTCTTGACCTATAATATACCTTTCACACTAAGGAATAAACACGGTATAGTATTGTTCATGTTCGGTATAGTGAAGACCGAATGGTGAAGAAAATATATAGCGCGAAAGTTAATATTAAAAGGTGTCGAGGTAGACCGAGATTAACTTTCGAAGACCATGTGAGCAAATTGCTCGAAGAGGGGAGGGTCAAGAGTACTCGGATACCTAGACGTGCGTGTATGAAGAAGATGATGAATCTGAAAGAAGCGAAAGAAGTATGTAGGGATCGTGACACTTGACGATATGTTCTCTCTGGCTACCCCGTCAGGGATTGTGCGTGAAGATAAATAATAATAATAAAAAATAATAGTATTGTTCATAAAATTAATTATTATATTGATTTTATTACAAAATTATATTTCACAATGCCGCGTGCAACTCAACGGTGTTCACTGTAGATTAGTCACATTTGATGACGACTCTTGATCTTAACCCGTACAGCCTAGTTGTGGACGGAAGTGTATGTAACCGGGTGTCAAAGGCCTGTGTAGCGGCGGTTGTGCATTCAATAGAGTCAGTACATCTATGTTATCTATGGGAGTGTGATGCTCTTCTCATCTTCGGTCCAGGTAACTTACGCCAGTTCGAGCCGTGCAATATAGTTTTATATTAACATCTCTTTATAACGCCTCTGTATAATATCTCTATATAAAATTTTATACTATAGTCGAAGATGTATCTTTGCTTTTTGTTTAACACTCATGCAGAGGTCAAAGTTTAGGGTAATTATTTTTCTTACAGTGTATTTTCGAGCTATGGGTAATATATCCGAACGGAAGTTTGACATTACACTCTCCTAACGCGTCCTAAAGGATATAGATACTATTCTTTGATTTCTTTACAATATATTGTTATTGAATGGTTACTCTATGACGTGTGCTTATGTTTTTCCCTGCTCATGTATGTTTAAAAACTAAATAAAAATTGGCATGAAGTTAATTAATGTAATTTATACATTACTATAGTAAAGACTGTTTAAATAATCTCGGTATCATAGATTAAATGCGCATTATATGGAATGTATTTAATATTACCTACTATTGTTTACGGATTGCATCGCGTTTTCTGTTTCTGATCTGATTTATGTAGAACTCGGATCTAAATAAATAAATAAAGGTTGACGGAGGCCGAAGCTAAGACCTCCCCTTGTGACCAGGGCGTGTAAAGCACCCGAAGTGACAGAAAAAACGCGGTATATTTCGTAAGTAATAAATAATAGATTTATTTTATTAAACATCGTTAATAAAAGTATATATACTGCAGTTCCTGTCCATCCAAAGGTTGCCTGGAAGAGATCAGTTTTAGTGATAAGGCCGCCCATAGTACATTTGTCCATCCTTGTTTTCTTTCTGTGATTTTGTTTCGTGTAGTATAAAGTTATATTTAATTAAATACAATGAACATAATAAATACAAAATCGTAGGTTCATATTCCTTGAACATTGACCACAAATCATCGATCTTTAAACATTCTTTTAAAACATCTAATTAATAATAGCAACGTTTTCTTAAATATAAGTAATCAACTAATAATTATATTATAGTCAAAAACTTACCTATAATAACGAATTTCCTCAAAGTACCTCCCGAGTGTAACTAACACGCACCATTTCAGCATCCGTTTAAGTCACGATAGCCGAGTGGTTGGGCGATCGGACTTAGAGTCACAAGATCCCATTTCGATCCTCAGTTGGCAGGCTCGTACCAATGGGTTTTTCAAAAACTTATGTACGATTTATATCGTTGCTTGGACATGAAGACGACGACGGTCTCATCACCTGTCACGTGTCTCAAAAATATCTTCGGTGAAAGGTGGGTCAATAGGATATAATTGTCTACACCTCTGTCTACCTCTGTATTGGAAATTTATATATATAACTTCTCTATAATAATGAATTTCCTCAAAGTACCGTCCAAGTGAAACTATCACTTTTTTTATAGAAAAGGGAGGCAAACGAGCAGGTGGCTCACGTGATGGTAAGTGATTTCCGCCGCCCATTAACATCTGCAATACCGGAGGAATAGCGGATGCGTTGCCGGCCTTTGAGAAATGTATAGGCTCTTTTCTTGAAGGTCCCTTAGTCGTTTCGGTCCGGAAAAACCGCTGACGGCAGCTCATTTCACAAAGTGCAAGTGCGTGGCAGAAAATTCCGCTAAAAACGCACTGTGGTGGAATGCCATGCATCAAGATAGTGTTGATGGAATTTTTGACTATGCCGTAAGGTTCGATGGTGAAATTCAGCGGCTGGGATTAATCCGAACAATTCCTCGGAGCACTCCCCGTAGTAAATCTTGTAGAAAATGCAAAGAGATGCAACATCTCTTCGCAAAGCCAGGGGATCTAGCCGATCGGATAGAGTATGGTCGTCGACGATTCGTGCCGCTCTTCTTTGGATACGTACAAATGGAAGGAGCTGACACTGGGGTGCCCCCACCCAGAGATGAGAACAGTACTCCATGTGCGGCCGAACCTGCGCCTTATAAAGTTGCAAGCAGTGGGCCGGCATGAAGTACTGTCGTGCTCTACCGAGCACGCCAAGCTTTTTGGAAGCCAATTTGGCCTTCCCTTCCAAGGTACCGCGAAACTGAACGTTGCTCGATATGTCGACGCCAAGGATGCTGGCTGAGGAAACTAAGGGAGTGCTCTCAAAATGAGGTGACACGACGAAGGGTTTCTTTTTAGCGGTAAACGCGTAAACTTGTGTCTTTTAGGGTTGAACTGGACTAAATTAATTTGTCTAACAAAATCTCGACTTCAGACACAAGTTTGTATTCGTCGACGTGTTCCCGAGAAATATTGGCACGGCCGGTATATAGGGCATCACCAGTGCTGTCATCTGCATAGTAATGGATGTTACTAATTTGTAACAAATCATTGATATGCAGATGAAACGGGGTTGGCGATAACACACAGCCTTATGGGACACCAGCATTAGAAGACTTGGTGTCCGAGCAAGCACCGTCAACTACGACCTTGATGCTCCGGTCTGTGAGCCCATATGACGGAAGCTTTGAGAGAAGCGCTTTGTGCCACACCCAATCAAAGGCTTTTGCTATATCCAAACTAACTGCCAGGTTCTCACCCTTGCTCTCTACTGCCTCCGTCCATCGATGAGTGAGGTACACAAGAAGATCACCAGCCGAGCGACCCTGACGGAAGCTGTACTGGCGCTCACTGATCAACTGGTGCTCCTCTAAGTACCTCAAGAGCTGGCAGTTTATAATGGACTCCATTATTTTGGAGAACAAGGAAGTAATGGCGATCGGTCTGTAGTTACCCGGATCTGAGCGGTCGCCTTTCTTAGGGATCGGGTGCACCAAAGCTGTTTTTCACGTCATCGGGAGTAGGAGTACTGAAAAAGACGCGTTCTAACGTTCTAACCGGTTCCAATTCTGGAGGACATATTCTCAGCATAATAAGGGGGATACCATCAGGCTTACTCGACTTTTGGATGTCCTGGGAGAGAAGTGCTTTTTGCACTGAGCTCTGAAAGAACCGGATGTCCGGCATAGAGCACTCACTGCACGGGATGGTCGGCGGTGAGTTCCCCCTGTCATCGAGAGTCGAGTTGGTCGCAAAAAGAGAATCTAGAAGATCGACTTTCTCTTTTGCGTCATGGGCCAGCGAGTTGTCCTCCCTGTGCAGAGACGGTAGTGATGGCTGACTGAAATTCCCTTGGACAGCCTTGGCGAGGCACCAGAACGCACGAGTTCCCGAAGGAAGACGAACCAGTTTCTTGTCAATTCTGCCCATGTGCTCGGACATTGCCGCAGCAATTACTAACGGCAGAGTTATACTCCTACTTAAAAACACCAGTTTTTGAATCCCGTGACGCCGATGCTTGCCCGGTGGCACTGCTGCTTCATTCAGTTCACCGCACCAATTTCAAATGACTCTTCTGAAGGATCTGGCGGCAGTGTTATACACCTTCTTAAAAACACAAACAGCCGGGCCCGGTGGCACTGCCGGCTCGATGCCATTCCGCGGGTGCCACCGAGCCAAGGCTTCGATCTGCCACCGCGCCGGTTGCAGTGTCGGGGCAGCAGAGGAGCGGCGTGACGACGGTGACGTACCGGCGCGCGCTGGCGGCGGCGGAGGCGGGCGACCGCGCGGTGCGCGGCGGCGCGCAGGCCGTGGTGGCGGCGCTGGGGCCGCTCAACGCGCGCCGCGAGCCCAACGCGCACTCCTTCATGGACGCCACGCGGGCCGACGTGCGGCTGGACTTCGGCGCGCAGGTGGGCTGTGTGTGTGTGTGTGTGTGTGTGTGTGAGAGTTTTTTTATACGAAGAATTTCCATAAACAATAGATATGTGGCGACATCTATGTCTCCACACCGGAAGCTCGTTGATGGCGGATTACAGGAAACACATCGGCGTCCTACATCGCGCTATCGAAGTTCGCACGATTACATGCATATATACGATTACCGTTAGCGCACACTGTGGAGGAGACGTCCTCCCCAGGTCACGATCACCCGACCTGGCCGGTAGCTACCCTTTTCCTGCACCACATCATCCGCTACAAATAAATAAATATCTTCACGCAATTTCCAATACAGGGGTAGACAGAGGTCTAGTCTAGACAATTAAGTCCCTTCGACCCATCCTCCACCGAAGATATTTTCGGGACACCGTGACTGGTGGTGAACCCGTCGCCGTCTTTATGTCCAAGCCAACGATATAATTTGTGCATAGGTTTTTTTTAGAAAAACCCATTGGTACGGCCACTTGAGGATCGAAAACGGATCGCTTGACTCGAAATTCCGACCACCCAACGTACATAAATTTATACACTATTTTTTTCAAAAAGTCACGATAGCGAGTGGTTGGGCGGTCGGAATTTCGAGTCAAGAGACCCGAGTTCGATCCTGAAGTGGCCGTACCAATGGGTTTTTCTAAAAACCTATGTACGAATTTTATCGTTGGCTTGGACATAACAACGGCGACGGGCTCACCACCTGTCACGTTGTCCCGAAAAATATCTTCGGTGGAAGGTGGGTTGAAGGGACTTAATTGTCTAGACTAGACCTCTGTCTACCCCTGTATTGGGAATTGCGTGAAGATATTTATTTATTATTATTTAACAATATTTGAAGGTCGGGGGACTGTTTGACTCTGAAAATCAGGCCAATTATTGTCAGGTACATTATAATCGCCTACGATATAATATGCAGAAATAATAGGTTCAGTAACAACATTATGTAACAGATGAAGGTGTGACAAGTAAGTATCATCATGACCACCCGGAATATAGGCAGCACTAATTACGTGATGAGTCTTAGAGTGCAATGTAGGTCGTAGTTCTCGAAGCACGGAGTTCAGTACGCCCTCACCGTCACGCTTGTCTGTAAATAACCTGTCAAGACCACATCGGGAAATAGCATAATGATCATCAATAAACTCATTGTCATGAATTATGGGATTAAGCCAGGTCACAGTTAAAATGCTTGTGTCGTAAGGATCGGCTGGAATGTTCATATACAAGTGCAACTTTGTACGTATTCCTCTACAGTTTTTATTAGGTATTTCAGACGTTTGGAATTCTACGATCTTGATTGACTGCAAACGAGAGATACGATTCATGCAATAGTAAGATAGGCAACGTCAGTGACGCCAATATAAGATATTTAACGTAAAATAATTTTATAAACCACTGTGTCCACACAGTGCTGCCGCTCGCCGCTCCCCGGTGCGTGCGCTCTAGTGTCCACAGTGCTGCCGCTCGCCGCTCCCCGGTGCGTGCGCTCTAGTGTCCACACACAGTGCTGCCGCTCGCCGCTCCCCGGTGCGTGCGCTCTGAGTGTCCACACAGTGCTGCCGCTCAGTGCGCGGCCGCTCGCCGCTCCCCGGTGCGTGCGCCCAGTGTCCACACAGTGCTGCCGCTCGCCGCTCCCCGGTGCGTGCGCTCTGGTGTCCACACAGTGCCGCTGCTCAGTGCGCGCGTCGGGCCCGCCGCCGCCCGGTGCGTGCGCTCTGAGTGTCCACACAGTGCCGCCGCTCAGTGCGCGGCCGCTCGCCGCTCCCCGGTGCGTGCGCTCTAGTGTCCACAGTGCTGCCGCTCGCCGCTCCCCGGTGCGTGCGCCTAGTGTCCACACAGTGCTGCCGCTCGGTGCGCGCGTCGGGCCTGCCGCCGGCCTGCGCGGCCGCTCGCCGCCCGGTGCGTGCGCCTAGTGTCCACACACAGTGCTGCCGCTCGCCGCTGCCCGGTGCGTGCGCTCTAGTGTCCACACAGTGCTGCCGCTCAGTGCGCGGCCGCTCGCCGCCCCCGGTGCGTGCGCTCTGAGTGTCCACACAGTGCTGCCGCTCGCCGCTCCCCGGTGCGTGCGCTCTGAGTGTCCACACAGTGCTGCCGCTCGCCGCTGCCCGGTGCGTGCGCTCTAGTGTCCACACAGTGCTGCCGCTCAGTGCGCGGCCGCTCGCCGCTGCCCGGTGCGTGCGCTCTAGTGTCCACACAGTGCTGCCGCTCGCCGCTCCCCGGTGCGTGCGCTCTGAGTGTCCACACAGTGCTGCCGCTCGCCGCTCCCCGGTGCGTGCGCTCAGTGTCCACACAGTGCTGCCGCTCGCCGCTGCCCGGTGCGTGCGCCCAGTGTCCACAGTGCCGCCGCTCAGTGCGCGGCCGCTCGCCGCCCGGTGCGTGCGCCCAGTGTCCACAGTGCTGCCGCTCAGTGCGCGGCCGCTCGCCGCCCGGTGCGTGCGCTCTAGTGTCCACAGTGCTGCCGCTCGCCGCTCCCCGGTGCGTGCGCTCTGAGTGTCCACACAGTGCTGCCGCTCGCCGCTGCCCGGTGCGTGCGCTCTAGTGTCCACACAGTGCTGCCGCTCAGTGCGCGGCCGCTCGCCGCTGCCCGGTGCGTGCGCTCTAGTGTCCACACAGTGCTGCCGCTCAGTGCGCGGCCGCTCGCCGCTGCCCGGTGCGTGCGCCCAGTGTCCACACAGTGCCGCTGCTCAGTGCGCGGCCGCTCGCCGCTCCCCGGTGCGTGCGCTCTAGTGTCCACACACAGTGCTGCCGCTCGCCGCTCCCCGGTGCGTGCGCTCTAGTGTCCACAGTGCTGCCGCTCGCCGCTCCCCGGTGCGTGCGCTCTGAGTGTCCACACAGTGCTGCCGCTCGCCGCTCCCCGGTGCGTGCGCTCTAGTGTCCACACACAGTGCTGCTGCTCAGTGCGCGGCCGCTCGCCGCCCGGTGCGTGCGCTCTAGTGTCCACACACAGTGCTGCTGCTCAGTGCGCGGCCGCTCGCCGCTCCCCGGTGCGTGCGCTCTAGTGTCCACAGTGCTGCCGCTCGCCGCTCCCCGGTGCGTGCGCCCAGTGTCCACACAGTGCTGCTGCTCAGTGCGCGGCCGCTCGCCGCCCGGTGCGTGCGCTCTAGTGTCCACACAGTGCCGTTGCTCAGTGCGCGGCCGCTCGCCGCTCCCCGGTGCGTGCGCTCTGAGTGTCCACACAGTGCTGCCGCTCGCCGCTCCCCGGTGCGTGCGCTCTGAGTGTCCACACAGTGCCGTTGCTCAGTGCGCGGCCGCTCGCCGCCCCCGGTGCGTGCGCTCTGGTGTCCACACAGTGCTGCTGCTCAGTGCGCGGCCGCTCGCCGCCCGGTGCGTGCGCCTAGTGTCCACACAGTGCCGCTGCTCAGTGCGCGGCGGGCCTGCCGCCGGCCTGCGCGGCCGCTCGCCGCCCGGTGCGTGCGCTCTGAGTGTCCACACAGTGCCGCCGCTCAGTGCGCGGCGGGCCGCCGCCGGCCTGCGCGGCCGCTCGCCGCCCGGTGCGTGCGCTCTGGTGTCCACACAGTGCCGTTGCTCAGTGCGCGCGTCGGGCCCGCCGCCGGCCTGCGCGGCCGCTCGCCGCCCCCGGTGCGTGCGCCTAGTGTCCACACACAGTGCTGCCGCTCGCCGCTGCCAGTGCGTGCGCTCTGGTGTCCACACAGTGCTGCCGCTCAGTGCGCGTCGGGCCCGCCGCCGGCCTGCGCGGCCGCTCGCCGCTGCCCGGTGCGTGCGCTCTAGTGTCCACACAGTGCTGCCGCTCAGTGCGCGCGCGTCGGGCCCGCCGCCGGCCGCTCGCCGCCCCCGGTGCGTGCGCCCAGTGTCCACAGTGCTGCCGCTCGCCGCCCCGGTGCGTGCGCCCAGTGTCCACACAGTGCCGCCGCTCAGTGCGCGTCGGGCCCGCCGCCGGCCTGCGCGCGGCCGCTCGCCGCTGCCCGGTGCGTGCGCCTAGTGTCCACACAGTGCTGCCGCTCGCCGCTGCCCGGTGCGTGCGCTCTAGTGTCCACACAGTGCTGCCGCTCAGTGCGCGGCGGGCCCGCCGCCGGCCTGCGCGGCCGCTCGCCGCTGCCCGGTGCGTGCGCTCTAGTGTCCACACAGTGCTGCCGCTCAGTGCGCGGCGGGCCCGCCGCCGGCCTGCGCGGCCGCTCGCCGCTGCCCGGTGCGTGCGCTCTAGTGTCCACACAGTGCTGCCGCTCAGTGCGCGCGTCGGGCCTGCCGCCGGCCTGCGCGGCCGCTCGCCGCCGCCCGGTGCCCCGGTGCGTGCGCTCTAGTGTCCACACAGTGCCGCCGCTCAGTGCGCGCGTCGGGCCCGCCGCCGGCCTGCGCGGCCGCCTGCCGCTCCCCGGTGCGTGCGCCCAGTGTCCACCAGTGCCGCCGCTCAGTGCGCGCGTCGGGCCCGCCGCCGGCCTGCGCGGCCGCTCGCCGCCCCCGGTGCGTGCGCCCAGTGTCCACCAGTGCCGCCGCTCAGTGCGCGCGTCGGGCCCGCCGCCGGCCTGCGCGGCCGCTCGCCGCCCCCGGTGCGTGCGCCCAGTGTCCACCAGTGCCGCCGCTCAGTGCGCGCGTCGGGCCGCCGCCGGCCTGCGGCCGCTCGCCGCCCCCGGTGCGTGCGCCTAGTGTCCACACAGTGCTGCCGCTCAGCGCGCACCGGGCCACTCGCCGCTCCCCGGTGCGTGCGCCTAGTGTCCACCAGTGCTGCCGCTCAGTGCGCGCGTCGGGCCCGCCGCCGGCCTGCGCGGCCGCCTGCCGCTCCCCGGTGCGTGCGCTCTAGTGTCCACACACAGTGCTGCCGCTCAGCGCGCACCGGGCCGCTCGCCGCTCCCCGGTGCGTGCGCTCTAGTGTCCACTCAGTGCTGCCGCTCGGTGCGCGCGTCGGGCCGCCGCCGGCCTGCGCGGCCGCTCGCCGCTGCCCGGTGCGTGCGCTCTAGTGTCCACACAGTGCTGCCGCTCAGCGCGCACCGGGCCGCTCGCCGCTCCCCGGTGCGTGCGCTCTAGTGTCCACTCAGTGCTGCCGCTCGGTGCGCGCGTCGGGCCGCCGCCGGCCTGCGCGGCCGCTCGCCGCTCCCCGGTGCGTGCGCTCTGGTGTCCACACAGTGCTGCCGCTCAGCGCGCACCGGGCCGCTCGCCGCTCCCCGGTGCGTGCGCTCTAGTGTCCACACAGTGCTGCCGCTCAGTGCGCGCGTCGGGCCCGCCGCCGGCCTGCGCGGCCGCTCGCCGCTGCCCGGTGCGTGCGCTCTAGTGTCCACACAGTGCTGCCGCTCAGTGCGCGGCCGCTCGCCGCTGCCCGGTGCGTGCGCTCTAGTGTCCACACAGTGCTGCCGCTCAGTGCGCGGCCGCTCGCCGCTGCCCGGTGCGTGCGCTCTAGTGTCCACACAGTGCTGCCGCTCGCCGCTGCCCGGTGCGTGCGCTCTAGTGTCCACACAGTGCTGCCGCTCAGCGCGCACCATATAGGACGATTCTTCGGAGAATGTAGCTATAAGCTGAGGAATATTGCGGGAAGTCGATGCATACAGCTGGCTCCGGACTGTTCTTTGTGGCAATTTTTGGGGCAGGCCTGTATTCAGCATATACATAATTATAATTATATAGTACATAATATAGTTAAAAAAAATGTATATTCATAATTTATTATATTTATGTATCATTACTTTTACATGCAGACAATGACATAAGTAACGGATTTTTACCAGGTAAATATACTTTTTATATATATCTTCGTGAATGCATACATAAAAAGTCACTGCTTCCCCCAGGACATACTCGTACATGTATTTCACCTTTTGAAAGTGCAATAAATCAAAATCAAATATTTATCTACTCGTACGTCGTAAAGACGGCTCCGCGCCGCTCACGTTGTCTCAAAAAATGTCTATATTGATTGGAGGGACGAAAGAACTTAATTTTTAGACCTCAGTCTATCCCAGTATTGAGAATTACGTGAAGATATTTTTGTATCTATCTCCAAATGTCTCTAAATTGCGCTGGGAAAAGAAAGATTAAGACTGATTAAGAGTATATAAAGAGGTATTTTCTTTGTATGTAGTAATTACCGGACCGACATTAAATTACATTATATCTGACTGCTCTTTAGAAGTTTCTGTTTTTTTCTATGATGGAAAGGAATCAAGTAAACCCTGATGGTAATGTGACGTAACAGCCGAACCCTTGTATACTCACAACTCCAGCCCAGGTGTCAGTCTATCTTTAACCTAGGTAGGGATAGGAAAAGGATAAGAAGACGAAAATTGTAGGATATATATATATATATATATATATATATATATATATATATATATATATATATATATATATATATATACATATATATATATATATATATATATATATATATATATATATATATATATATATATATATATATATATATATATATATATATATATATATATATATATATATATATATATATATATATATATATATATATATATATATATATATATATATATATATATATATATATATATATATATATAATGATACTGTGTTCCTCCGGGCATTTCACTCACCGGACAAAGTGCACAAGCACAAGATGCTTCAACTTCACCTGGGTAATCCGTATGGTCGTGCGCCTGTCCCGATCTTGCTCAAAACTGCGGAAGTTCCTGGCTATCAGGTATTTCTGTTTTGTGGAGCTGTCACGGTTTTTTTTTAATAGGATCATTTGTGACCGTAACACGCTCCAAACGAAAACTTTCTCCCGACCGGAAAGCCTTGATGGTGAATCCCGCTAGGGGAAAACATTTTTGTGATTAATATTAATATTTGTGTTCGAGTCAGGGTTCTTTATATGTATATATTAACATTTATCTATTTTAGTATATATATATATAAGTATAGTGTACAATTGGTTTGGATACCAAGTTGTCAAAATAGGTTTCATTGGAAGGTTAGGTCGAAAGGATTTAATTGTGTAGACCCCAGTCTACCGAGTGCTGTGAATATACTTGAATGAATGAATATCTTCACGCAATTCCCAATACAAGGGTAGACAGAGGTCTAGTTTAGACACTTAAGTCCCTTCAACCCACCTTCCACCGAAGATATTTTTGGAATAAAATGACAGGTGGTGAGCCCGTCGCCGACTTTGTGTCCAAGCCAGTGATATAATTTGTACATAAGTTTTTTTGAAAACCACCGCCAGTACGAGCCGGCTCGGCTATCGTTACTTATTAAGAAATTGAACTCTCTCGCACCAGGTCACCCGTCCTGGGGTATAGCGTGGTACATCAACGACCTGCTGATTCCGGAGATATACGTAGAGCGCGGAAAGACGTACACGTTCATAGTGGAGGGCGGCGACGATCGAACAAACCCTGCCAAGTTCCACCCCTTCTACATCAGCGACTCCTCAGAGGGTGGCTTTGGGCAGAAGAAAGAAGAGGACCAGAGAAAGCAGCGGGTGTTCGCTGGGGTGGCTTACGACAACGAGGGATATCCATATCCAACTGCCGGTATGTTTTAATATATCTTCAGTCTTGTGCTATTATATGAAGGCTTAACTGATTTCTTTATACGATCTAATCTTAAGATCCACCGAAACGAATTTAAATGACTTTTTCAGTTTCAAACGACATTGTAAATGTAACAGGATTTTTTTTTTTTAATAAATGTGACTGGAGAGTTATCAAATGACTATCTACCTGGTAGCCTCAAAGACTTAAAAGTTTACTGTAAAGATACTGACATTAGCCATGGGATCATAGCTGCCAACGAAATGGGCTGATCGGACTTTGCTGCTCTAATTTCTGTGACTGTGAAGGGGTTTGTATTTTTGCCTTGGCACCGCCTTCCAACCTCTGCAGCCGGAGTAGAGTCCTGGTGTAAGAGAAGAAATCTTCAAAATTTTCCATTGCCTTACTCAAGTTTGTTTTAAAAAGTCATGTGATAAAACACTGCTGTTATAGCACACACAGAAATGATTAAACAAAATATCATTCCAGTCGGCCGCTACTGCGAGTGGACCCACAAAACAGTAGACCAGTGGGCGGTGTCAGAGACTTTCGAGGACTACATGAAGACCTTGCAGCTCGAGTGCAATGAAGGTGAACCCGCCATCTTAAACTGGACCGTTGCCCATGAAACTCCCGACTTGCTTTACTATCAGGTGAGATGAAGTCTTTTCTTCTTTATTACATTTCAACCGCCCCTACTAGGTATATTTGTGGCTTATTGTAATAATTTGGTCTCAATCCATTTTTGAACATAAATCTCATCCAAGACTTCAAAGAACTTTTTTCTACCAACAAATAATAAAACAATATTCAACAGTGTTGCATATTGTGTCTTGCATGAGATCATTCAATCAATAATTAATCAAAATTAAATATAAAAAGGAAATAATTTAATGAATAATAGGTACAGTCTTATTTATAATATTATATACCATTTCTTTGCAATTTTATACTACAATAATAAATTAAAAGAAAATATATTGTATAAAAGAAATTTATGTAATTATTAAAAAAATAATTTGAAAAAAAAAAAAAAAAATTTAGTTCATGACATAAAAGGCTATTTTATTTTATTTATTTATTCTTTTCTCTGCTAACAAATAATGTAACAATATTGAACAGTGTTACATGCACAACAATCTGGGCTGGAAGATCCACGTCGTGGACCCCGGCAGCCCGCTGCCGCTGCCCGGCGACCGCGGCGCCCGGCCCAACGCTGCAAGCACTTTCCCGCCACTCGGCGCCTTCGCGATTGTCGCTCTGACAGCTCTCCGCAGTATGGCGGCGAGATAAGAATGCGTTCGTAAACGCACAGCGAGCTCTGTAATGTTACGACAGAATTGTGTGAATACCCGTTGATTTCATTTTTTCTCCCATACAAGAAACTAAATAACTTTTAACTGACATTATTACCACGGACCTTAGAGCTGCAGCGACGGTGTTTTGTCTAGAAGATATTGTAAAGTTATTTAAAGTTTGTGAATTTTCTTTCATTTTCAATACAAAATATGGCAGGAAAATAATTAAAATATTTGATCTGTTAATACCGTGGAAGGGTAAATTAAACAACAAACATATTCTTCAAATTTTATTAACATGATATGCATCATTCCATACCGTTATATTCAAATCATTTATATCATTTGGCCTCGCGACTTAATTTGCATGACCTACAGCAACTGTGCACTTAGCTCAGGTATAACTTCAGAAAAATTCGTCTAGTTGCAAATAATTATCAGAATTGGATTTTTAAAATCAAAAAATTCAATGTACAATTAAAAATAAGTCACTGTGAAGCGTGGCAACATCTAGTTAGTTAATTTCACAAATTATTAGTCAAAGATGACAAAATTGCTACGTTTTGGGATTCGTTTTAATTTGTCATCCACGAATATAATTTTTTACTTATTTAAATATTTTAATGTACCTTTCTTTTTTTATTATTTCGGGTCTAAAGGATTTTGATATAATAATACACAAACTAAATGGAATAACAACAGAGCTCGCTATCTTTTAATGTACAGGTAACCGAAATTTGTGGTAAATAATGTCAATCTATAAAAATTATATCAATTTCATATCAATGAAATTAAGTATGTTTGTGCTTTTCACTTTGTAAATTAGACTTTGGAATACTTGACAGTCTGTAGACTATCCGCTCTTTTGACGATAATAAGTAGGGTTTTAGATCCGATCGATTTGTTTTAGTGACGAGTGATACGCAGCCGTATAAAATATTTATATAAAGTTAAATATGTTTTATACCTATATACACTGTTTTGGAATGTCTACATGTTATTGGATTTAACAGCGGCGGTCGAAGCCGAAATCTACGAAGCCTGTGCAAAAACTTTTTAACGATTAAAAAAATACTATCTATGGTACGCACTAAAAAATTCTCGATGGGCTGGTGAAACTGGAGAAGAACAATAAGTCTATTCCTAACTCAAATATAACGTACAGTTTTAATTAAATAAAACAAAATTAAAATTACTTACCTTTTACTTTAAAAACAGGAATAGATTTGGATATGTAGTCGAGGGTTTTATAGTTATTATTCGATTTAAATTAAGAAACTTGACAATAACATTTTCAAAGTTTATATTTATATTAATATAAGAAATACATTGTTTTCATATAAAATGACTAGAAATGATAATACTGTTATTAATAAAGCTTTGTATCACACCGTCGCATTACTAAAATCGATCTGTTATTTATATACAAACTTAACGGAATTTTAAATTAAATATTATCGCTTAATGGAATTTTAATAAAAACTTTGGATATGATTGTTATGCATAAGACTTTCTCACAATGGAAACATTGACAATAAATAAAAAATAATTATTTGACATTTAATCTAATGAAGTATGAACGCCCTGTCTTTGGCTTATTGACAATTGCAAAAAAGTAACATTCCAAATTTGGATGTTTTTACGTTTAAACATCTAGAAATTAAACTACCTAATTAAAAGAAAAAATTCTTTACGGCATCTAAATTACACAAGAATTATTGTGTTTTGAGATGCTTTAAGAAACATAGTTGTATTTAATCAACCTAATGATGACAATAAAACAGTCTTCTATTGTAATAATTTTGTAATGTTAATTTAAAACGCAACAGGTATTTATAAGGTACTTACAATACGAGTACTCGGCCGAGAGTACTAGTATTGATATTTTAATTAGTATACATACTTCAAATCATAATAAATATAAAATAAATTTCTGAATAAATAGTTTCTTTTGTAAATAGGATAAGGGTAAAAAGTAAGGTAAAGAATGACAATAAATTGGTCTATTATATCGGAAAGTTACCGTAATATATATTATACATATACAAAACAGCCTGATAAGGATGACAGGCCTAGAAATATGTACTGTTATTTATATTCGTATGTATTATTTTGTTTTCTTATTGTCATATATATGAACTACCGAAACACAAAAATGTGTTTGCGATTAAAAAGTATTTTGTAGTTAAAAGTTATAATATTTTGAACTAACGCCATAATAAATTATTTCGGTACCTTCCATAATGTGGTCTTTAGAATTTCATATCTTTCGTGCTTTCGAAGATAAATTAAAAATATCAGATACTGATATTTCATATGTTCTCTTTAGCGGCAAATTAAAGCTGTCATATTAAATATAGATAAAATTAACGACTCATTGTACATCCAGTTTCTAATGTTATGGAAGAAAATTTTGATACTGTCGGGGTAGACTAAATGTGACTAATCTATAGTTCCAATCATAGAAACTTATGTCACCCGAAAATTAAAATTAATATATATAATTACTATTTGAATCAATGAAGAGGTTATTAATTTGATTTTTGAATACAGTAAGTAAATTTTGTGATATATATGTGCAAAATAATAATAACAAATAAATAATTACAACACGTCAAGTTAAACTTTTCCAGTCACCGCATTTAAAAAGTTAAAAAAAGTAAGATGTTTTGAAATATTAATATTTTTGTTTTATGTCGAAAAAAAGTATTAGAATTAAATATGTCAATATCTCTGACTTCGAATAACTTGGACAATAATTTAAATGTAAGATTTTCGCTCATGTACTGAATGGTAAACGCATGACAATAAATATTATAAATTTGCTGTCTGAATAACACTATGTAGGTATATATATATATATATATATATATATATATATATATATATATATATCATTGTATAATTTTTTTCGGAAACTTTTACCTAAAATTTTTAGAATCAAGTATGTACTAGTGAGTAATTTGAATTTACACTCTGTAGTTGTAGAGGTTGGAACACGTATTTTGTTAATGTTAAGAATTTTATTAGAAGTTAAATATTGTGGAGTTTTAGCTGAACTTTTGCGTTCCCGTTGTTGTACTTACCTACTGTTAATGTGTGAAGTGTTATTACATGTTTTTATTTTAAATATGTAAATCTGACATTTGTGAATTTTATTAGTACACAAAAAATTGTTTGAATGTTAGTTTTGTTCAATCAGATTTTTTTATCTGTAAATATTTTAATTTGTACGATAACGAAATATTTATGATACATTTTATCAAATGAGTATCTTCCTAAATATTAACATGCTAAAACAATAACCATAAATGTGATAGACAATAAATACAATGCGATCAAAATAAGAATAAAACGAGTTTTCAGCTACCTTCATCAATAAAAAAATATAATTGATGAATAATTAAAAAAAAACATTCACTGAGATAATCTTTGAAATTACGTATACATGTACTATATTTTTATCACTTCTTTTTTGCATCCACAATCAAACCGGACTCGACTGAAATTAGTTTTCCAATATCCAATATATAATAAGACCCCTATTATAGCATCACAAAATTGTACTGGGTACTATTCTTATTCTAAACTCGTTATGTAACAAAATGTTTGTGTACACATCTTTCTGATCTTAAATAAATATATATGCATATATAAGATAAATACGTAATAAATTTATATAAATATCAAGTAATGCTATAGAAATTTACAATAGGATTTGACATTAAAAATGTCCTGTTATATTATTTTGTATTGGGCATATTTTTATGAATTTTGACAATGCTCAAAACATATCTAAATAAAATAAATACACATTTTACAGTTATCTCGTGTTAAGGAAAATTTAGACAGGGACTGTAATTGAAAACGGCGTAATTTAAGATGTTTATGATAATGAATTAATTGTTGTGAAAATTTTGTCCCTCAGTTGTTAAAACAATTGGAATATCTCAAAATATTCACTTAATAATTGAAATAATCAAGTTGTCGTAAATTATATTACATTCGCAATTTGGGTGAATTCGTCGTACCCCAAATTCGCGAATTTGGGGTACGACCCGATACAACTAACAACACAGCGCCGACGCTAACTAAGCAAAGAGTATCTAATCACTCTAACCAAGTTCTGTCTTAAATACTCTTTGAACATGATAGTTTAGACTAGGTTGGTACTGCTGGCGTGGAAGGCGGAAGAAGTAAACCGACTTTAAAATATTTATGAAGCCAGAACTAACACCACAACCTTCTACTGAATCCAAATCCAATTACGCTATGTCAGTATCGAGTCAGCTCGACGTTCACTTGTCTCGAATTTGAAGTATGTAACTGACCCTGTGTAAATTTGTCTTAAGCATCTAAAAATTTGTTTGTTCCATCGCCAGGAGCATCTGTAATATTTAATTACAAATTCTCGCGCCGCGGCTACTATTTATTTGTATTTAAATCCAACAAAAGTATCTCTACAAATGTTCAAGTCAGATATCGGGTTGCCATATTACATTTCTGACACAAATTAAGCAAAATGCATACATGAAGACCTGGTAAAATCAACAGCAGGTCGCACGCCTCTCCGGCATGGGTTCGCCATAACTGCCATATTTGGCAGGCGGATTGGCAATCATATTAAAAGCCTAAAATTAATCACCTAGCTGTCACCACATGGTAAAAATTTCAAAATACTTAATAGTAGATTTCGCAGATAACATTTATAATTACGTTATTTACCATACTAGGAAAAGCAAGAAGATATGTATAACGTATATATTAATTTACAGAATTATGACAGAATTGACTTTTATTAACTTTCTCTTCTATTTGAGCACAATAAAAGTACTGTTTGGACTCATTCAACTTTCCATCAATACAGGCCTCACTCGTTTTGTTAATCTCTTTTGTTCCTTACGCGGTACTGGCTAACCTAATCTACAATCTACTACATTAAATTGTTCTTTTAGACTAAAACGCCTATTATGACTCAAATCTCTTTATTTCTCTCTCACACTCTCTCACCAACACAACTAATCTACAAAAATGAACTCCTTTAGTTTTGTAAAGCAAATTAATCATTTTCATTAGTCCACTACTGTTTCTTCACTATTGATGTTACGTGGTATCAAATACGAAAAAGGATTTTATAATTTAAAACAATGAAAAAATTAAATGCGTATTTAAATTTGGAACACTTACATCGGGAGTATTTGAATTTTTTATAGTTATTTTTGAAATAAGTAAAAATAAAATAACATTTTAATTCTTTTATTATGTAATTTATCGTTCAATATTATTTTTATTTGACAGTTATTTTTACACATTTTTAAAAGTTTTTTTATTCTTTGTAAATAATTTCCTGTCTCCATTTGTATTAGTGTAATATTAATTGTAAAATTTGTCGTAGATTTCTATAACGTCTAATAGATATCACTAAAAAAATAGGGTCTTACAATTTTGCATTGAACATTGTAAATAATTGCGTGTTTTGTAAATGAAAATACATTTTATAAATTCTAATAACCATGTTCTTCAATGAAATGCTGTTGTTTTATGTAATTTTTGAAACCTTTGACAATAAATACCTTTCCTTAACTAAATGTGGTTTTTCTCTACGAAAAAAGTTAAGAAGCTTGCTATATTCAAGCATTGTTAGTTTTTATCGTTTAGTCAAAAGAACTTCATTCTCTTGATCTCTACCTACCCCAATGTAAGAAATTATGTGAAAATTAAATTAAGGTTATTCAACAGTGGTAGAGCCACGCATCAGCTTTTGTTGTTGCATGCATGGGCCGGCTCTACCGGGGAAGTACCACGACCACTCAGAATACCGGCGTGAAGTAGAAGTTTAACAAACTTCTGCGTTTCGTCTGGTGAGTGCAGGTAACCGGAGGCCCACGCATTTCTCAAAGGCCAGCAACGTATCTGCACCTGCTCGTTTGCCTCCCTCTTCTATAAAAAAAAGTTATTTTTGGTATTATGAATATTAAAAATAAGTTATTATTAAAAATAAGAGAACGGAGTGCAGAGTTGGCACGTGGTATGTTAGAGAAGGCATGAGAGATAAGACGAATGAGTTGATAGAAATAATGAAAGAAAGAGAATTAGATGTCCTGTGTTTGTCGGAGACCAAACGGAAGGGCAGCGGTACTGAAGAGCTCCCTGGCAGGGCGTTAGCTCTATGGTCCGGAGTCCCGGAGAGCGAGAGCGCCTGCCAGGGATTGGGGGTGCTGCTGTCGTCTCGGTTGGTCGATGTTATTACTGAATATAAGGTTGTGAACTCGAGACTTCTCTGGGTTCGCTTTAAATGGGGACTGACGAAGTTGATGCCGGTAGCTTCGTCTTCCAGAGCTGAGCTGGAAGAGTTTTGGGAGAATGTAAGAGAAGTTCTAGACTTGGTTAGAGGAAACGAAAGAATTGTTGTGTGTGGTGATTTGAATGGATGGGTTGATACCGCTCGGCCAGGGTACGAGTCGGTGCTTGGAATGTTTGGTGATAAAAGGGTTAACGATGCTGGCAAGCTTATACTGGCTGTATGCAAGGAAAAGGTTTTCTTGTGACAAACACTATGTTTAGTCACAAGAAAATCCATATGTATACTAGAACAAGAGAGAATGAGAGAAGTATGATCGATTTATTCCTGGTGGATGGCCGACTGCGAAAACAGATGATGGATATGCGAGTGTTCCGGGGTGCTGACCTGGGAACGGATCACTATCTAGTGATTACTATATTTAGGGGTCTGTTCGCGGGTTGGCGCCACCGGACGGCGATACCAGAACCACTGTCGGTCGGTAGCATCCGAAGCTGGAAGCTTCAGGATGCGGACACTAGGGATAAATATCAAGCAAGGGTAGCCGAAAAGCTGGACATCATCGATGTCAGGAAAGAATGTGTGGAAGAAATATGGCAGAGCCTTAGGGATGGAATGGTTAGTGCAGCGGAAGACGTGTGTGGAACTGTGAAAAGAGGTAGTAGTAAAAAAGGTGATGCATGGTGGAATGACGAAGTGAAAGAAGCAGTAAATAAGAAGAAGAAAGCATGGTTAGACTACTTGGCTTCTAGTAATTATAAGGATATGAGAAAGAAGATGAAAGAAAGATATCAGCTGCAGAAAATTCACACGAAAGCATTGATTGAGAAAGTGCGTGAAAGGTGTAAAATGGAAGCGGGCGAAAGGTTACCGCACAACCTCAAGGAAAACTTCAAACTCTTCTGGAAAGAGGTTGGATGGACACGGAGTGGTGCGACGGCCTTAAGAATGAACAAAGTGCTTTCGGGAACTAATGACGTCCCCTCTAAAAAATCGGACGTCATGCAGCGATGGAGCGAATTTTATATATTATAGGCTATCCCGGATGATTGGCGATCCGCGGTTTGTGCCTTTATATAAAGGTAAAGGTTCACATTATGACTGCGGGTAGTATCGGGCGATCGCCATGACCAGTTTAGCATGTAAAGTTTACTCGAAGGTTTTGACACGTAGGATGCAAGAGAAATCGGAAAGATTTCTATGGGAGGCACAATGCGGATTTAGACCTGGAAGAGGATGCACGGATCAAGTGTTTTCTCTCCGCATGATCACGGAGAAGCTTCTCGCTGCTAACCAGAAGATTTTCTGTACTTTTGTGGATCTTGAGAAAGCATTTGATAAGGTTGTAAGGAAGAAAATGTGGGAACTGTTGCCGGGGTATGGTGTGGATGGTCGATTGCTAAGGGCTGTGCAGTCACTTTACTGTGACTGTAAAGCCTGTGTGCGGGTAGAGCATGACCTGTTACCCATGTTTAGTCCAAACGGGCGTCAAACAGGGTTGTGTCATGTCTTCCTGGCTGTTCATACTGTATCTCGAGCTGTTTACAGAAGCTGAAAGATAGCTGTTTGGGTGTGAAATTGGGTGACATAAAAGTAAATTGTCTGCTGTATGTTGATGATGCAGTGCTTATTGCACCATCAGAGGCAGAGAACTGCAGGCATTAGTCACGTGTATGAAAGAAGAATGTGAAATTAAAGGTCTCCGTTTGAATGCTAATAAAACTAAGGTTCTGGTATTTGAAAGGGACGAAAAAAGAACTAAGTGTGAAATATGGGTAAATCAGCAATGTCTAGAACAGGTGTGATGAAATTGTATACTTAGGGAGTGCGTTTAGCCGGGATGGAAGATATGATTTAGATGAGGACTGGCGTGTCGCTGCCGGGAACAAAGTCAATGGTGCCCTGAGTGCGTTAGTCAAAAGGCAAGGCGTAGTGAAAAGTTCACGCCTTGCAATACATAACGCCGTGTTGGTTCCGACTTTGTTATATGGCAGCGAAACCTGGGTTTGCCTGAAGAAGCATAAAAGCAGGTTGAATGCAGTGGAGATGCGATCTCTTCGTAAAATGTGCGGCCTTACCATGGCTGACCGAAAGCGAAACGAAGAGATTCGCAATATGGCAGGTTTGAAAGATGACTTTGTCACAAAAATGGATAAGGGCGTGCTTCAATGGTTTGGGCACGTTGAGCGAATGAGTGAAGACCGAATGGTGAAGAAAATATGTAGCGCGAAAGTTAATATTAAAAGGTGTCGAAGTACTAACAAGACTAACTTTCGAAGACCATGTGAGCAAATTTCCCGAAGAGGGGAGAGTTAAGAGTACTCGGATACCTAGACGTGCATGTATGAAGAAGATGATGAATCTGAAAGAAGCGAAAGAAGTATGTAGGGATCGTGACACTTGGCGATCTGTTCTCTCTGGCTACCCCGTCAGGTCAGATTGTGCGTGAAGATAAGTAAGTCAGTAAGTAAAAATTACTCACGTATCATCCAAGTCACGATAGCCGAGTGGTTGGGTGGTCGGAATTTCGAGTCAAGAGACCCGAGTTCGATCCCCAGGTGGCAGGCTTGTACCAATGGGTTTTTCAAAAATTTATGTACGAATTACATCGTTGGCTTGGACATAAATACGGCGACGGGCTCACTACCTGTCACGTTGTCCCGAAAATATCTTCGGTGGAAGGTGGGTCAAAGGGACTTAATTGTCTAGACTAGACCTCTGTCTACCCCTGTATTGGGAATTGCCTGAAGATATTTATATTTATTTATTTAAAAAATACAATGAATAACGTTTGTATTAATATGTCGTCCCAAAAATATCTTCGCTGGAAGGTGGGTTGAAAGGATTTAATTGTCTAAACTAAACCTCTGTCTACCCCTGTTCTGGGAATGGCGTGAAGATATTTTCTTTTATTAATATATCGTTCTTTTATTACAATGGTATTTTAAATCCCAAAAATAGATCTTCCTGTAACAACTTAGTTGGTGCAGGTACCAGCCAGTGCTATAGCTATTTTATATATTATGTATCTATATTTAAAGATTAGGTCAGAACAGAAATTAGTAGGAACAATGAAAATATTATAATAATTATTTCTAGTTTAAAAAATTACTTTTTTGATAAACTTATGTACGAGTTATATCGTTGGCTTGGACATAAAGACGGTAACGAGCTGACCACCTGTTACGTTGTCCCGAAAATATCTTCGGTGGATGGTGGCTCAAAAGGAACACAATTGTCTATACTAGCCTTCTGTTTACCCCTGTATTGAAAATTGCGTGAAGATATTTATATTACATTTGTATTATTAAGGGCTTGGCACCAATTTTAAACATAGGTTGCATAAACATTTAATAGTATTTTGTTAATATTAATGGTATCAGGTTTGCATAAGAGGTGTTTATTAAATACCTATTAAGTAATTTATTACTTTTTAGTGTAATATGTAAAAAGTTGTTCTGTCAACTACGAGTACAGAAAGATTTTTCTTGATTACATCCGGTAAACTATAACATTGTGTTGCTTTTTATTGTCATATATTCAATAGTTATTTATTTGTGGTGCTATGGGTAGGCGGACGAAATGTGCACCTTAAACAATATAGATCCCAAGAAACGGGAACGGAAAAAAGAAACGACCCCCAAAAAAATGCTGTTCGAAACTCTATTCTACGTTCTTGTGAAGCAAAGATTGTGATGAACGTATGTCAGCTATGAAAAAGCTAAAGACGTCTGAACAGCAGGCGCTTAGGTTGAGCCTTAAATATGACCATCCAGTCTGCTGAGGAGAGGACTCATAGACTCGATCTTATGATCGATTAGCCAACAAGTCTGGTCCGAAACGAGGTTTTATGCAATTGTGCTGGTTATAATATTTCTCAGTTTCTCTACTCCGCTCGATCGCTCAGCTTCAATGTCTGGTAGCCCAAGGCCCAATTTATCAACCCATATTCGATAGTCACGATAGCCGAGTGGTTGGGTGGTCGGAATTTCGAGTCAAGAGACCCGAGTTCGATCCCCAGGTGGCAGGCTTGTACCAATGGGTTTTTCAAAATTTATGTACGAATTACATCGTTGGCTTGGACATAAAGACGGTAACGAGCTGACCACCTGTTACGTTGTCCCGAAAATATCTTCGGTGGAAGGTGGGTCAAAGGACTTAATTGTCTAGACTTGACCTCTGTCTATCCCTGTATTGGGAATTGCCTGAAGATATTTATATTTATTTATTTAAAAAATACAATGAATAACGTTTGTATTAATATGTCGTCCCAAAAATATCTTCGCTGGAAGGTGGGTTGAAAGGATTTAATTGTCTAAACTAAACCTCTGTCTACCCCTGTTCTGGGAATGGCGTGAAGATATTTTCTTTTATTAATATATCGTTCTTTTATTACAATGGTATTTTAAATCCCAAAAATAGATCTTCCTGTAACTGCTTAGTTGGTGCAGGTACCAGCCAGTGCTATAGCTATTTTATATATTATGTATCTATATTTAAAGATTAGGTCAGAACAGAAATTAGTAGGAACAATGAAAATATTATAATAATTATTTCTAGTTTAAAAAATTACTTTTTTGATAAACTTATGTACGAGTTATATCGTTGGCTTGGACATAAAGACGGTAACGAGCTGACCACCTGTTACGTTGTCCCGAAAATATCTTCGGTGGATGGTGGCTCAAAGGGACTTAATTGTCTAGACTTGACCTCTGTCTATCCCTGTATTGGGAATTGCGTGAAGATATTTATATTACATTTGTATTATTAAGGGCTTGGCACCAATTTTAAACATAGGTTGCATAAACATTTAATAGTATTTTGTTAATATTAATGGTATCAGGTTTGCATAAGAGGTGTTTATTAAATACCTATTAAGTAATTTATTACTTTTTTGTGTAATATGTAAAAAGTTGTTCTGTCAACTACGAGTACAGAAAGATTTTTCTTGATTACATCCGGTAAACTATAACATTGTGTTGCTTTTTATTGTCATATATTCAATAGTTATTTATTTGTGGTGCTATGGGTAGACGGACGAAATGTGCACCTTAAACAATATAGATCCCAAGAAACGGGAACGGAAAAAAGAAACGACCCCCAAAAAAATGCTGTTCGAAACTCTATTCTACGTTCTTGTGAAGCAAAGATTGTGATGAACGTATGTCAGCTATGAAAAAGCTAAAGACGTCTGAACAGCAGGCGCTTAGGTTGAGCCTTAAATATGACCATCCAGTCTGCTGAGGAGAGGACTCATAGACTCGATCTTATGATCGATTAGCCAACAAGTCTGGTCCGAAACGAGGTTTTATGCAATTGTGCTGGTTATAATATTTCTCAGTTTCTCTACTCCGCTCGCTCGCTCAGCTTCAATGTCTGGTAGCCCAAGGCCCAATTTATCAACCCATATTCGATAGTCACGATAGCCGAGTTGTTGGGTGGTCGGAATTTCGAGTCGAAAGACCCGAGTTCGATCCCCAGGTGGCAGTACCAATGAGTTTTTCAAAAACTTATGTACGAATTTCATCGTTGGCTTGGACATAAAGGCGGCGACGGGCTCACCACCTGTCACGTTGTCCCGAAAATATCTTCGGTGGAAGGTGGGTCAAAGGGACTTAATTGTCTAGACTTGACCTCTGTCTATCCCTGTATTGGGAATTGCGTGAAGATATTTTATTTTATTCCATATTCGATATTAATATTTACCCAAAACGAAAACTTCTAAAAAAGCCGCGCACAAACTAAAATTATTTCGGACTCGTAAAAAGGCAACTATTCCATTTCAAACTAAATCAAAAACCATATAAATCTGATCATAAATCTCGGCGTTATCGGTGTATATACATAAAAAAAATACAAAATCGAATTGAGAACTTTTGAAGTCGGTTAAAACGATTACCATCAAATAAGATAAAAATAGATAATAATTAAAATAAACGTGTCTTGGCAATCTGCCGGACTTTCAACAGGTATCAAGCTCGATAGTATTGACCTACTGTTGTTGATATCTTCCACACCGTAACAAAATAAGCAAAGCACTAGGTCGATAGCGCTTATATCTCCATGCAAGGGCAGGCAGCTGCACCGGGGAGAAGTATTTAGAATTTAGTCAGTATTTAGAAACATTGTTCAGAGTCGGAAACATCACTGTCCAACGAGGCAGATCGTTGAGTACATACACACCAAGTGCAGTCCAGACAATAATAACAGCACGATAATATTTGATTGAACAGTTCAACCAAGTATTTTAGGGTCTCTGATGTTCATGGTTAATTCGCCGGCTGGCTTTAATATCAAAAGCGCGGGCTGAGGCTCTCAAGAAGCGTGCAAGCCCACCAACATTTAAATGTCAGTGTTGCCAACCAACTTATTTTCTTACACGGTTGGTTCTAAGTAATAATTTGTTTTTCTTTAATTAGCGTAGTCCTTGATATCAAACATCCTTTGGTCAAGGCTCCTAATTAGAGCATTATACCCAATAGTACAGTACTAGTTTTTAGTAGAGGTCTAGACTATTAAGTTCTTGCGACCCACTTTCTACCGAACGTCGACGTCTTTCCTTCCAAGCCAACGATATTCGTACATAAGTTTTTGAAAAACCCATTGGTACGTGCCTTGGGGATCGATCTCGGGTCTCTTGACTCTTGTCTCGGCTATCGTAACTTCCTGCTGCATGCTAAGAGGTCTAGGTAATTAAGTCCATTTGGTCCACATGTCTTCAATGCTTGTTTTGGACATTTTGACTGGTTGAGAGCCTATCGATATATTAGTATTCTAGCGGTTGTCCTATCTTAAGGCTAAACAAACATAAAATTAAAAAAGAGTGAATGTGTACATGTCTGTGATGATGAATGTCACAGTCTGTGATGATGAATGTCACAGTATGTGATGTCATTCAATCATGTGTGTACATGATTGAATTACTGTCTTCTCAGGGTCCGAAATATTTTTTTATTAACAGCAGGCGAAGATGTAAACAAAGTAAAAATTCATTTGGTTCTTTTGTTACGAGTAGAGAAAAACAGGTGCCTTAAGTTGAAGGCTTGCCTTTAAATCAAAAACTATTGACAGGGGATTTATTACAACAATTTTCTAATGCGATAAATAATTACTTTTTTTCGAACTTCAAAATGTAAAACAAAACGCTAAGAAACCAAACTGTTAAAATTGAAAGTCGAAACATTTTATGAAAAATAATTGAAAGTATTGGAATGGCAACCCTGTTTAGTAGTGACTCACGCGTTTGTTCACCTGTACTCATGTTTATTTCTATTGTTATTATTTAGTTTGGGTGTTTGTGAAAATGCTTGAATTATAAAGCTGTGATATAATTGATATATACTAACCATTTACATATGCAAGCGTTTTAATATTTTCATTACAGATTTCAATATTGGCAAATACGTGTGTTCGAAAAGTTTCAATTTTAGAATAAAAATTTGAAAATAATGTCTGAAAAAGTAAGTACACGCTAAATTTTAGTATATCTGTCGTCAAATATTATAATATTTATATGGTTATGGTATGGGAATTTCATTGACTAAAAGTAATACGAAAAAAAAATATGCACCTGTCTTGTACACCTGACATTGCGGGCTTTCATACAGTTTGGCAGTTGTAAAGATGAAATTTCAAGTATATATTTTTCGCGTATTATCTTAAAAAGTTATTCGGTATTTGTGTAATAAATTTGCTTATTGTGAATTATTTTATCCTGTTTTACTGGTATTATTAATGCAAAAAAATTGTGAAATTTATTTAGACTTGACTATATAGTTATCATAACTATAATATTTTGATAATTATTTACTTAACTGTATGTAAACATCCTCTGAGAAATATTCATCCTCTCCTTAAGGGACATGTTCCAAAATTATTATAATAGCCAAACAATGTACCAGACTCCTCACACATTAGTCTTTTGTCTGACACTTTTTATATCATCTTTTGCTTTTACAAGATTCATCATTTTCTTCATGCACATGCTATCAGAGAACTCTAGATTTCCCTTTCTTCAGCAAATTGCTGATGTAGTGTTCAAAAGTGGGTCAGCCTACCCCATTTTTTATTTACTTCCATATACTATCTCATAGCCATTATCAATTTTAATGATAAGATCTATCATAAGTGCCAGTTGCTTCCACTAGTCTGCTTAATTTTAATCAAGTATTGCTTGCATAGGTTGTCTTCTCTCTTCTCAGAAGATTATAATATCAAGGCTTTTCTCTGTTATCTCTTAAGTCACTCCTTTAAAATGGGAGGTTTTAATAATAATAATATAATTTTATTTCAGGCAAAGCCCATAGAGTATTAGTATTAAAAATTACAAACTAGTGTTATATTAAAGTTATGTTATATTATGTTAGTATTGTACAATTCACCTTCATTATACTACATGGGTTTAACCCATTTACATATATGTTGATGAGTCTGAAAACACACTTAAGATACACTTGGAGAAGGTGCACAAGCGTGCCAGCATAGCCGCAGATTGCTTTCTCATAATTGCCATAAAGCCATCCACATCAGTTTTATATCCCCAGTTTTGTATTGACCCTCGCCTGATACAAAACAAAATTCAACATGATTAAATTATAAATGTTTTTTTGCCTAATAATGATCTGCAATTGGCTAACCCAGCCATAATCAGTTGTACTATAAAGATTTGTATATTTATGACATTGTGGCTCCAGCATACAAAAGTATTTTAAGAGTTATTTCTCTTCAGTCTCTTATCCAGGTCCAGTATATGTCATCTTTTTTGGGAAGTTGTGATTTGGTTATTAAGGTGGTTCCTCCTTGCTCTTTGTTTTCCCTTATCATTAATTTAGTTTGTTATTCATAGAAAAATCAAGAGGTTACAGTCCCAGAACAACGTAAACCAGCTGAAACTATGGCTGATGCAACCAACATACAGAAGAATATTCCACCAAAGGCTGTGCCAGATAAAGCACACCCGGTTCCTGTGACGGTCCCAGTTGTTACTCCGTCCCCAAGGCTCACAATCCCGGCCTTCACGAAAATACCACCTAATGAACTATACAGGAGGCTTTTACCAGCGGTCCTGTTTCTATTGACATTTGTCACCGTTATGACAATTTTGTTGATCTACATGGATACTGTTGGTAAGTTTTTATCTTTTATTTTATTTATTTATAGCAGTCACAATATGCAAGTGGTTGGGTGATCGGAATATGAGTCAAGATCAAGTCTTTGGTGAAAGGTGTTTTGAAAGGGCTTAATGGTGTGACAATATCTATTTCTTTATCTATAGCAGTAAAGTTGAGTAAAGTTCATTTATGTTTTAATGTGCTAATCATAGTAACTGTTACGTAATGGTCTCTCTTACGCTGTCAGAAGGTCGCCAGAAATTTTTTAATCGTTACCTTAGAAAATTTTTCTCTAATATTGGACGAGTGGCGGAAACGCTGGTTTTCATGTTATTCAGCTCTGTGGCTCCAGGTTCAATAATGTAGTGGTCAATATAGAAAACAGTTCTCCCATCTGGGTGTTTATTTATTTCTTTTTAGGTCTCTGTGGTATGGAGTATTTTCTGTAACCAATTCACTTCGTAAATATGGATAGAGCAAGTGGATTAATGATTATATTACTAGACTCTACACCTTAGGCTAGATCTTGGGTCAGACTTCCTGTGCTTGGTCTTTTTTACACATAAAAAAAACACAGTGTTCTCATGCAAATTGTTTTTTGTCAAGTAAATATTTTTGTTTTAATATAGATGTGTAAAACATACAGGACAAGGGATTGGGCTTACATGTATACAATATGTATATAAAATAAGTCTTCACGCAATTCCCAATAGTCTAAACAGAGTATCTAGACAAAAGTCCTTTTGAATCTTCCATTGAAGACATTTTTTGGGAAAACATGACCAGTAGTGAGCCTGTCGCCGTCTTTATGTCGAAGCCAATGATATAATTCATATATAATTTAAAAATAAAAAATCTCTGGTTCAAGCTTACCACCTAGGGATTGAAGGTCTCTTGACTCAAATCCCGATCACCCAACCACTGAGCTAAAGTGACCCTTTATGATTTCTGTAAAACCTTGTGGTACTGGCATAATTATATACCACCACATTTTACATGGACGTTATAATAGGCGATTACTGTTGTAACATTCTGGGATTTGTCCATTTGACCATCCGTCCATATGCACAAATGGTAAATGCATACATACATAAACAGGTATATACAAACAGGGACTACATCACATACATTGCTCTGATTTCAAAGTAAGCAGTTTAAGCAGTTGTACTATGAATTCAGAAACAACCAAATTACCACTATCACCCAGACTAGAGAAAATGTAAAAAAGGTGTCTTCTACATTGATCCAACTGAAAATCGAACCCTGGACTTCAAAACTGATGAAACCTCGAAACCCTGTGTGTACGCCACTCGTTTACAGAGGTGATGAAATTTGTGATGTGATAATGATAAAATATATAAAAATCATAATTGTATTTAGTAGAATAATGATTTTAGTAGGTTTTCTTATGACATTTTTAAACTAGCCTAAAAATTTTTAACTTCTGATTACTACTATAATTTGTGTAACTTAAAACACAGTACATTTTTTTTGTCACCATGCACACTTCCTAATACAGCCATTATTAAGCTAGGTTGAGCGCACCCAGTAAAATATTTTCTCGAGTGGCAACTTTGTTTAGACAAACACAGTGTAGTACGACCTTCCACAAAACGCAGTGACGACCTGCAAAATGTTGCTGGGAGTGGATGGATGCAGGTGGCTGAAGACTGTTTTTTTGTTGCGAATTCTAGGGGAGGCTTATTTAAGCAGTGGACTCTTGATTGGATGTAAAGAAGAAGGACTGCACACTAAATTTCCAGACTTACATTTTTATTTCAACATAAATTTATTCTGGAATTGTGGGAGGAAACTGGACTGTTTAGAAGTGCTAGAAATTAATAAGTTGAAATTCAAACAGTCAGATAAAATAATCAATGAGCAAACAGATTTATCTAACCATCCCCTTTAGCAATATTTTAAATATAATTACATTTATACATACATACATAATGACCTGTTAAAGTCCACTGCAGGACAAAAGCCTCTCCCAAGGGGAGGATTTGCCATAATCACCACACTTGAATATTCTAGGCACTTTCCCTTAGTCGGCTCTTACGACGCCCACGGAAAGAAAGGGAGTGGCAATATTCTTACACCGTTGCCACAGGGCAATATTTTAAATATAATTAGTAATAATTATTGTTAATCAATTTGACATTTAAATAATTTTGATTTAATTTTTTTAATCTTATTTGTTATACATATAATGTTCAATAATGAAATTGAAATGGCATATTTGACGGAGGAATTGAATTTTTTATTATTAATTTTGTTACCTCAATTCTAGGGAATTTTTTTTAGGGAAACCCTAAATAATTTATATGCAGCATTCCACCTACTTGTTTTTGATTATTTTAGTCCTAATTATAAATAAATACACGCAATTAAATTGATAAAATAGGAGATACGTTTTCCGATTACAGTAGATTAGAATTGTAATAAAGATACCTTTGATAATGCCATAAAGGCGAAACCGGTATTTTAATATGAATAAATGTGGAATATGTAAATAAATAAATAACTTCACGCAATTCCCAATGCAGGGGTAGACAGAGATCTAGACCAGACAATTAAGTCTCTTTGATCCACCTTCCACTGAAGATATTTTTGACAACGTTACAGGTGGTGAGCCCCTCGCCCTCTTTTTGTCCAAACCGACGGTATAATTTGTACAGTTTGAGCCTGCCACCAGGGGATCGAATTTGGGTCTCTCGACTCGAAATTCCGACCACCCAACCACTAGGCTATCGTGACTTTTTCGTGGAATAAGTTAAAGTGAATTTTAACGTTAAAATTCACTTTTATTAGGATTTTAACGTGTTCAATGATGAAGTTCCATCAAGAGAGAGAGTTTATTGCACACCATAAAAAAAAAAAAGAAAATACGACAAACAGCCCAAACATAAATGTTAGCACAACGGGCGACCTCACCGCTCAAAGCGATCTCTCCCGCGCAACACTTCATCAACAGACAACAGTCGTTGAGTACTCAGCACGATAATTCCTCGGTAGCGCTCGGCGCGCGGCAGTTCCGTCTGAACATGTCCCGGGACTACGAGCTGGCGGGCATAGCGCAGGACTCGGCGCCGCTGGTCGCGTACGTGCGCCAGCTGCACCTGGCGCCGCGCGCGCCCGCGCCGCCGCGCGCGCCGCCGCAGCGGCCGGCGCGCGCGGCGGCGCTGGAGCGCGTGCTGGGCGCGCGCCGCGGCCGCTTCGTGGAGTTCCTGCCGCGCGGCCCGCGCGACCCCGCCGCGCTCTACCTGCAGCTGGCGCGCCGCTGGGACGGGCTGGTGGTGCGCGCCGCCGCCAGGGACTTCCTGGCGCTGCGCGGCGCCGCGAGGGCGCTGCACGCCTGCCTCAGCCCGACCAACCATCCGCGCGAGGTGAGATGCTGTGGTCTGATATCGGAGTTTGTGGCGACTAATCATTTTTTTTTTTGGTTTTTTATAAAAAAGGGAGGCGAACGAGCAGGTGGCTCACGTGATGGTAAGTGATTACCGCCGCGCATGAACAGCCGCAATGCCAGAGGCATAGCAGATGCGTTTCCTCCCTTAGAGTGCCCTCCAGAATTTGTGTGTGTGTGAGGGTGTGTGGGCCTCCGGTTAAGCTACACTCACCAGACGAAACGCAGAAGCTTGTTAGACCTTTACTTCACGCCGGTATGCTGTGAGGTCGTGGTACTTCCCCGGTCGAGCCGGCCCATTCATGCAACAACAAACGCTGATGCGTGGCTCTACCACTGTTCTCATACTTCCACTTTAATTGCATTTATTATAGTTTGATATCGGAGTTTATTGCAACTAATGGTCTCAAACAAGTCAATGGCATAGTTAATTGTAATTTGAGGATATTTGATTTTTTTTAACCTCATCAATTAAGTGCGACAAATGCTTGAATTCGCGGTGTAACATAGATTCATATCATCCACCTCTAGAGTTTAAACTAGATTTCCTTTCGTATAAGATGCTTCCCCTTGATATTGCACCGAAACAAAATTTTTTTAAGGCAAACTATGCCAACATTACTAAATTACTTGATGATATTGACTGGTTGAATGAAATTGGTAATTATACGGATGTAAATCATATGGTATCCACATTTTATACCATTTTTAATGCAATAAATAAAGAACCTATATCTTTACAATACCTTTACAATATAAGAAAAGTACAAAATATCCACATTGGTACAGCCGTGATCTAGTAAGGATCTTAAAAGAAAATAATACAGAGTTGGGGGTCAAAGGTACAGCGAAGATGTTACAAGGAATATATAAATAGGACTGAGGATACTTTAACAAAAAAATCCCAAATACTTCTGGACATATATTAAGCAGAAACGTAACTAAAGAAGCTCTATACCAAGTAACATGTATTTAGAAAATGCGAAACCGTCAAGTTATAGGAATCTCAGATTTGTGATCTTTTTAAAAATAACTTTTTATCAATTTAGAACGACGAAAACGTCACTAGCTCTAAAACAACTTTTAAATCAAATAACATAGTTTCATCGCAGTCGGAATGTTTAAATAAAATAACAATAAGAGAATTGGAAATCTTTACTAAATTAAAAAGACTAGACACTACGAAGGGATCAGGCCCCGATGGACTGCCGTCTATATATGTGCAGCGTTGTGTCAATAAGATTACTTTGCCGTTTGATTGGCGTATAGTTATCGTATTGTATACAATAAATCACTAACAGATAGGCGTTTTCCAAAGTTATGGAAAGAAGCTAAAATTGTGCCAACTTATAAAGATGGTTCCAAAAGTGATGTTAAAAACTATAGACCGGTTATCTTATCTTGTTTTTGCTAAGGTTTTTGAAACGCTTATACTTCCATACTTAAGATGCCATGTAAAGAACATAATTACAGACAGACAGCATGGATTTATTCACGGTAGATCTACAAACACAAACTTAATAACTTTTGTTGAAGAGGTAATAGGATTTGTAGACCGACGAATTCAAGTGGATGCTATCTACACTAATCTATCCAAAGCTTTTGACAAGAGTAGATCATAAGATCCTTTCGAGAAAGCTGAGGGATATCGGAATCGAAGGTTCTCTATTAAACTGGTTTTGTTGTTATATTTCTGGTCGCGTCTCTATGTAGTAGTGAATGGTGCAAAGTCAGACACATTTCATAAATCGTCAGGAGTTCCTCAGGGGACACATCTTGGTCCAAATCTTTTTTAATATTTATAAATGATATTGTGTGTTGCTTCCATAATTCTGAGGCATAGTTGTTTTCAGAATATTTAAAAACTATAAAGCCTGCAAGTGGAAAATCAAATCCGCTTGCAAGAGCATATTGACAGATTAAATTATTGGTGCGATAAAAACAACACGATCCTGAATATTGGAAAATGCTTTCAGTTGTCATTTCCCCGTAATAAAAATACTATATCAGCGGACTACATAATTAATAATTCGAAATTGTATAAAATATAAAAAATACGAGATTTAGGGATTAACGTTGATGTTAAATTGAATTTTAATCTGATAACGTTTTAAATGCGTCGAGGTCCTTAGAATTTATAATCCGAAAAATACAAAACTTTTTAAACGACCAAATACAAAAATAATTCTTTATAATGCATTGGTACCTAGCACTTTGGAATATTGTTGTCAAGTTGGGCACCTTGTTACGAAGTACATAAAAGTCGAATCGAGAGGGTGCAGCGACAATTTTTGAGTACTTTGGCATTCGATATGAATACACGACGAGTACTTAATTACAAAAAGAGATTAGTGCACTATAGAATAACAAAACTAGAAAAGAGAAGGCAGCTATTAGACCTTATATTTTTATACAAGTTGATAAATAACCAAATAGATTGTCCAAAATTATTCAAATTAATCAACATATCCGTTCCTAATAGATAACCGCGTTATGGAACATAAAAGTTGTTCGCTGCCTCAATGCACCGCACTAACCTGGGAAGTAACTCCGGTGGCTGGAATGACTCGATTGTACAATTATCTACCCTAAGATCTTGATTTAGACATATTACAGGATAAAATTTATGAATTTAAAAATAGTTTATCACGATATTTATCAGATGATCAAACAATAAAGAATAGGAAAATTCTTAGGTATATCACATTCTTACATATATAATAGAAATATATCATACGAAATCTTAACTTAAGTGTGTATAGATCGGATATTAAAAGCAGACAGTGAGTCTATTGGAGTGAGAATATTTGGAGAATTGGTGTTGCTTTTTTCACCGTCTATTTTTACTTCTACTATGTCTAAGCTGTAATCTATATCTAAGCCGTTTTAATTTTGTTTTTCATTGTATGTGTATAAGTTGATTATTTGTATATTATAAGCCGTGATCGCTTATAATTGGTAAGACACTTGAAATGTATACTAAAGATGTTAAAATTAGACTATTGTGTACTTTCCCTTGGTGATCCCAAATGAATAAATAAATAATTATGAAAATTAAGCTTTGTTATGTTTGGAAAATATAAATATATAAAAATATTTTAATGCAATTCCCATTACAGGGGTAGACAGAGGTCTAGACTGGACAATTAAGTCCCTTCAACCCTTGTTCCAGCAAATATATTTTCGGGACAACGTGACAGGTGGAGAGCCTGTCGTCTTCTTTATCTCCAAGCTAACGATATGATTCGTACATAAGTTTTGAAAAACCCATTGGTACGAGCCTGCCACCTGGGAATCGAATTCCGATCTCTTGACTTGAAATTCCGACCATTCAACCACCTGGCTGTCATGACAACAGTATTTTTATATACATATATCTCGAAGACTCGAGTGAGAGGGATTAATAGAGTGTTTTAAATAATGTATTTATGGGACTCGAAACAGCAATCCTTAACTTAAAAGGCAGGATCACCACATATAGGATACTATGGGGTAGTCAAAAGATCCCAGTTCTGGAAAAAATATTTTTTCTTGCGTATTTAATCGCCACGCTTAGTAGGCGACGTGGCGATCACCCAAATTCGCACCACAGATACGGCATTTTTATTTTATGAAATGGAAACGACGGCATACGTCTTTTAATGCCCATTTAAATGCCTTAGTCTCCTGTGACCTCGGGTAGAAAGTGGTGAAATTTGTAAAGGAGGGGTGGGGGGGGGAAGCTCTGAGACAACATAGAAGAAGTGGGTCTCTGCATTGCTCGGTGCGGGAATCGAACCCTGAGCCGGCCCGGCGGTTGCAGGTGACGTACCAGGAGACGGAGTCCCGGGGCGTGGCGTTCAGCTCCCGAGTGCTGTGCCTGCCGCTGTACACCGTGCTGCTGGCCGCGGAGGCCACGCACGCGCAGCTGCTGCAGCTGGGCGGCGACGCGGCGCTGCCGGCGCTGCGCCACTTGCCGCTGGCCGGCGGGCAGCTGCAGCTGCAGGTGAGTGCAGCGGGCGGAGTCCCGGGGCGCTGTACAGCCGGCGGGCAGCTGCAGCTGCAGGTGAGTGCAGCGGGCGGAGTCCCGCGCTGTACAGCCGGCGGGCAGCTGCAGCTGCAGGTGAGTGCAGCGGGCGGAGTCCCGGGGCGCTGTACAGCCGGCGGGCAGCTGCAGCTGCAGGTGAGTGCAGCGGGCGGAGTCCCGGGGCGCTGTACAGCCGGCGGGCAGCTGCAGCTGCAGGTGAGTGCAGCGGGCAGAGTCCCGGGGCGCTGTACAGCCGGCGGGCAGCTGCAGCTGCAGGTGAGTGCAGCGGGCAGAGTCCCGGGGCGCTGTACAGCCGGCGGGCAGCTGCAGCTGCAGGTGAGTGCAGCGGGCGGAGTCCCGGGGCGCTGTACAGCCGGCGGGCAGCTGCAGCTGCAGGTGAGTGCAGCGGGCGGAGTCCCGGGGCGCTGTACAGCCGGCGGGCAGCTGCAGCTGCAGGTGAGTGCAGCGGGCAGAGTCCCGGGGCGCTGTACAGCCGGCGGGCAGCTGCAGCTGCAGGTGAGTGCAGCGGGCGGAGTCACGGGTTCAGCTCGCGCGTGCTGTGCCTGCCGCTGTACAGCCGACGGGCTGATGCAGCTGCAGGTGCGCCCAGCTGTGGAAATCACATCCCAGGCATCAGAGTGAGAGACCATAGATGCCGCGGGAATCCAGGAGGTCCAAGTCCATGGAGGCAATACATGCCTTAAAGAGAGATTCGTTTATTCATTCATTCATTCATTAATGTATAAATCAATGAATAAACATCTTCACGTAATACCCAATACAGGGTAGACAGAGGTCTAGTTTAGACATATGTGATATATATTTTTATATTATAATATTTATTTTTGTCTATTTACAGTTTCTTCTAAATTAGTACCTTTATTTTTTTTTATTGATGCACCTGCCACTATATTTTGTAACGCCGCAGGTTGACTGGCAGACAATGTCAATAGGTATTAAGTCCGCCCTTTGCTACCTTATTTTTAAGGTGAAACAATAAAGTCTTTAAATAAATACGACCCACCCTCAACCAAATATATTTTCGGGACAACGTGACAGATAAAAAAAAGACGACTGCAATTTTGAAAACTAATTATTGGGTTGCAGCAACAAAACGGCCTCCGACTCAACGTAATGCTGTAGCCATGCTGAGTCCAGAGACCCGAGTTCCGCCCCAGGTGGCAGGCTCGTACCGATGGGGTTTTCAAAAACTTATGTACGAATTAAATCGTTGTCTCGGACATATAGACGGCGACGGGCTCACCACCTGTTACATCCAAAAAAAAAATCTTCGGTGAAGGTTGGGTCGAAGGGACTCAATTGTCGAGAACTCTGTCTACCCCGGTATTGTGAACTGGCTTGAAGGTACTGCATAATTAACAGGTGATCGAAGTGTTCTCAACGGACCCGGTCGCCCGGAACCAAACCACAGAGTTCCTGGTGGCCAACAACTACACCGTTGCCGCCACATTCGACGAGAGCATCATGTATGCACTCAACATGACCAAGGTCTGATTCGACCTTCGACCGTCACCACGTGGACATTGACACGGTGTACCACATAGCCCGGGAGTATTTTAACTATTGATCAAAATCCACCGCTTTGCTCTTCAACCAATTAATCTAATTTTTAAGTATACTTTGATAATTTGCTCGGAATATAAGTGATGTTCTATATAACTTGAGCGTAAGCTATTAAATAAATTAATATTTTGCAATTGTAAATGACAGCTGGCATTTGTAATCGATTTAAATTTAATGATTGTTTTGTAATGAATTCATCATTAATTCAATCGGCGAATGTGATTTAATTTTAATGCGAAATTATGTTTTAATCTGATTTTAATCGTATTTAATTTAATTATTCCATGAAAGCCATAACGAAGTTAATATTTTCTTATGCTATTTCAATATTATATTTCACCGGTATATTTAAAAATACCAGTATTGTTCGATATTTGAATCACTACTAACATTTGCGCTAGGACATAAGGTGTTTTTTTTTAATTTGCATTAAATGATTACTTACGTATCATTGACTCTCATCTATCAAGTAATTATCACATTTTTTTCCCCCAATAACTCATAATTTTTTCTTTCGTACAAGTAAATGTCTTTCACGCAATATTAAACGCGTTTGTATATCTTTAATTATTGTAAAGTATTGATCAAACTACCAACTACGTCCTTGTCACATTATTTTAATATTAACATTAATAAATATCGAAAATAGTATTATTATTAGTAGTATATTGCTTAAATATCTTCTGAACTCTAAGCCTATTGTAAGAAAAATGGTTGTTAATTTGCTGGAAATAATATTTGGATTACTTTTAAATACCCTTCCAGTGTCTATATAAATAGCGAAACGAACAAAAAAAGTTAAACATAGTTTGAAGTAAAGACAACACAAAAAACAACGATTCTGACAAAAAGCATATATCCTGTAAAACATATGTTTGTAGTCTTTTTAGGAATAACTCCCAAATTTTCCTTGCATCAGAATTCTATACAGCGCTGAGGTAGGTTAAGCTCCGTTGTCTGGGATATATACTCTAAAACCCACAAATCTATTCAAGTGCCTTACTATAAATTCCCAGATGAGAAGTTAATTCCTACAATAAAGAAATACCTAAAACGCGTATCGATCCCTCCATATTTATTTTCCTAATATTTGAAACACAGAAATATTACTGTGGACACATGAAAAAGACAAGAAACAGAAAAAAAGTTATTTAAACTAAATATCTTATAACTCTTACATTGGAAGCGCAGTAATAAATATATTTTTTTATTAAGAACTAACCGGTCCTCTCGCTTTCACTCGCATTTAATTTTAAGATAAATAGTAATTACCTTTAAAATAACTAGAAACTCTCACGCAAATGCTTACAATAACTGTACAAAATTTTCAGTTAGTCTTTTGCGTGTACATGCGTATACGTTACATCTTTAAATATTAATAATCGCAGTGTTTTAAAGTATAAAAGCAATCTAGACTGACCTTTTTTACTTTTACTATGTGTTACATATATATGATACAGACGATAATAATATTAATTATGATTGTATCTCATTGCACAATACAAACCTTGTAGCAGCTTTTTTATTCTAATTAAAAATATTCATATTAACATTACAATACATTTTAAAAATATATATTAAATAACATATTTTATTGCAAAATTTGCATCTAACCTCTTTTCAAGCAGGTAGCCAAGGTATTTATTTATATAAACTGAAATAATGATTACTGTAATTTATAAATATAATCACACAAACATCACAGTATAGATAAAATTACCAAGATATCCGAGCCATTCGAGAAAAAGTAACCATAAACGTAACGTCATATAAATAAAACGCGATTTATGTGTTCGATATGAATAAGATTTAAAGTTTTAAATATTTAAGAAAATTTTGAAATCATACCCCGAGCTGGATTCTAATTGTCAGCTTCTGTTGCTTGAACCGGCCAGTACCTCGGCCTTGCGCAGTACCCAAGTGAATTAGAGACATCTCTAGCTTTTGTGTTAGTCCAATGAAGCGCACACTCCTTTCTCCCATATTCCATTCTTTATGGTAGGTAGACACGGACATCAAGTTTTTACTTGCTGTCCGTGCTTGCCAAGCTTTTACTTTTACTGCCTTATCCCATAAAAATATATTTCAAATCAACGTATATTACATCCAGCGATTGTCATAATTAATCTACCACAGTTTCGTAATTAGGTTCCTGAAACGGAGAAGAAACAGACGAAAGAAGCTACGTGGCGTTAACATCGCCTGTGTCAGGCGATTTTTAAATTTTCATCAATTTTCAATAGCAGCAACACAAGCTTATGCATTTTAAACTTTAACCATTTCAAACATTCACCGAATAACATCTCGTGTTAAAAGAACAGAATAAGTATTAGAAATTGTCTACTCTACTGTATTGTATTGTACATGAACATCTCATGTACACTTGTAATTCATATTTCAATAAGTCTTGGCATTTCACTGACAAATTGATCTTGAAATCGTTATTTTTACTCGACATCGTTTGAATTGTGCATTTAATAAACATTTTTAGTTGTGAAATGTTCCAGAATTAATGAAATATTGAATAAATTCTTCATTGAATTAATTCTGAATGATAAATTACTAATACACGTATATTTAACTCAACAATTAAACCTTATTTCGATCGTGTTATGGTTGTAAATGGTTGTTATACTGCGAAACGAATAATCGCAAAACGTTAAAAGTATTTTTATAAAGTATTAAAAACACATTAAATTTAGACACTAACATTAGTATAAGATAATAATTATGTCTCACTGTAACGCAAGCTTTAACGCAAAATGTTATATTTATGTAGGTTTTAATACATTCATCGTAATGAGAAAATAATTTTGATTAATGAATTTTATTTAAAATAAATTAATGGTTTTATCATTGATTAATAATAAGAATGATAATTGAATTTTTGTGATTTATCATTAATTACATCCCAGTTAAATTATAATTCATTCCAAACCATTCTATTTTAATGAAAGATAAATAATTTTTAATTGTAATATGTTTTTCTTCCCGATGTCATTGGAGTCATTCCAATTATTTTCGTTTTGAACATGATTGTATCATTATTTGCTTTATTTCAAGACTGAGTATCGAATATGGAAGAGACAAAATTGTAGCTTATTTTCGTGAATCTCAATATTAATTTAATAATTTCGTTAAGCGATGCGATTAATTTTAAATGAATCAATTGATTTACAATTTTAATTAAGTGATGATGACAATTTAATTTTTTAATTAATCCACGATATTTTTTTAGTTTAAGATCTTACTAGTGTTAGATTTATATGCGCTCAATTTTTCACAAATTAAATGCTTTAATGAAGAAATGTATTCTTTCATTATGTTATCCTCCTTCCTTAGTTGTTATATTAAACTTCTTACATATAATTAATAAAAAAAATTATAAGGTAGCCGAGTAGTTGGGTGATGGGAATTCAAGGCAAGAGACTCGATTTCATCCTCAGGTTCATCATCACAGTGGTAGAGCCACGCATCAGCTTTTGTTGTTGCATGCATGGGCCGGCTCGACCGGGGAAATACCACGACCTCACAGAATACCGGCGTGAAGTAGAAGTCTAACAAAGTTCGACTTCTACTAGGGGGCACACAAGGGAGGCAACGCATCTGCTATGCCTCTGATATTGCGGGTGTTCATGGGCGGTAATCACTTACCATCACGTGAGCCGCCTGCTCGTTTGCCTCCCTTTTCTATAAAAAAAAGGTGGTGGCTCAGAAACTTATGTGCGATTTATATCGTTAGCTTGGATAAAGAAGGCCACAAGCTCACCGTTCGTCACGTACCAAAAATCTCAACTGTGAAAGGTGGGCCGGGAGGACTTAATTGTCTAAACTTGTCTATTTTTTAAATTCAATTTCTAATAAGCACGCATTACTTTGAGGGTCCAAACTTAGAGGCCCATTCCTAGCAGTAGGTGTAGCCGGTGCTCTTAATGATAATGAGTAAGATACACAAAGTTCTAATCAGTATGTAGTCTAAGTAACTCGTTCTTAGGGCGGTGTATACGCTTCTACAACAAAGTCCCGGTATGTGCAAAGCCTGCCTATTAACAGGTTTAAGAAATTTATTAAAGAAAAGTTGAAGTCACGATAGCCGAGTTGTTGGGTGGTCGGAAGTATGAAGTATGTAGGGATCGTGACACTTGGCGATCTGTTCTCTGGCTACCCCGTCAGGTCAGATTGTGCGTGAAGATAAGTATGTCAGCCGAGTGGTTGGGTGGTCGGAATTTCGAGTCAAGAGACCCGAGTTCGATCCCCAGGTGGCAGTACCAATGAGTTTTTCAAAACTTATGTACGAATTTCATCGTTGGCTTGGACATAAAGGCGGCGACAGGCTCACCACCTGTCACGTTGTCCCGAAAATATCTTCGGTGGAAGGTGGGTCAAAGGACTTAATTGTCTAGACTTGACCTCTGTCTACCCCTGTATTGGGAATTGCGTGAAGATATTTCTATATATATTTCTTTCTTTCATTAAAGAAAAGCTTTATAGGAAGGGTTATTATAATATAAATGAATATATTAATGACAGTAACCCTGGGAATGAGGTGATCGCTCCCAAGCTATTTCTAGAAAATATCACATTATATTTGTATAATGCATTATATTGTTAAAAATATTCACCAAAAAGAGGAGTTTCTTTCGCCTGTTTCTTCTCCGTTAGAGGAACGTCATTACGAAACGGTGGTAGATTAAAAATGACTATCGATAAACGAATGTATGTTCTTAAGTCGAATGATTTGATTTGATTTGTACTAGCTATTAGATGCCCAGTTCATATTATCATACAATACATATGTAACGGGGAATATCTGTTTAAAAAGCGTATATTATTGCTTAGTTTCTGTCAGTGAAGTGCTGCGGCTTCTGTTATCAGCGACTTGTATGATGGCTCATAGACACAAACGACTTGATTCCATCACAAAAGTGATGAACACTCAGAATGCTTATAAAATTTTCTTGGGATTCCATCATCCTGACGTGACGACGAACAAAAAATAATTTTCGTAATCGGTATACCTCGTTGTATACTGATTCCGAAAACAATAAAAAACAATCGCATTGAAAACCTCTTTTTGAAGTCGGTTAAAAATTGTCGCATTATCACGGAATACTGCTCGTAAATATCCTTACCTAAACATAAACGGGAACGACATCACATTTATTTCACTGATCTTGTGTTATGGAATCTGAAACGCGTTCCACAAACTCCCAGACCCGAGAAATTGTAGAAAAAGTGCTTACTTCATTGACCCGACCGAGAATCGAACCCTGATCTGTAGCTGTACCTGAACCTGTGGCGACACCGTGAAAACCGGTGTGTATGCAAATCAACACAATGCCGTTAGATTCTAATCTTTATAATTAAATATAATACTGCTGTTACAGTATTATATTTGACGTATACAGTATTCTAATACTGCCGTGATATGGAAGAAGTCGACTATATGACATTTTTACGAAAATTAGTTTTTAACACCAGCATTCTAAGTGAACGATTGCGCATCTACCCATCTTGGAATTATATTTCTAAGTTTATTAGTTCCCGCGATATCGTATGCTAACTGACAATAAGAAGAATTAAGATTAAGAATTCATAATTAAGATTAAAAATTATAATCACGATAACCGGAAGGTGGTCGGAATTTCGAGTCGAGAGACCCGAGTTCGATCCCCAGGTAGCAGGCTCGTACCAGTTTTAAAAACTTATGTACGAATGGCTAGAATGGATGGAACTTGTTTCCATAAATATTCATCACATGCGGTTGAATCGGGTAAATGGCGTAAATATGAGTCTTTGAAAGGAGACTATATATTTGTTCCATTTGCCGTAGAGACGATCAGTCCGTGGGGTCCCTGTGCGATGCAGTTTCTAAAGGAATTGTAGCCGCTGGTAATAAGAGGGCTGGTTCTTTTCTCGCTCAACGGTAAGTCCAGCCATTAAATGTAGAAATGCAGCCAACGTTCTTGGTACCATGCCACCAGGAGTAGGTCTCTTCGATTATAATTTTTAGTTAATAAGTATTGTAAATATTAACTAAATTTTGTTTCTGTAAATAAAGTATTGTTAATTTCCTTGTACAAATTATATCGTTGGCTTGGACATAAAGACGGCGACGTGCTCACCACCTGTCACGTTGTCCCGAAAATATCTTCCGTGGAAGGTGGATCGAAAAGACTTAATTGGCCTCTGTCTATCCCTGTATGGGAATTGCATGAAGATATTTATTTTATTTACAATAAGAAGAAAATTAGTTGAAGGCTAATTTTAGATTAAATATACTTTTAAATTGTCATGACACGTTGTTTTACCGAAGCTAAATAAATACAAAATTTTGTCCTCTACTAAACTCAAATGACCGATTCGCAGTATCTGTCACATAGGTCGAGAAATCGCGTTTGCCACCTTTTTGCGTGTTCGTCTAGATCAGAGCTCCACAAACTTTTTTGGTCGTAGACCCCTTGCCATGTTTTTCTGTGTTGGGTAGACCCCTACTTACCTGATATTGATTTCCTGTAAATTTCTAACTGTAGTGAAGTTTAGTGTTAATAACTTAAAGTAAAAACACATGTTAAATGTTAAAAATAAATAAATAAATGTTAATATATACATTTTTAATTGAATTTAAATTAAAACTACTCAAAATAAAATTTTGTATCTATTATGTAAAATATACGTAACATTAAATAAACATATAATAAAATAAAGTGAATATTTTTAGTGAGAAGGATGAACCTGATGCTTTAATAATAAATTATCAACACTTGGCGTCTATTTAAATTTAAGGTTAATCTTTAAATCTCCTCGGATAATGATGTCCAGTCTGTTTCTTTTTTTCGTTAGGAGATTGGTAACAGCGCTGAACCCCTTTCTACTAGGTATGACGATGGAAAAGAAATTAAAAATTTCCTCGCTATATTCCATAATACAAGATAAGTAACGGGTATGTTTTGCAGCCAGAATTGCTGATATCCGTTTTTAAACTAAACCTTAAGTTCTTCATTTGTACTTAGTTCAGTCAGTTCCTCTTTCATTCAACATTCGTTTCTTCTATGTCACCATATGGATTATATGGAAATACCACCATATAATGGTGGTATTTCCATAGTCAAAATATCCTCAAACCTAGATTTAAAATGGGATGAATAGAGGCATTTAAATGTTGAACGTAAGTTGAAACGTCGTCTTCCTGGCAGCTTGTCTGTGACAAATTGGGGAACTGAGAAAATTCGCCCCGTCCAATATTTTGCTTCATTAGTTTAACTCTGGCAAAAAACACTGATAAGATGGACTTTGTTTTAATAAAATTTAAACTGTCGCCTTGTAATTGCAAATTAACCATTACTAAACGTTGTAAACAAATCTGTTAAATAGGCGATGTCTGTTTTCATCTTCATTAAATTTCCTTAAAAATTTTATCATTAGTATCCAGAAATTCTAAAATAGTCTCAAAAAGTGCAAAAAATCTTGTCAAACATAAGCTTTTCGACAGCCAGCGTACTTCAGTGTGAAGGAGTAATTGATGAAAGTGTTCGTCATTTTCTTCACACAACTGCGCAAATAACCGCGTATTTAACGCGTTGCATCGGATTTGGTTTACTGCATCAATGACTAAATGAAGTGATTCATGCAATCTAACACTCAAATTTTTAGCAACTAAATATTGTCGATGGATGACGCAATGTATTGCTAACACCCCTGACACATTTTGTTTTAAATAGCTTATAAATCCAACCATGACCAACCATGGCAGGTGCTCCACCTGTAGCTACTGATATTATATGTGATAAAGGAATTGCTTTTTCAATGAAGAAATCCTTCAAAACATGAAATATTGATTTACCTTTAGGGTCGGTTATCAGAGTTCTTGCGAAGAGTAGTTCTTCGTAGATTTCTTGATTCATAATAAAACGAACATATTCCAATAATAATGCTGCATAATCAGGTAAAGTTGACTCGTCCAGTTGTATAGGGAAATGGTTCGTTTACAAATAATTACATAAGAAGCTTTCAATGTCAGAACTCATTTCATCAATACGTCTTTCAACGGTATTGTTGCTTAAGGTAATTCTTTTAATGATATCAGATACCGGTTTGTGTAAAACAGTTTTTAAAACCTCTGCAACGGCTGGCAAAATTAACTTCTCTCCGATAGTATGCGGTTTTCCGGATTTTGCTATAAGTAACGAGATATTGTAAGAAGACCGCAAACCGTCATCATTTTTTTGTGACGTCGAAGCGAACATTCTGTCCAGTGTCGGTCTCTTCTGAAGTTTATCTTTGAGTGTTTGAAAGTATTTCAAAAAATATATTCAATCTCTGTTTTGTCAGGGTGGCATCTTCTCAGATGATCTTGCATTTTAGATGGTTTCATAGCGTCATTGTCCAAAACTTTGTTGCATAAAAGGCACATAGGCGATTGTTTGTCCGGCAATGATGGAATCAAGCAAATTTCAAATAATCAACACTGTACTGTCTACATTTCTTTTACATTCGGACATGGCTCAGTCATTTGTGGACAAAATTAAATTATTTAAATAAGACAGAAAATCCAGAAGCTGTATATTAAAAATATTTATTGATTTTCCGGAAACATTCCATAATTCGAACAATTAGCTCGAATTACGGATATTGCACTGTAATTATAATACCGATTGCTAAAACTTTCAAAAAGAAACTATTGAGGTACTCGTGTAATTTTGCATGATTGAATATTAAACTACTAATACCTAAAGTCATAAATATATATATATATATATATATATATATATATATATATATATATATATATATATATATATATATATATATATATATATATATATATATATATATATATATATATATATATATATGTATATATATATATATATATATATATATATATATATATATATATATATATATATATATATATATATATATATATATATGTATATATATATATATATATATATATATATATATATATATATATATATATATATATATATATATATATATATATATATATATATATATATATATATATATATATATATATATATATATATAAATACACTAATAACTAAAGTCATGATTGGCGTAATTTATCTATCTTTGCTAACTACAAGTACAAAACTAAAATTAAAAAATTAAATAATGTACTTACTTTTCTCCAACACTCTCAAACAAAATAACTGACTCAGTATAATTTGTGTGATATACTATCTGTTTATATTTTTAAAATATTTTCCTTTTCATTCATTTCATAACACTTTCCTTTTCAAGATTCCGGAAACGAATAAACGTATTTGTCCAACGTTCGTATTTATAGAGTGAGGAATTGAACAAATCAGTGCAAGGTAGCGAAGCTTTGAGACTGCGACTCTCAGGTTTTTACAAGTTCAAAATGTATTGCGACCACAAAGCGAATACCAACATCCTACAACTTACACAATTTTATAAACATATATAATAATTTTTTTTACTTCATAGGTACTTTTATAAATAATGTATGTGCTTTGATATTATAAGATAGTATGATGTAAGTAAATAGGTACTATCAGTGTATGTGTTGAGATCCACTATCGTGGACCCCCATTTTTATTTCATGGACCCCCAAATGTGTCATAGACACCTAGGGGTCGATATAGACCACTTTGGGAATTACTGCTCTAGATCAACTTTCTGCACGTAGCCCCCTTTTGCCATATCAGGGCAGAATATATCACTTCATTTCATGCCGCCGGTGTTTAAGGAGGCGGTCAAGATCGGCGACGGTTATAACAGCGATTGGCTAGCAATAGATAGAAGCATTAACATCTCGAAAAACATCAAAGCAAAATTCAGCAGATCTGCAACGGGCAGCAGCGTTTAATGTGTAGTGTCTAGTACTGCGACGCCAACCCGCCCGCTAAGCGCGGCGTATATATACATACTCGTACAAGCTATTGTGATAGTATCTACTCATAATATACCACACCCTGTGTACTTCTCGTGGTAGTCGTGAGAAGAGACTAAAAGCAAAATCCTTGACAGTATCAATGCCTACCGACAGACGGAGGGATAACCAAACTCTAAGCAAAATCATAATACATGATAAGCAGACTGGTGACTGTCTAAGGTGCAAGCAGTCTGCTGCTGCGATCGCCAATCCGCTTGTCAAGGGTGGCGGTTCTGACAAACCCTCCGACATTAGAGGTCAATGTACAAAGGCAACTTTAAAAAAAAACAGACTATTATTTAATGTTTTTTTTTTATAGATAAGGGAGGCAAACGAGCAGGTGGCTCACGTGATGGTAAGTGATTACCGCCGCCCATGAACACCCGCAATACCAGAGGCGTAGCAGATGCGTTGCCGGTTTTTGAGAAAGGTATAGGCTCTTTTTTTAAGGTCCCTAAGTCGTATCGGTACGGAAAATCCGCTGACGGCAGCACATTCCATAAAGTGCAAGTGCGTGGCAGAAAAATCGCGAAAAACGCACTGTAGTGGAATGCCAAGCATCAAGATGGTGTTGATGGAATTTTTGACAATTTATTTAACAGTGGTAGAGCCACGCATCAGCTTTTGTTGTTGCACGAATGGGCCGGCTCGACCGCGGAAGTACCAGGACCTTACACAATACCGGCGTGTAGAAGTAGAAGTCTAACAAACTTCTGCGTTTCGTCTGGTGAGTGCAGGTAACCGGTGGCCCACACACCCCCCTCCCCCAATTCTGGGCCTCAACGCATCTACTTTGCCTCTAGTATTGCGGGTGTTCATGGGCGGCGGTAATCACTTGCCATCACGTGAGCCACCTGGTCGTTTGCCTCCCTTTTCTATAAAAAAAAACTATTCCGTAAGGTACGATGGTGAAATTCAGCGGCTGGGATTGATCCGAACAATTCTTCGGAGCACTCACCTTAAATAAAGTAAAAAATGCAAAGATATGCAACGTCTCTTTGTAAAGCCAGTGGATCAAGCCCATCAGATAGAACACGGTCGTCGACAATTCGTGCCGCTCTTCTTTGGATACGGTCAAATGGAAGGAGCTGACACTGGGGAGCCCCCGCCCAGAGGTGAAAACGTCACTCCATGTGCAACTACTTGTACTACTATACTTATGTATTTATTTATGCATGAGTAGATGTTGCACATAATAGATGGAAAGGTTAAAGGGTTTAACGTCGATTGATCTGACGAGCCGAGGCTCGGTGGGACGGCGAGGCACGCGGTCTCGCAATCAAGATGCATCGTTATGCGGTTCGTCGAAACAGTTTCTCATTATAAGATTTATAAAAATGATTGAATTGGAATACAAGCTAAGATAAAAAGTTCCATCAATGGGCTTCTTCAAAAACTTTACGTTTTATATCGGTGGCTTGAACATAAAGACGGCGACGGGCTTACCTTTAACGTTCTTCCAAGTAATATCTTCGGTGGAACGTGGGTCGAAATGACTGCATTGTTTAGACCTCTATCTACTCCTGTTTTGGGAATGGCGTGAAGATTTTGTTTTTTATTATTGTACCCGCAGTAATATTTAGGAGGGTTATGTGAAATAAAACAGAGACATAATTATAATTACGTTTATTAATACTTCCCTGGGATGCAAACATGCGTCCATGATCCAATACATTATTTACTAACTTCATAATCGTCGACAACTACTAGTAAACAATTACTAAATAAAATTTCGGGATTTCTTTACAATAGGTACAATAAACGCCGCCCACGCAGCCAAACAGCTCAATTGGTTCGTAAAACATATTTACTTCAACAATATAATATTGTGCGGATTATAACACGTAATAATAAAAATTAAAACGAATAAACTAAATAAAATTATCATAATTAGCCAACTATATGTAAAAACAATTTAAATCAAATTATTGCTCATAAAATCTCCTTCGTATGTTATTGGAAGAACTGTGTGAAATAAAAATGTTCATAGAAATATTGTTGTCAATATCAGTTAACATAAGTGATTTTCATATGATCGTTTGGCAAAATGCCTAAGCAATAACTCACTTTTATATTTGACTGACGTAATTAACATGTTTCCCGCCAAAATTATTTATAAGTAAACTGATCAACAACGATTTTACATCTACCAATTATTGTTAGAATTCTTTCTAAATTAATCAACAGCTAATTTCTTTTGCGTTAATCAAATTTAATAAACATTCTATAAACAAAACATTTGCAACTCCTACTTATGATTACATTTAGTAAAGTAATTGAAGTGCAATTTTTCTTGTTATGAAAGCTTAAAGGAATTTTGTGTTATCTGAGAAATATATTTATAATTGAAGCAGCTGAAACTAAATCTCGTTTCGTTAAACTAATTTCAGTCATAATTCATATGTTATTACAGCCGTGATATTAACAACTTAGAGTTAAGCACCAAAAATTTACAAGAAGCACTTTGAAAGCAACGCTAAAACTGATTTTTTCCGGATAGAATCATCCAATCATAAACAAGTACCCGCAATTTTATATGTACATAAGATCTCAAGTGTTATTGCTGCTAGTGTGGTAAAAAAAATACAGGTTCACTATTGTCGCATGGATTCATGAACGTAAAAAAGACAATCTCATAAACAAATGCAATTTGACAAAAGCACCAGTGCATTCGCGAAACTGATACATTTTTCACACGTCGACAGGGACGGTAATATAGAAACTGACCCGTCATTAGCGTCAAGTTAATTGCTTATATGGCGTATTTTTAATTTGATTATGTATAATCGATTAGCTGCCGAAGCACAACTCGAAAGTATTAGGGAATGAATTAAATGCGTTTATACCCGACTTAGCAGAAGGGATATTTTGGACCGTTCGTATTATAATTAATATAAATATCAAAAATACTTAAAGCAAAATAATTATATCGATTAATTACAATTATTAAAAAAAAGCCCGCGAAATCATCAGTTACGTGCGCCATTTTGTATTATTTTAAATATGTTTAAAAAAACATTAATGATTTATTAATTAATTTTATATTGTTACAAATATAATTAAGAATCGTATGTAGCACATTGAATCAATTTACATAAAGAACATTTACATGTAACGAATTAAAATAAAATTCAAAAACATCGCATATTAAGTACAATCCGTAAATAAAAATCAGTTATATTCAAACATTACACTCCACCGACACCCAACTCTGTTTACATACTAATTTATACACTGATATTAAATATTATTTTAACACTTAAATCGATCTTTAACTAATTATCGATAATGTTACCATAGGGTTATTGACCACACTGACGTCGCTTTCGTCCATTTTCGCGCGCGACGGTTTTTTTTTTTTAATTCAGCACCGCGAAACGTACGACAAACAGACGTGGCTACGATTTAAGCGGGTATAAAAAATATTCTATATTAAGAATTAGTAACAATAACAAGTCCTATCTACAATCTGCAAGTGAAAGGTGTCTTCGACCGTTCATGTTCCTATGGCAGTTGATTCCAATAGGGCAAGTTTAAATATCGTGTTTTTTCTTTTGTATTCGAAATAGTACTTAATATATTTTTAATTCTGGCCAGTGTTGATTTACTATTGACTTTTTTATGAAAAAATATGAGGTCGAAATTTGAAAATTACTATTTAATGTCTTAATTTGTGTTATTGGCTACAAGGCCTTCAGCCAAAGGAAATAAATTCTTTTCACAACTATAAAAGGTTGTGTTTGAAAGTTTTATTATCAAAAATTAGGACAAAATTATAATCATAATATTATACATACATACATACATACATAAATGACATCTGTCTGTTATGTGACAAAAATGTTATACAAAAAGTCTATATGAAAACCTTAACATGTAATTTTCTTCATAACCAAGATACGTTTCGTGTCAAATAATTTCATGATTTAATTGTCTCACATAAATTTGTTGTTATTTTTATTTGTTGTGTCCCTAAAACAGCTCCGAACACTTGTGTGTAGCGTGTAGAAATTTACAAATGGAAAGGAACGTATTTTAGATGGCAACATTAGTAAAGCTAGGAAATACCCTTATATGTAACGGTTGTAAGTAGCGTAGTGTAAATTAGTTTAAAACCTAACATATATATAAAAGCCGCGATAGCCAAGGGTTAGGATGGTCCGAATTCGATCAAGAGACCCCGAGTTATATCCACAGGAAGTAGGTTGTGTACGATTTATCCCATCGGCTTGAAAACTAAGACGGCGCCAAGCTCACCACCTGTCGCGGTATCCCATATAAGCTCTCTAGAGCCTCTAGACATCTGACTACTGCAGTATTGGGAAATGTGTGAAGATAACGAAGTGTATAACATTGATTAAAGCAAATTACACAAAAAATATCTTGTCACTTGAGAGTTGAGAGTGCTTTGCTAATTTTTGTAAATATGTAAAAAAAAATCCGTATTCAATATTTACAAAAAAAAATACTGTACATATATTGTATTACTTTTTTTTTAAACAGTGAACATCGCTAACTAGAAACTGTTGCCATAAAGAAAAAAACAAGCCAGTTCAAAGACAACCATTTTAGAGTTAACACTTCGTCCCGTTCCCACCAAGTCCTTCTGTATCGAGACAGGTGAAATACAGATATAATATTATAAACCACATAACTAAAGAGCGAAAATCAATTAATGCAAATCCTAGCACCATTGATTGATAGAATACAAAATAACATACGGTTCTAAAATTGTATTTAATATAGATTATTAATAATTAATATTGTACAGATTAAAAATAACAATTGAAAATAATTAAAAAAACTATACAATAAAAAGTTTGCATTGGTTTTTAATCATTTTACAGTAATTAATAACCAAATAAAATTGTAATAACCTAAAAAAATAGCCAAATAAATGTCAAAAATCATATCCGTCCTGAATAATGGGAGAAGATATAAAGCTCTATGAATTTGGACAATTTTTAGCACAATTTTAACGTGCGTAATGAGCACTTATGTATTCATCTTGAGCAAAATGGATGGGCTCCTAGAGATATAACTAACTGCATCCATCGCAAGCATGTATTGTACTGTATTATACATAACCATAGTATAGAAGATAACTTAAAAAAAATCAGTAACAATGGATAAGAAAACTGTCAATTTAACTCCGACAAATTAAATGTTTGTTGCTATTAAATACATAAATAATCTGTTCAAATATGGCGGCAGTAAAAAAAATTACCATTGGGTTTTTTTTTAAAACTTATGTACGAATTATATTGTTGGCTTGGACATTAAGACGGCGACGGGCTCACCACCTGTCACGAAAAATATCTTCTGTGGAAGGTGTGTCGAAGGGACTTAATTGTCTAGACTAGACCTGTCTACCCCTTGTATTGGGAATTGCGTGAAGATGTTTATTTAATTTACAATCATTTATTATTAAAAAAAAAACTACTTAATTGAGAAAACTCTTCCTTTTTGTAGTCGTTTAAAAAACCACAAACATTTAATTTGAAAGGTTTAATATCTTTTAAATTCGGTCCGAAATTTCATTGCGTCAATACGTCATACGGGTACGTAGCGTACCAGTTTTCTGGTCCTCGTCGAATAGACCTAAACAAGAACTGCTGCTCACTAATGCCGTAAGTTATACCAGCTGAGAAATGATATATTTTGGAGAAATATTTGTATGAAAATGTTGTAACAAGAATGATTATATATATAAATGTAATAAATTGTGATTGCAGACTTAAAAAGGAATGTAGTGTGCATTTAGTTTTACTTACAATTAACATAACAAAATATTAATAACAAACTATCATTATTTCATTCGTAAATTATTAGGTTTTCAATTAACATTGGGCTAAAATGAGCTACGGAAAACTTGAGGAGACGATTTACCTAAATTATTGCATTAGCACATGTATACAAAACTTACATTTTTATCCGGGATGTGTAGTTTTAAAAATAAAATATATCGAAAAAAATTAATTATTGAAAAAAAAAATAATCATTACCCAATTACATAAATAAAAAGCAAGTTATCTTTTTTTACATTTACAAACTATCGATGGCTATAACACATCCCTATAGTCTCGTTATTGTTTGAGACATCTAGCCCAATGCGATACAAAATATAACAATAATATCATGTAATATGTATATATATATATATATATATATATATATATATATATATATATATATATATATATATATATATATATATATATATATATATATATATATATATATATATATATATATATATATATATATATATATATATATATATATATATATATATATATATATATATATATATATGCACGTCCGTACATCTGTTCATTATAATATCAAAACCGTATAAAAATTTCTTCGCAACGTGAGACCCGATCTAGTTTATGGTTTAATAAATTTCGGAGCAATGAAATCTCATTTTGTGTAATCTCTGTACATTTAACGTATTTTAATTTGACGTGATTGGATAAAGTATTTTAGAAATTGGCATGTTGTAAAGTTTTCTTCCTCTTTCTTCTTCTTTCTTTGTTATATGGCCTCTCTTAGAAGAATTCTGCCAATGTCATGTCAGTCTTGGATTTTCTTCCTCTTTCAGGGTCTGTGTCCTGCAGTGGACTTTCATATGCCTTTGGGGGAGTTCACATGACTTTAGAGGAGTTTAATAAATGCTACCAACTTCAATCCCCATATATTTCTTTTCTTGAGGGTATTTTTAAATATTTTAATTGAATATATATTTTTTCAATTGTATTCACGACTACCCTGGATGTAGACTTAATTCGATTGAAAAATAATTTTTTGGTATTATATCTATGGATTTTTTTTCGTTTACTTAAAAACAGAGTAATTTGTAAACTATTGTTAGGTAGGTATCGACATGAGTAACACCGCCCCCTTACTCCCCGTGGGTACAAAACAACAGCGTCCGCAGGAAAAGCCTTGTAAATGGCACTCGCTACTGATAGATGGCGTAATAACCATTTCTAAAAACACCAGACCAAAGTTTACGGTGCGAGGTACTGTGATCGCCAACCCACCAAGCGTGGCGATAGTGACAAATCCTTAAAGGATAGAGTCGGTGTTTTGCGGAGGACTTTAATAGATTAAGTAAGTAACTGAAACTTTAGGTTTGAGGTTCTATCCGATTACCAAGCTTGGCGATTAGGGAAAATTATCGTCATGGGAAAAATCCTTAAGAGAGAGGGCATATGTCTTGCAATGGACTTTAAAAGGTCGTTAATTAAGTAACTTCACGTCCCAGGTTCAAAGTTTTCATTGCTCCCAAAGCCACTTCAACCGTTCTGGCATATATCTGCCAATAATAAATATCATTGGAGGAACGAGTTGTGATTCGCGAAGGGCGGTCGAGCCATGTTGTTGTTCAGCCCAGCAGTGGGCATGAAGTTGTTATTGACCATCGGGCCCTGCACGAAACCCATGGGCGTCATCCCAGCGGTGGGCATGGGTTTGTGGGCTGGACTGTTGGGGCTGGACTTCAATTGGTTGATGGAGGGCGCCGGGGCCAGTTTGGGCGATTTGGGCCCGAGGAGATTGTCAACGTCTATGTTAATGGCGCCCGTGGTGTCGGCCCACGTGGCCCCCACTTTGACGGTGGGCCGCGTGTTGTTTGTCGTGGAATGGGGCGGCTGTTGTTGTTGTTGTTGTTGGTGGTGGTGGTGGCTGGTGGGGGCTATCGGCTGGAGGAGCCCGACCGGGGTCGGTTGGATACCTGCGAAGAGACGGTTTCAGTTTTTAACATTACATTTGTCCAACTTCATGACGACGATGGAAAATGTCTCGATGATTGTTCACCGTCGACTTGGATTCGCAACCAATGCTATGTGAAACTTTAAAATCACGACGGAAAATCGGAGTGTTTTCCCAACGCAATTCCCAATACAGGGGTAGACAGAGGTCTAGTCTAGACTAAGTCCCTTCCACCGAAGATATTTCCGGGACAACGTGACAGGTGGTGAGCCCATCGTCGTCGCCGTCTCTATGTCCAAGCCAACGATATAATTCGTACATAAGTTTTTGAACAAACCCATTGGTACGAGCCCGCCACTTTGATCGAACTCGGGTCCCTTGACTCGTAATTCCCATCACCCAACCACATGGCTACCAAACTTATAACAATAATAAAATACATACATAGGACGATATAAGTCACGATGGCCGAGTGGTTGGGTGGTCGGAATTTCGAGTCAAGAGACCCGAGTTCGATCCCCAGGTGGCAGTACCAATGAGTTTTTCAAAATTTATGTACGAATTATATCGTTGGCTTGGACATATAGACGGCGGCGAGCTCACCACCTGTCACGTTGTCCCGAAAATATCTTCGGTGGAAGGTGGGTCAATGGGACTTAATTGCCTAGACTTGACCTCTGTCTACCCCTGTATTGGGAGTTGCGTGAAGATATTTATTATATTTATTATTTTAATATCAGTTTGCATTTATATCATAAAAAAGTATCATGACTTGAGCCGAGTGGTTGGGTGATCGGAATTTCGAGTCGAGAGACCCGAGTTCGATCCCCAGGTGGTAGGCTCGTACCAATGGGTTTTTCAAAAATTTATGTACGAATTATATCGTTGGCTTGGACATAAAGACGGCGACGGGCTCACCACCTGTCACGTTGTCCCGAAAATATCTTCGGTGGAAGGTAGGTCAAAGGGGCTTAATTGTCTAGACTAGACCTCTGTCTACCCCTGTATTGGGAATTGCGTGAAGATATTTTATTTTTTACATACATAGGGACGAAATCACATATGATGATGTTTCTTATCACATTGTTAACATTGCTCTGATCCCAAAGTAAGCAGCTTAAGCACTTGTTTTATGGAATCGGAAACAACGAAGGTACAACAAACGCCCAGACCAGAGACAATGAAGACCAAAACCTTGTTCATGACCTTGGTCCAGTGGTGCACCGGTTTTCATGGTATCGCCAGATGTCCCGAGTTTGATTCTCGCTCTTACTACATCTCCCCAGGTCTGGGTGTTTATGGTGCCTTCGTTGTTTCAGATTCCATAACACGCGCGCTTTAGCTACTTACTTTGGGATCAGAGCAACGCATGTGATGTTGTATCTATCTATTATTATATTTATTATTTTAATATCAGTTTTCATTTATATCATAAAAAGTATCATGACTTGAGCCGAGTGATTGGGTGATCGGAATTTCGAGTCGAGAGACCCGTGTTCGATCCCAGGTGGCATGCTCGTACCAATGGGTTTTTCAGAAATTTATGTACGATATGTTGGCATGGACATAAAGACGGCGACGGGCTCACCACCTGTCACGTTGTCCCGAAAATATCTTCGGTGGAAGGTAGGTCAAAGGCTTAATTGTCTAGACTAGACCTCTGTCTACCCCTGTATTGGGAATTGCGTGAAGATATTTATTATATTTATTATTTTAATATCAGTTTGCATTTATATCATAAAAAGTATCATGACTTGAGCTGAGTGGTTGGGTGATCGGAATTTCGAGTCAAGAGACCTGAGTTCGATCCCCAGGTGGCAGGCTCGTACCAATGGGTTTTTCAAAATTTATGTACGAATTATATCGTTGGCTTGGACATAAAGACGGCGACGGGCTCACCACCTGTCACGTTGTCCCGAAAATATCTTCGGTGGAAGGTAGGTCAAAGGCTTAATTGTCTAGACTAGACCTCTGTCTACCCCTGTATTGGGAATTGCGTGAAGATATTTATTATATTTATTATTTTAATATCAGTTTGCATTTATATCATAAAAAGTATCATGACTTGAGCTGAGTGGTTGGGTGATCGGAATTTCGAGTCAAGAGACCTGAGTTCGATCCCCAGGTGGCAGGCTCGTACCAATGGGTTTTTCAAAATTTATGTACGAATTATATCGTTGGCTTGGACATAAAGACGGCGACGGGCTCACCACCTGTCACGTTGTCCCGAAAATATCTTCGGTGGAAGGTAGGTCAAAGGCTTAATTGTCTAGACTAGACCTCTGTCTACCCCTGTATTGGGAATTGCGTGAAGATATTTATTATATTTATTATTTTAATATCAGTTTTCATTTATATCATAAAAAGTATCATGACTTGAGCCGAGTGGTTGGGTGATCGGAATTTCGAGTCAAGAGACCAGAGTTCGATACCCAGGTGGCAGGCTCGTACCAATGGGTTTTTCAAAATTTATGTACGAATTACATCGTTGGCTTGGACATGAAGACGACGACGGACTTAACACCTGTCACGTTGTCCCGAAAATATCTTCGGTGGAAGGTGGGTCAATGGGACTTAATTGCCTAGACTTGACCTCTGTCTACCCCTGTATTGGGAGTTGCGTGAAGATATTTATTATATTTATTATTTTAATATCAGTTTGCATTTATATCATAAAAAAGTATCATGACTTGAGCCGAGTGGTTGGGTGATCGGAATTTCGAGTCAAGAGACCTGAGTTCGATCCCCAGGTGGCAGGCTCGTACCAATGGGTTTTTCTGTATGATTTATGTCGTTGCCTTGGTCATAGACAGCGTCGAGCTCATCATGTGTTGTCCCAATAAATATCTTCAGTGGAAGGTGGTTCGAATAGATTTGACCGTCTCATTTATATATTATAATAGAAATTGTCTAGACTAGACCTCTGTCTACCCCTGTATTGGGAATTGCGTGAAGATATTTATTATATTTATTATTTTAATATCAGTTTGCATTTATATCATAAAAAGTATCATGACTTGAGCCGAGTGGTTGGGTGATCGGAATTTCGAGTCAAGAGACCTGAGTTCGATCCCCAGGTGGCAGGCTCGTACCAATGGGTTTTTCAAAATTTATGTACGAATTATATCGTTGGCTTGGACATAAAGACGGCGACGGGCTCACCACCTGTCACGTTGTCCCGAAAATATCTTCAGTGGAAGGTGGTTCGAATAGATTTGACCGTCTCATTTATATATTATAATAGAAATTGTCTAGATCTCTGTCTACCCCTGTATTGGGAATTGCGTGAAGATATTTATTATATTTATGCTTTGTTTAACAAAGCATAAATATAGCTATTTCCGTAACGTTTGTGGGGGTAGGCAGAGGCGTCTACCATGCTACTATCCGGACACATTTCTCCCATTTTGTCTACTTTCATCATTCTATCAATACATGTCACCAATCTACTCCATATCAGATGTCTCATAAGAGGCAATTTGTTCTCTCTGGCTACCTTGTCTGAGACTGTGAGTAAGTAAGTACATATTGTTGAGTAGAATGCAGTTTTGTTGCTTCAATCTAAATATTGATTTTATTTTATACATAAATTATAGATATTATTTATATATATAATAATAATGTTATAATAAATATATACATAGACAGGCACAACATCACATACATTGCATTGATCCCAAAGTAAGCAGCTTAAGCACTTGTTTTATGGAATCGGAAACAACGAAGGTACAACAAACGCCCAGACCAGAGACAATGAAGACCAAAACCTTGTTCATGACCTTGGTCCAGTGGTGCACCGGTTTTCATGGTATCGCCAGATGTCCCGAGTTTGATTCTCGCTCTTACTACATCTCCCCAGGTCTGGGTGTTTATGGTGCCTTCGTTGTTTCAGATTCCATAACACGCGCGCTTTAGCTACTTACTTTGGGATCAGAGCAACGCATGTGATGTTGTATCTATCTATTATTATTATTATTTATTGTTTATCTTCACGCACAATCCCTGACGGGGTAGCCAGAGAGAACGGATCGCCAAGTGTCACGATCCTTACATACCTCTTTCGCTTCACGCACGTCGAGGTATCCGAGTATCCATTATGTAAAATCTATTTCCTTTAGAAGTTACGATAGCCGAATGTTAGGGTGATCGGAATTCGAGTCTAGAGACTCGAGTTCGATCCCTTGAACTAATGGGTTTTTTCTGTATGATTTATGTCGTTGCCTTGGTCATAGACAGCGTCGAGCTCATCATGTGTTGTCCCAATAAATATCTTCAGTGGAAGGTGGTTCGAATAGATTTGACCGTCTCATTTAAATATAATAATAGAAATTGTCTAGATCTCTGTCTACCCTTGTATAGGGGAACGGCATGAAGATATATTTTACATGTTTCTTCCGGGGGGTGACTTAAAAGACGACTAAGGAACAGCCTTGAAAATACTCTGGCTTTCCATAGACGACGGGAAAACCATCTCGAAAAACACCAGACCAATATTCAGCAAACCTGGGGCGGCAGCAGCATCAAAGGTGCGTGGTGTAATGCGATCGCCAATCCGCTTGTCGAGCTTATAGATTTTTTTGCTGGCTGTTCAGGCTTTTATCTATTGCCGAGGTGCATGCTTGCGTAAATAAATTATTTCCTCAGTTGATTGGTTAACAAAAATATAAAAAAAAATAGACATAAAGACGGCGACAGGCTCACCACCTGAAATATTTTCCCAAAAATTGGCAAAGGCCTGAATAAAAAAATTCAGATTTATGTAACGACGAGTGTGTGAACTTTAGTCTGTGTTGGTGATCCTGCCTTCGGAGCTAAGGGTTACAGGTTCGAATCCCGCTAGGGGCATATATTTCTGTGGTCGTCATACGAATGTGTTCCTATTTGAGTCATCAATGTTTGTATTTATATAAATATTTATTTTGTACGCTGACCAAAGTTCACATTTTGCCTTGTGTCAAAGTGTGAAGATATAAAAGTATTTCTTTCGCAAAATGAATGATTCTAACCTTTGCGTATTCTATTAATGTGCAGCAAAAAAGTATTGTGTTACTGGTGATAGGGGAAATAGTTATATTTATGCTTTGTTTAACAAAGCATAAATATAGCTATTTCCGTAACGTTTGTGGGGGTAGGCAGAGGCGTCTACCATGCTACTATCCGGACACATTTCTCTCATTTTGTCTACTTTCATCATTCTATCAATACATGCACCAATCTACTCCATATCAGATGTCTCATAAGAGGCAATTTGTTCTCTCTGGCTACCTTGTCTGAGACTGTGAGTAAGTAAGTATCAATGTATGTAAGTACATATTGTTGAGTAGAATGCAGTTTTGTTGCTTCAATCTAAATATTGATTTTATTTTATACATAAATTATAGATATTATTTATATATATATATAATAATAATGTTATAATGAATATATACATAGACAGGCACAACATCACATACATTGCATTGATCCCAAAGTAAGCCGCTTAAGCACTTGTATTATGGAATCAGAAACAACGAAGGTACCACAAACGCCCAGACCCGAGAAAATGTAGAAAGTATCTTTTCTACATTCATCCGACAGGAAATCGAACCCGGGACCTGGCAGAGCTGGCAACACAATGAAAACCGCTGTGTAAGCCTATAAGCTATAACTCTCTGTTAATTTTATTGTTTTGTGGCAATGATAAAACTTTCTTCCTTCTTCCGTTATTTCTTTCTTTCTTTCTTTCAGTTATGTGTATATGTGGATAGTTTTAGATTAAGGTAATTATTTATGTATGTAATAATAATTTTTCTTATTATTTTAACATAAATAAAATTATATAGACAGACTCCCTCCCGCGATCAAAATCAGAATATATTTAACATAGGTTGTGTCAAGAGATCTTTAAGCAACTAGCATATGTAAAGAGCCTAAAATGATTATACGAAGCGTAAGGCGTCAGTGAATGATGTGGTCTCTGTCTACCCCACCGAAAATGAGGCATGATAGTTTTATACACATATAGTTTCCTATCATAGCACATAGTCACCTACGAGAAAAAAAGCGTGAAAATTATATACATATATTATATACATATACATACGCACAGTCCCTGAGAGGGTAGACAGAGAGAACAGACCGCCAAGAGTCACCATCCTTACACACGTCTTTCGCTTCTTTCAAATTCATCATTTTCTTTATACACACACGTCTAGGTCCGAAAACTATTAACCGTTCCCTCTCTGTGCGATTTGCTCAAATGGTCTTCGTAAGTTAGTTTCGGTCTACCTAGACACCTATTATAACTTTAAATAATAAACAAATATTTTCACGCCATTCCCAATACAAGGGTAGACAGAGGTTAGTTAAGTCCTTTCGACCTACTGTCCATCGAAGACGTCAACGTGAAAGATGGCGAGCAACGATAAGAATTGTACATAAATTTTGTTAAAAAAAAAACCCATTGCTTCGAGCCGTGGAGGTCGAACTCGGATCTCTTGACTTGAATTCCGACCCAACCACTCGGCTACCGTGATTTGCAAACTTTTGCAACATACGCTATATATCTTTTTCACCATTCCGTCATCACACATTCGCTCAACGTGCCCAAACCATCGAAGCACATTCATATACAACCACTAGAAAATATACAATATTGTAGTCACGATAGCCGAGTGGTTGGGTGGTCGGAATTTTGATTCGAGAGACCCGAGTTCGATCCCTAGGTGGCAGGCTCGTAGCAATGGGTTTTTTCAAAAACCTATGTACGTTTCATATCGTTGGCTTGGACATAAAGACGGCGACGGGCTCACCATCTGTTACGTTGTCCCGAAAATATTTACGGTCGAAGATGGGTCGAAGGGTATATCCCTAATTTCCTAGACTAGAACTCTGCCTACCCCTGTATTGGAAACAGCGTGAAGATATTTACTATTTAGTAGAATATCATGATCAGAGTCTAAATTCATTGACCTAAAGCTTCAAACTATCAAAAAAAAATACATGTGATCCGAATGAGATGTGCGAATGAGAGAGAGAGAGAGAGAGAGGGCAACAGATACAACATTTACACGGTTACATGTTTAATTGATAAGAAATTGCGGCGGTGGGCTCTCCTAGTCGACGAAAGTTAGAAACATTTACACTTAACTATCTTCTCAAACGAGCTGGTCGAGACTCGTTCTAGTCCTCTTCGGAGAGAGTTTTCTCCAGCAGATGCAGCACCTGCCCGGCGAAGACCGCCGTCTCCGACTTGGGACCGCCGAGTCTCAGGGTCAGATCCAGGCTCGTCAGACAGTCGATCAGCCAGGACCTCAGCTCCATCATCGAGCTGAAGAACTCCCCCCTCAAGAGTGCGTCCGGCAGCGCCAGCACGATGGACGCGATTATTGATATCACGCAGGCCTGCACCCCGGGCTCCGGCGAGAACCGCAGGAACAGCACCATTGGCATCACGTCGCGGCAGTAGGCCGGGCACTTGGCGCAGTTCTTCGAGGCCAGAAGGAGGTTGCCGACCACCGACAGGTACTTCAGCAGCAGGACATTGTCCACGTCCTGTCGCAGGTTGTGATGGCTGAGCGCCAGTTGCCTCTGCCCGAACCCGCACACCAAAGGATAGAAGAAGTAATCGGAGACCGCTGCGAACTGATTCCTCTTAGCCCTTGCGAACGGATGCGGCCTCTTCGAATGGAAGTATCTCGTCTTATTTATGAGCCGGCGTCTTATTACTTCCTCCGGGGAAGGGTCTTCTTCCGCTTTAATGGAGATCTCCTTTTTAGCTTGCTCCGTGGTGTTAGGTCTCACGTCTGCTATACGGTTCGCAGCCTCCGATAGGACGTCCAGCATGAAGATCTTCGTCGCTATGGAGTATCTCCCGACGTCCGTGTGTATCTCCCGGCACAAGTGCTCGGCGCAGCTCGCCGGCTGGCTGCACACAATTGCCACCGCTGTGTTGTACTTGACGCTGTCGAAATTCTCCATGTGATACTTCTTCTCCAGGTGCACGAACAGATCCAGGAGCTCTATCGCCAGTTTCCTGTCGTCGTTCTTCAGCTGCCTGCTCACCAACTCCTCGGCCGCAATGACCGCGGTCTCGAAGGTGTCCGGGTCCTTAGCCTCCGTCAATACTTCCAGCAGGTCGCGAAGGTACATCGGTCTCTTCTTGGACGCGACCGTCACGTCGTTGCTCATGTCGTACGGCTGCAGGTCGTCGTCAGAATCCAGGTCCTCCTCCGGCGCCATTCTGCCGCTTCTCTCTAAGGCGTCCAATTTCGCGGCGATGATAGTTTTTACTATCGACTTCGTCTGCTCCTGACTTTTGACCGCGCACGTCACTATCGTATTGTGTATTGGCTTCGCATCATCAACGTCAGTCACTTCGTAAGCTATCCTATCCAGCATCTTAGTCAGATCCACTCGTCCCGATTTACTGTTCACCGCCGTTCTTTTGTTGTCGATCAGACATCTGTTAGTCAGTTCTTTCAGCGTCTTGTATATATCGCGGCAAGTTTGCCCCATTTCGTTGTAATCGAAATTTAATTGCGCTACCGCCTTTCTATCTGTCTCGTCGACGTCTGCGAGAGTTTTGAACACAATCTCAATGGTCGCCATGCCGACACATCTGAGCTCCTGCGACACCAGATCGAGATGCTTCGACATGCCCTTGAACAGGACCTTCTTCAGATCAACCAACTTCCACGGAATGGAGCCGCGTAACGCTATCTGCGATTGATATCTGACGGCCAGCACCAGCAACTGCGACGTGAACACGTGCGCGTCCAAACTCGATACGCTATTCGATTTTATGTCGGACCAAGCGGTCGCCAATCGCAATATCAAATCGGACAGAGCCGATGCACTGTTTCTGCTCGTCGATATATAATACACGAGGTTCTCGACTACCGTCGTGTCTCTATAATCCTTGGGTTTCACGTAAAACGGAACTCTAAAGCTGAGGACGTCATTCCAGTTTTTATTCGTGTCAAAGTTATCTCCCAGTATACTGAGGACCGTTTGGTAGTCGCTTTTATAGTCTATGGGGCATCTCTTTAGTATTATCACCGATATATTGTCTACTGCTTGGCGATTCAAATGATGCAATACTGTTTGGATCAGTTTTATCTTGACGAATTTACTCGATTCCGCCCGTCCACACGCCCATGCTATCAAAACATCGACAAACTTGGACATGGCGTCCGAATTGTTGTATATATTAATAACTTTAGACACTAAATGAGATAAATTGACTAGATTGTATTTGATTCCGACGTGATAGGAGCTCTCCGATACAAAATCCATAGTCCGAACTATTTGAAATATCAATACGTAAGCGTAGTGTTCGTGGGAGAATTTCTTGGGTGTTTTCGTCTTCAATCGATTGGCAACCCTCTCCGGCAGTGTTACCAGTAACTGAACATATTTCTCCCACTCATTTCTGAATTTGTAACTCTCGTCATCGACGACTTTCACTTTACTGGAGTCGATCAAAGCCGTCAATACCGCATCGCTTCTCGAATACTTCAACAGTATGACTGACAGAGCGTCTAAAACGACAGAGTCCTGTTTCTCCTTCAGAGATCCGCAGAGTATAGCGAGTGACTCCTGGCTCACTCTGAAACTCTCCTCGATTAGGAACACCCTGGTGACTTCCTCCTTCAGCAGCGGCCACTCCGGCAGACAGACCCTCACCAGCACGTTCAGTAACTTGGCATACAACTCCATCAGGTCTTCGTTCAGTATGCAAGTGTCCGCTTCGCACAGCTTCTGTATAGTGATCGGTCCGGGGAGATATTTGAGAGAGTTCTCGAGGGCAATCTTTATATTCCTCGCATCGGTCTCGGATTTGATCCTGCAAACGCTGTCGAGCAGCGCGACGGCGGAGTGCAGCATCCGTGCGAGCACACCCACGGCTCCCGCCGTTCCATCTCCTGCAAATAGAAAAGCCTGAATGTGCCCAAAACTAGATGAGGTACAGTTCACAACATTCATTTTCACTTAAAAAAAATAACAAAACAAACAGAAACTCAATGATCACATGTATTTTCTTTTTTATAGTAATGTCCCCGTGGCATAATATTTGGAAACCATGTGTTTTTTTTTGGTGATTTAAATTTAATTAGTCGACAACGCCATCTATTACCGAGTTTTTGAAACCAAAACTCTCTAACCCGGTAAATCTAAAGTCTACTATAATGAATGACGATTTTTTTTAAGTATTTCTAAATGACATGTCTCCTATTATATTACTTAATTAATGAGATCATCAAAAGGCTTTATAATGTGCATATGTATGTGTGTGTGGTAGTGTATAATGTATCTAATGATTTGTATGAATGAGTTAAAATATATTTGTTAACCAATCAAAACAAAATAAAAAAAAAAAACATAAAAACACAAAACAGTCATATTTAAAGATTACACCACAGCAATATCTGATATTCAAATTAAATTCAACCGTAATAATAGGCTTTGATCAATCTCTTTTCTTTATGTTTCATGTCTATGGTTACTTTGACAAAACTTGGGATGAAACATAATGTTATAGAGATTGTGAGTTAAGACACGATAACCGAATGGTTGGTTAGTCAGAATTTGTCCCCAAGTGGCAGGCGCAAAACTTATGTACGAATTATATCGTTGGACATAAAGACGGCGACGGCCTCACCACCTGTCACATCCCAAAAATATCTCCGGTGGAAGGTGGGTCGAAGGGACTTAATTGTCTAGACTAGACCTTTGTCTACGCCCGTATTGGGAATTGCGTGAAGATATTTATATTTATTTATACATTCTGAGTTGTAACTGAATGTAGATATAGCTGCAGTGTGAACAGTGAAATGGTCAATGAGCAATGTGGTCACCTGTGTGCGAGGACTGCAGCGCTGCGAAGTCTCCGAAGCCCGACGGAGCCAGAGGGGGCGGGCTCAGCTCGCTCAGGAGATCCAGGTTCGAAGACGGCGCTGCCGGTACTGGAAACGGACAATTTTCTCATCAGATTTGTTAGTTTCATGTCATTTCCAATATTGGAACAGATAGTTTTGAGCGATTAAGTTAAACGACAACAGGACAACGTGACAGGTGGTGAGCCTGTCGTCGTCTTTATTTATATTTTTATTCTTCATTGCAAATCCTTTACACAAAGACAGCTAAAGGTGGACTTAATGCCTGTTGATATTCTCTACCAGACAACCTATAGTGAGATGGTAAATTTTGTAGAATACGCAACAAAGGAAAACAGAAAAATAGAATACTGAAAAACCCAAAATATAGTAAGTATAAATGAATATAAATATCTTCACGCAATTCCCAGGGGTAGACAGATGATGAGGCTGTCGCCATCTTTATGTGCAAGCCAGAGCTATAATTCGTACTACAGTTTTTGAAAAACCCATTGGTACGAGTATGTCACCTGGGGATCGAACTCGGGTCTCTTGTCTCCGAAATTCCGACCACCTTACCACTCGGCTACCATGACTCTTAACATCTCAAAATATCTAAGTAACAAATATATAAAATACTCTGACCAGCCCTATGGAGAAATGCGTGAACATAAATAACATTGTATGTGATACGAGTTCAAAAATCTCGAGAGGCTGTGAACAGTCGGACAATTTGCACTAGGACCAGCAGTTTTCACATCTCTCTCAAATAATATTACACGACCCACGTGGATGAGCAGTGTGCACACCGGTTTTCATGATGTCACACAACTCTGAGATCCCGGGTTCGATTCCCAGACAAGTCAATGTAGATAACAAGATTTTCTACATTGTCTCGGGTTAGGGTGTTTGAGATGTCTTCGTTTCCGATTCCATAATACAAGTTCTTTAGCTACTTACTTTGGAATCTGAGTAATGTTTAAGACGTTGATCCTATTTAGATATTTATTTAAAAGAAAACAAACATATTAAAATATATTAGACCAAGATTTAACAGACCTATGACTGACACTGTGCAAGGAGAGGCTTGTCTGACTCGGCGCTCGTCAATCCGCTTGTCAAGTGCAAAGTTTATAGTGAATTCTCCTAATAGCAGAGGCCAGTAGCTTGCAGTAGACTTTTTATACGTTTTCTTTTAAATAATATATTTTTTATATATGATTAAAAATGGATAAGAAAAGTCATTGAAACATGGCAATTTATTCCACGTAACCTGAGGAATTTTACAGAAAGAAAGAATATAAGGTAGGATGTACATAAAAACAGCAGAAAGATAAATAACAAAAAAGGTAATAATGTGAAACGGTGTGAGTTACCATTAGGATAAGGGAAAATCTGTTTTTAAAAGGCGTTAAGTAAGAAAAAGTGAAGTATCACGATAACCGAGGTTGGGTGATTGTCATTCAATTACAATCACTCAGCCACTCTGACCCTGGAGACAAGCCTTCATACCTTTGAATACTTTTTATAAAACTTATGTATGTTTATGTATGATTTGGACATAAAAATGGCTACAGGCTCGTCATCTATCAGGTGGTCCCAATATATACACCGGTAATATCTTTCTAAAGTACTAAATTGTCTAGACCTCTGCCTAACCCTCGAAAATAAAAAGGATTGAAGAATGAACAAAAACGATACGCACCGTTGTTATTAAGCGCGGAGGCCGCTTCGCCCGAGAAAGCGCTGCTGAAGTCTGCGAAGCCGCCCGCGTCGGCCGCGGGGGGCGGCGCCATAGCGGGGGGCGGGGCCACGGCGGCGGGCGGAGCTACCGCGGGGGGCGGGGCCACGGCGGCGGGCGGAGCTACCGCGGGGGCGGGGCCGCAGCGTTGAAAGCCGCCGAGAAGTCACCGAAGTCCGGCTCTGTCGTCGCGGAACTCAGTTCCTCCGCTCTGAAGATGGAAATTTATATATACATTACCAACTACTGCAAACAACACAAAGATAGATAGATAGATAGATAGACAGAAAGTTTATTCGTAACAGACAGAACACACAAAAAACAGAAATGTCTGGAAAAAAGTCAGGACTGTCGGAGAAGAAAATGGCGAAGTGCCTTAGCTAAGAGTGGCTGCTTGGATCCGGCATTGGTGAGGTATACGACGTAAACGGAAGGCCAGCACTCACCAAATGTATACAAATTTGTAAAACTAATATAGAATAGATTGATATTTTTATAAATTTTTCTAACATAATATTTTTATAAATTTTTAAAGCGTATATGCCTTGCTTGGCTTTTTGTGGAAAAACTAAAAAATATAGACCAGCCACGGCACGAATAATTGAATAATCCACATTCAACAAAAAGACCTGACAAAGAGACCTGAGACAACAAAGCGTTCGACCTCCGACGGAAAGATTCTCAATAAATTTTCTGAAATTTACGTCCTATTTGTCTCGTTTTGCACCCATCATATTGTCTCAAACAAGTTCTAGCGAAACGTAACTCGTAAGAAATAAATTGTCTATACCTCTAACTACCTCCATATTTAGAATGCATAAAGACAGGAAAAATAGTAATTCTTTTATAGCCTTTATAGCCTAAGAGTCCACTGCTGAACATAGGCCTCCCCTGGAATTTGACACCAAGAACGGTCCCTAACCCTTCCATCTATCGACTTCCCGCAACATTTTACAAGTCGTCACTGCATCTCATCGTCATGTCTGCTTGCTAGACAAACTGATCATTAGTCACTTTGTATACACAAATATACTCCACTAATATCTTCACGCATTTTCTCCATACTGAAGTAGACATAGATCAAAATTACCATTCACAAACTACCAGGCATCCACACTCGCTGGTCACCGTCTCACCTGGGATCGAAGTCGTCTTCCAGCACGAGCGAAACGCTGCCGCTGCCTGGCGCAGCGCAGGTCTTGAACAGGTCGTCCAGGAGCTCCTGCGAGCTCGGCTGCGAGCTGCCGCCGGCCGGCGGCGCGGCGACGGGCTTGCCGTACGCGGCCGCCGCGCCTGCGGAAATGCGTCGACAGTGGTAGAGCCAGGAATGGGCCGGTTCGACCGGGGAAGTACCGCGACCTCACAGAACACCGGCGCGAAGTACAAGTCTAACAGACTTCGGCGTTTTGTCTGGCGAGTGCAGGTAACCGGAGGCCCACACATCCCCTTTCCCCAATACTGTTGGGGATACACTAAGGGAGGCAAGGCATCTGCTACGCCACTGGTATTGCGGGTGTTCATGGGCGGCAGTAATCACTTACCATCACGTGAGCCACTGGCTCGTTTGCCTCCCTTTTCTATAAAAAAAAATATGCGTGTATACGTGGTTTAAAGGTGGAACACTGCTGGAATGCTTCTGTGCGATAATGAGTTTAAGGTCAGTGGTACTGTAACGTATTTCTAATGCTAAATTATACTGTGACAACATTTCCCGTGGGTGAGGTGAGAGGTGGCTAAGGGCGGCAGGATCCCAGATGAAAGTCCCAATTGACGGTGCAGGGAGCGTGGTACTGAGTCCGTCAATCCGCTTGCCAAGCCTGGCGATTTTGTCAATTACGGGAGACACGTATATCCTGCAGTGGACTTTTACAAGCCCTATAGAAATGCTTTTGTGTCTTCTTATCTTCTGTGTTACCATTGGGTAGATCTAGATTGCTAGATTGATGTGTGCGTGGCGGGCTTGCCGCGGCTGGGGCTGCGCAGGCTGATGCTGAGCGGCTTGTGCGGGCTTTGCTCGGGCACAGGCACGCGGCACTCACCGAGGTCGATCCGCTTGCCGGGCGTGGCGGGCTTGCCGCGGCTGGGGCTGCGCAGGCTGATGCTGAGCGGCTTGTGCGGGCTTTGCTCGGGCACAGGCACGCGGCACTCACCGAGGTCGATCCGCTTGCCGGGCGTGGCGGGCTTGCCGCGGCTGGGGCTGAGCGGCTTGTGCGGGCTTTGCTCGGGCACAGGCACGCGGCACTCACCGAGGTCGATCCGCTTGCCGGGCGTGGCGGGCTTGCCGCGGCTGGGGCTGAGCGGCTTGTGCGGGCTTTGCTCGGGCACAGGCACGCGGCACTCACCGAGTCGATCCGCTTGCCGGGCGTGGCGGGCTTGCCGCGGCTGGGGCTGCGCAGGCTGATGCTGAGCGGCTTGTGCGGGCTTTGCTCGGGCACAGGCACGCGGCACTCACCGAGGTCGATCCGCTTGCCGGGCGTGGCGGGCTTGCCGCGGCTGGGGCTGCGCAGGCTGATGCTGAGCGGCTTGTGCGGGGTCTCGCTGCGCTGCCGCTCGGCGCGCGCCGGACGCGGACTCTCCTCTATGACCTCCGCGTCGCGATACACGTTCTCTCTACGAATAGAGATGATTTTTACGCATATGCATGTAGGGGGTAAACTGTCTTACAGGTCGTCAGCTGATATGACGTCAATGCCGTTTGTCGTAATTGCTTACGAGCAATGACGACAAACGGCAAGAGAACATAAGAAAGAGTTTAATGATGTCATACACTCCGCCACCATTCACTACTCCCTAACAGGCTCACGTGACGAGTATCCTGTATTGTTAGAAATGAATACACACGGTTAAATTTCGAATGGAAAATAATAATAAATACATATGTAAATAGGGACAACATCACATACATTGCTCCGATCCCAATTTAAGATGCTAAATCACTTGTGGTATGGGAATCGGAAACAATGAAGGCACCAAAAACACCCAGACCCGAGAAAATGTAGAAAAAGTGGTTTTTCTACATTGACCTAACCGGGAATCGAACCCAGGACCTCGAGATGGCGTCACCTTAAAAACCGGTGTTTACGCCACTCGTCCCCGGATGACGTCATAAAATCTCATGAATCCGCTAAATACATATACTTTACGCCACATACATACATAGACTTTATGCGAATTATGAAGCATTTAAATTGTATTGTGTACGTGCGTGCGAGCGTGCGTGCGTGCGTACGTGAGTACGTGCGTGCGTGCGTACGTGTGTGTGTGCGTGTGAAGACAAAATAAGTAGCTCACTTCTGTGGTTTCCTGTGTCCGTAGTCGCCGTCCGAGTCGTCACGGTCGTAGTCGTCTTCCTCGTTCCTCTCCTTGACGTCGTCTGAAATCATTGCAATAATAGAACTTAGCCTACTGTTTTGTATTATTGAGAAGTGCAGTAGTTTAGTTTCACAATGAAGACTTATTTAACAACTTTGGTGATTAAAAAATTGAACGAAACCAAAATGAAATAAAAAGTCACGATACCCGAGAGTTTGGGTGGTCGGAATTCGAGTCAAGAGGTCCGAGTTCGTTCCCAGGTGGTAGGCTCATACCAATGGGTTTTCTTCAAAAAAAACTTTTATGTACGACTTATATCCTTCGCTTGAACATCGACGACGGGCTGACCACCTGTCACGTTGTCCCAAATATCACAAACAACCTTCGATGGAAGATGGTTCGAAAGCAATGAATTGTCTAGACCAATCTACCCTGTCAGGAATGGCGTGAAGATAAGAAACCAGCGTCTGCATTTGATATAGGTCAAAGTACCAGGGGCAGATAAAAAGCTGCAGGCGGCACTCACCCCAGCCGGGCGCGGCTCGGTCGCTGTACTCCCCCCAGCCCCCGCCCCCGCCCCTCCCCGCCGCGCAACCCCATCACAGCGGCCTCCGAAGACATACCTGAAAAAAAAAATCTCTAAACACTCGTGCTTATGTCAAGTCGGAGTGAAACATATTCGGTGAGTAAGTGCATTGAAATATTAAGAAAAGGACAGGAATTACCCACCGATATATTTGTCCTTGTTCTTTTTAGCCTTCTTCCTCTCTTCGCGCAGTTTCTCGTCGTCCTGGATGAAGTCGATTAGCTCACGCACTTTGTGCCTTACATTGATACCCTGGAATTCAACAATTTTTAATAATTTGTAAACCAATATAGATACTTTTACATCTTTTCTTCTATTAAAATAATTTGTTAAAATTAAAAACCCTAAATACACATCTGAGCCATATGGCCGATCTATGTCTGTTGATGAAAATTGCTCAAAACCAAGTTATTGAATAAAACTCAACGTTTCTGCCCGAGAATTTCGGAAAAAAATCATTATTCCACATTCCATTTCATCACACTAACTACCGAAGCAATAGTCTGCTACGTCTACTTTTTTTTTTTTCAAAACTTACAGACGATTTATATCGTTAGCTTAGACGTAGAAGCGGCGATACCGTGATTTTATGGGACTTTTGACAGGCTCACCACCTGTCAAACGTCCCATAAAATCAGTCTTCGGTGAAAGGTGGGTCGAAAAGACTTAATTTTCTAGATCTGTGTCTACCTTAGTATAAAAATATCTACGATTGAAAGTTACAAAATGAACGGCGCGTTAATTTGAACAGTTTATACTTTAAATTAGGACGTCCTGCTGTTTCTAAAGGAATGAAATCTAGATTGACACCAATTCACTTGAACCTGGTATAGTAAATTCGCCCATCTCTTACTTTTGTCTTATTGCCTAAGAAAAAATACAAACATAGACAGGGACAACATTACATACATTGTTCCGATCCCACAGTAAGTAGCTAAAGCACCAGTAATATGGAATCGGAAACGACGAAGGTACCACAAACACCCAGACCCAAGGGAATACAGCAAAATTCAGAAGTAATTTTGTATTATAATATTAAAAGAAAGAGATTGAGACCAACAAAAAAAAAAGAGGATACCTGCGGAGTTTTCTTTCGCCTGTTTCTTCTCCGTTAAAGTAACCTCATTACAAAACTGTGGTAGATTAAAAAAAAACTATCGATAAGCAAATGTACAGTCTTATTTCGATAATAAATTATTTGATTTATTTAATATATTGTACCTTTATCTAGACACGAAAGGCGGCAGGCTTACCCCTTGAGAATTTGCCTAAAAAAAACGTCCTCGACGAAAGCCCGAGTCGAAACGACACAACTCTTTAGACCTCTGCCTACTCCAACAGCAGGTACATTGCGCGAAGATAAACCGGATCCCTTTACCAAAACCCATTCCCATTTTCCCCGTCACTCACTTGATCCTTCCCCAGGTCGTCCACGTAGGTGTAGTTTTCCAGCGAGCGGAGGTCGTAGATGTGCTCGCGAGCCGAGGTCACCACCCGTTCCGAGCCGTTTCGCACCAGGTAGCTCAGCAGGAGCAGGCACTGGCGGCAGGGGGGGAGGGGGGCACCCCGCTTTATTGCTGGACGTCGGACCTCGCCGTCCGACACCAAGTGCCACCACTACAGCCTTGGCCAACTGGGCCACTCACCCACCACCACTCACGGCCCCACAAAACCTTCCGGTTTGTTTTGTGCGCCGAAACACGGCAGAGCAGGGCAAGTGCCGGTACACGATTATATTACTGCATTTCGATGTGAACATTGCTGTCGAGTCCCTATTCACTACGTGTATGTATTTATTACATTTGTTTGTAGTAGTCACGACAGCCGAGTGGTTGGGTGATCGGAATCCGAGTCAAGAGAACCGAGGTCGATCCCCAGGTGGTAGGCTCGTACCAATGAGTTCTTTTTTTTTTTTTCAAAAACGTATCTACGATTTATATCGTTGGCTTGGACATAAGGACGGCGACTGGTTCACAGGATAGTGTCCCAAAATAATGTCTCCGTGAAAGGTGGGTCCAGAGGGCTTAATTGTCTGGATCTCTGTTTACTATATGAGTAACCTCATTACGAAACGATGGTACATTAAAAATGACCATCGTTGAATGTAATTGTAAATTACGTATACATCGATAAATAAATATTTTTTGAAAAACCTATGTACGATTCATATCGTTGGCTTGGACGAGAAACGTTGACTGGGTCACCACCTGTCACGTTATCCCAAAATATCTTCGGTGGAAAGTGGTTCGGGTGAAAGGGACTTAATTGTCTAGACTAGACCTCTTTCTACCCTTGCATTGTTAACGGCGTGGAGATATAAATAAATCATTTGATTTGATACCGATATATTCTCGAATAAAGCCGCGTCGTTAGAAACTGCCACTCTTTATTATTTTTGTATTTTAGTAGATGGAGGACTAAGAAAAAATCCTTTAAAATATATATAGCAATAAATTTGATAACTATGCCAGACCGACATTAAGCAAATAATAGAAAGCAGTGTTTACGATGAGAAATTATTGCGGTCGCCTGTCCACTTTTATTAAAAGAATACAAGCAATGTCAAATACCATTACTAGTATTCCTGTTGACCAATCCAACTGAGCTGCAATGCTTGTGTCTGTAGTTGGTTCACGACAACAGTCGAATGGCGGGCCCGAACCAGCGACGTTTCGCAGTCCGCCACCATGAACCTCATCCTATGACAGATCCTCACCTTGTAGGTCCGTCTCCAGTGCGACCTGTTGTCGTGCAGCATCCGTCTCCACAGCATGGACATGACCTCGGGGAAGTGCTCGTAGGTGAAGGTGGCCAGGGCCAGCTCCTGCATCTGCTGGCCGGTGGGACCCCAGGCCTCGTCCGAGGTAGCCTCGCGCACCTTACCCTCAACCTCCGTGTAGTTCATTACTACATTTGTTCTGTAACCACCACACCAACCTCGAATGAAACGAACGAAGTATATAAAGACAAATCTGTCGACCCAATAGCATAGTTGGTAACACTGCCTTCTAAGCTAAATAAATATATATATATATATATATATATATATATATATATATATATATATATATATATATATATATATATATATATATATATATATATATATATATATATATATAAATATCTTCACGGTGGTAGACAGAGGTCTAGTTTAGATCATAAAGTCCCTTCGACCTACCTTCCACCGAAGATATTTTTGGGACAACGTGAGAGATGGTCAGCCCGTCGCTGTCTTTATGTCAAAGCCTACGATATAATTCGTACAAAAGTTTTTTTGAAAACCCATAGTTACATGCCTACCACCTGGGGATCGAACTCTGGTCTCTTGACTCGAAATTCCAACCGCCCAACCACTCGGCTATCGTGGCTATACTATTATTATTATTATACAATTTTTATATTATTTATACTATTATTATATTTCTGTATTAAAAGTTTTCGAGTCAAATCGATTGTTATATAAAATACTTGTGAAACTCGTTCATACCAAAAATGGCATAACAAATCTTGTATGTAGATTAGCACAGGTGACGTGACGTACATACGGAGAGAAAGGTTGTTCCCATGGCCGACGTTTATGCAATTATATAAATTAACGCGAAAAAAATGTAGACGAGGAGTGTACATACATACATACATGCGTACATACTTACATACATATATAACGGCCTGTCAAGGTCCACTGCAGGACATAGGCCTCTCTCATATGTAGGATTTTCCATAATCGCCACACTTGGCGGGCGGATTGGCGATCGTAGTAGCAGACCACTCGCACCTCAGACGCTGCTGCCCATCTTGGTTCGATTATTTTGGTCAGATATTTTTAGAGATGGTTATCCCGTCATCTATCGGTTCCATAACATTATTCAAGGCTGTTTCCCTTAGTCGCCTATTACGATACCCACGGGAAGAAAGGGAGTGGCAATATTCTTACACCGTTACCACACGACGAGGAGTGCAACGAACAATGGTTCGATGGTTCCGTACAATAGAAAACGCCCTTTTACATATCTTCACGCATAACCCAATAATATCAGAGATCCAGACAGTCTCGGATTGTCAAAACCATTTCGACTTACATTTCACTTTATTTTATTTGGGACAAGGTGACAGGTGATGAGCATGTCGCCATCTAAGTGTCCAAGCTATAATTTCATAGATATACACTTATATACATATTTACATAAAATCCACGATTCGCATATATCCTTTTGTATTGGATAGATTAATATGTTATTAGGGAGAGATACAATAGGAATAGGCCATAGGAATATTTGTGGTCCCTTCATTCGTTCTGATTCCATACAGTGCTAAGCTGCTTACTTTGGGAACAGAGCATTGTCCCTCTATGTACGAATTATTGTGTATTAGATTTACGTTTCATAAGCTGTAAAGGTATAGATATATAAAATATCTTCACGCCATTCCCAATATAGGGGTAGACAGAGGTCTCCACAATTAAGTCTTTTCGACACACCTTCCACCGAAGATATTTTCGCGACAATGTGACAGGTGGTGAGCCCGTTGCCGCCTTTGTGTCTAAGCCAACGACATGAATCGTACATAGGTTTCGAAAAAACCCATTGGTACGAGCCCGCCACCTGGGTATCGAATTCGGGTCTCTCGACTCGAAATTTCCACCATCCAACCACTCGGCTATCGTAACTTTCTTTTTTATATTTAATTAATTTTGAATAGTTACATTTTTATAATAAATAAATATTATGGTAATAGAATGTTACAAATTGGCCCGGCGACCTTGTCTCTACTACATAAGTATGACACAGATAAGCCTTCTGTTATTGCGGCCACACGGTGAATTCGTTACGCTGTTTTACGTAGATAACTGAGATAATACCAATGCTCAGTAGTCTCGGTACGGGTGTCATTGCTTCTGTCTGTTAGATAAAAAAATATCTTCACGCCAATGACAATACAAGATTAGACAGAGGTCTAGAAAATTAAGTCCTTTCTACCCACCCTAAGACATTTTTGGAACACAACATTTGAGCCGGTCGTCGTGTTTTATGTTCGAGCCAAAGATATAAATCATAAATAGCTTATTGATAAAACTCATTGGTACGAGCCTCCGGATCGAACTCGGGTCTCTTGACTCGATTTACGATCACCGCGACTGTTACCTTCGTGGCTGTCTTTGCGTAATCTTCCAGACTCCGATAGGTTACAACGTGGCAAGCGGTGAGCCTACCGTCTTAGTATCAAAGGACGATACATAAATATACATAATTAACATATAAATATACATATATATTCTACCCTTTAGCAGGATTCTAATACTCAACCCGTAGCAGTTTTACAAAGTCTTAAAAAGCAGTTTTAAAAAAAAGTCGAAAGCAGTATTACAACCAACTCTGCTATATCTATGGTATGAATGAAAGTATGTATGAGTATCTCCTTCCGTATCCTTCTAATCCTCATTCTATTCTTTTGTCTTCATATGTACATAAGAAAACATAATAGTACTCTCTACTTGTAGCAGATATTCATCAGTAAAAGGGTAGCTACCCGCCAGGTCGGGTGATCTTGACCTGGGGAGGACGTCTCCTCCTCAAGTGTTCTTTTTTATAGAAAAGGGAGGCAAACGAGCAGGTGGCACACGTGACAGTAAGTGATTACCGCCGCCCATGAACACCCGCAATACTAGAGGCATAGCAGATGTAATGCCTCCCTAAGAGTGCTCTCCCCCAGAACTGGGGGAGGGGGGTGTGCGGGCAACCGGTTACCTGCACTCACCAGGCGAAACGCAGAAGTTTGTTAGACTTCTACTTCACGCCGGTGTTCTGTGAGGTCGTGGTACTTCCCCGGTCGAGCCGGCCCATTCATGCAACAAAAGCTGATGCGTAGCTCTACCACTGTATAAATTATCGGGTAATCGTATATATGCTTGTAATCGTGCGAACTTCGATAGCGCGATGTAGGATGTCGATGTGTTTCCTTAATCCGCCACTAGGGAACTTCTCATGTTGAGACATAGATGTTATCAAATAATCATTTCTTCGCACTTTAAGGTACAATAAATTGTAAAAATTTTATATGGAGATTTTAAAATACAGTTCTTTTGATATTTTTATGCATTTTCCACAATTAATTCCTTTCCACCCACATTTCACTGAAACTTATTTGGTGTAATGTGACAAGTGAAGCGTCTATAGCCATCAGTAAACAACAAGTCCGAATCAACAGTAGGTACAATATAATGGCGGATAAATATTATGTAAGTTAAATAGTGAAATAAACAGAATAGAATAAATGCATTATGTATGCATTTATTCTATTCTGTTTATTTCACTATTATTACTTCAAAAAATATTGGTTTTTGAAACTGTACCGGGCGGGACCCACCGGACCGATTGATTACATATTTTATGGCAATTTTCATGAATACGATCTTCGTTTATAAATGAATTCATGACTGGTTTAATATAATACATATAATACATTACATTACTTTAATATAATACATATAAATGCATATAAAAGTCACGATAGCCGAGTGGTTGGGTGGTCGGAATTTTGAGTCAAGAGACCCGAGTTCAATTCCCAGGTGGCAGGCACGTACCCATGGGTTTTTCAAACTTATGTACGAATTATATCGTTGGCTTGGACATGAAGACGGCGACGGGCTCACCACCTGTCACGTTGTCCCGGAAATATCTTCGGTGGAAGGTGGGTCGAAGGGACTTAATTGTCTAGACTAGACCTCTATCTACCCCTGTATTGGGAATTGCGTGAAGATATTTTTTTTATTTCTATAATTTTTTCCGTGGACGAGTGGCGTAAACACCGGTTTTAAAGGTGTCGGGACAATGTAGAAAAAAGACTTTTTCTACATTTTCTCGGATCTGGGTGTTTGTGGTGCCTTCGTTGTTACTAGTCTGTTTCGTTCTGGTGCGGTATTCTTAGATGGTTATTCTGCCGTCTGTCAGTGGTTGTTTCCAATTTTAAAGCCTTTCCCTTAGTCACCTCTTACAATACCCGTGAAAAGAAGGCCGAAGTAAATTCTTTGGCGGGAATAGGCTCGAAAATATACTAATACTATACAATTAAACTTAACAGTACTTTTTATTCACTGCAATATTAAAATCTTCACGCCATTCACAATACAGGGGTAGACAGGGGTCTAATCTAGACAATGAAGTCCCTTCGACCCACTTTCCACCGAAGACATTTTTCGGAACAACGTGACGTGGTGGTGAGCCAGTGAAATATACGTTTTTGAAAAAACCCCATTGGTACGAGCCGCCACCTGGGGATCGAACTCGGGTCTCATGACTCGAAATCCGATCACCCAACCACTCTGCTATCGTGACGTGACGTCGGCGTAGTGCATATGTTTATTAGCGTATGTTAAAATGTTACAAAACAAGTTTTCAGAATATAATTCATAAAAAATGTTATAATAAGTTATAATAACTTCAGCATTAACTATTTTCGCCTGCCCAGCTTGCAAAATGCAGGGCATACACTAATTACCGTAGCAATAAGTTATCACAAATTGAATTACAACATTATTACATTAAAAATTAATTAAGCAGACTTGCAGTTCACATAGCGACTAATTATCTGAAACCATTAACTGTGAATGCTTTAATATTGTCATGACAAACCAGTTTGCTTACTTATATGCATATTTCATATTTATATATATGCTAATAATGTTTAACATTCATGTATTTTGTTTAGGACAATCTTGAAATATGCTGAACCAATTTTGATTGGATTTTAAATGGTTTTTGAGCTTGTTGGCTCAATATTGGATATGTATATTTAGATGGTTGATTACCATCTAAATATACATGTGATTTTAACCATTTGTATTTGGAAAAGCTGTGTATAAAGGTGAATAATTATATTCTGAAAACTAGTTCTGTACAATGGCGACGGGCTCACCACCTGTCACGTTGTCCCGAAAATATCTTCGGTGGAAGGTGGGTCAAAGGGACTTAATTGTCTAGACTTGACCTCTGTCTACCCCTGTATTGGGAATTGCGTGAAGATATTTATATTTATTTATTTTTAAAACTAGTTCTGCAAAATTTTAACATAATAAATACATACATATATATAGATAGGGACAACATCACATATTTTGTTCCAATCTCAATGAAAGAAGTTAAAGCACTTGCGTTATGGAATCGGAAACAACGAAGGTACCACAAACACCAAGACCCGAGAAAATGTAGAAAGTGTTTCCTACATTGACCTGTCTGGGAATCGAACCTGGGATCTCTAGATGACGGCACCTTTAAAACCGGTGTTTACGCCACTCGTCCACGAAGGTCGACGAACATATGTTAACAAACATATGCACTAACTTTTTTTCGTCTGTCCCTTGGGAGTGGTTCAGATTAATAGTCAAATGGCTGGCCTGAACCTGAGACTTTATGTTTCACAGTTAGCACCCTAAATCACTAGGTTATTAACCCTTTAAGGTACAGATGATTTTAATCATCATGATATAAACCATCATAATCATAATGGCCTGTTAAAGTTCACAGCAGGACAGAGGCTTATCCAATACAGAAAGGTTGCTTTAATTGCCAACCCAGACTGGTGATGCAGAAATGTCTAAGATGCCTGACCTTCTACTTCTACCCATCACCGGTCTGCAGAAATATAATTTGCATTTCCAAGGCTTTTTCCTTAGTCACTTCTTACAACACAAAGACAAGGAATGGTACATTAAGATGTCATAACTATATAGGTAATTGTGTACATATTATTTGTTTTACAAATGAGGGCCATACATACTACATATTGTCTAAATTCCAGAGCATCTCTGAGAGAGAAATTTGAAGAAATTAATATTTTAACACATGTACATAATGTAAACACTAGGAACAAACACAAGCTTGTAACATCGGTTAGTAGACTCTATAGAGTAAGTTCATAGGGTGATGTCACTTCTGCAACAAAATCTCGGTAAATGTGCAAAGCCTGCCTATTAACAGGTTTAAGAAATTTATTTAAGGAAAACTTTATAAGACGGGTTATTACAGTATGAATGAATATATTAATGACTGTAAAAGAGAAATAGGTGGGAAAGGGAGAGGTGATAGCTCCCAAGCAATTTCTAGAGAATATCACATTTGTGTAATATAGTATATTATCAAAAAAAAGATAGGCTCAAAAAGAGGATACCTACGGAGTTTCTTTCGCCTGATTCTTCTCCGTTAGAGGAACCTTATTACGAAGCAGTGACAGATTAAAAAATGACTATCGATAAAGAAATGTACATTGTTATGTTAGTGAATAACTGATTTGATTTGATACTATATAATACTAAAATTGATATGGGCGTGTTTCAATGGATTGTGCACTTTGTGTGAATGATAAAGAAGAGAATGAAGACCGTATCATGAAGAAAGTATATAGCGCGAAAGTTTTATGTTACAAGGTGTCGAGGAAGCCCAGACAAAATTTTGTGTTGTGATCTGAAAGAAGGCAGTGATTAAAGATGAGAAAGGTATGCTGAGATCGTTTGGCCATGCCTAGAGAATGAATGACGAACGATTGACGAAAAAAATGTACAAATCAAGTGTGAATGGAAGTGTTGGAAAGGGTAGACCTACACAGACGTTTCAAGACCAAATCAGGGATGTCCTGAAAAAAGGCCAGGTCAAGAGTACCTTAGACCGAAGAGCATGTTTAAAGGGTATAAAAGGAGAGAAGTACGAAGAATAAATAAAGAGAACACAATAGCAGAGTGGTTTAGTAAACAGATTTTGAGACCAGCTCATACCAATGGGTTTTATAAAAAACTTATGTATGATTATATCATTGGCTTGAACATAAATACGGCGACATGCTCACCACATGTTAGATTGTCCCAAAAAATGAATTCAGTGGAAGGTGGGTCGATGGGACTTAATTGTCTAGACTAGACCTCTGTCTACCACTTTATTGGGAATGGCCTGATGATACATATAGTTTAGTAATAGATAAAAAATATTACAGCATTAAAAGTATATCTTGAATTAAAGCATTATAAGATGTCTGCCTCTCACACCGATTGCTATGCCCAGCAGGGTAGGGTACATATATTTGTAGAGGTCTATTATAATAATACACAAGTTCATAAAAGCAATTTAAATTGAAATAAATAAATTAAATAAGTCATAAGTTTATGATCATGGTAGCCATTAGCAATATTAAATAGTCTAATTTATCTTGTATTTTAAATGTACAATAAAGAGGTATGTAAGGATCATGACACTTGGCAGTCCTCTGACTGTCTGTCCTCCCTAGCAGTGTAGCCATGACTCTGGCTACACTGCTAGGGATTGTGCATGAAGATAAGTAAGTATCTCATATTTTATATCCTTATGTATTGTAATAAATAAGTCTTATTTCATTCTCATTCCTTGATCCTTTATGCAGAATATTTATTTCAGTCACAAAATTATATTCAATTTTGCATTCAAAAACAAATAATATTTTACCTGTTTCACTATGTGGTCAAGCATCACAGTCTTTATCTAAATTGAAATAAATAAAATCTTATTTCATTCTCATTCCTTGATCCTTTATGCAGAATATTTATTTCAGTCACAAAATTATATTCAATTTTGCATTCAAAAACAAATAATATTTTACCTGTTTCACTATGTGGTCAAGCATCACAGTCTTTATCTAAATTAAGAATAAATAAAGAGAACACAATAGCAGAGTGGTTTAGTAAACAGATTTTGAGACCAGCTCATACCAATGGGTTTTATAAAAAACTTATGTATGATTATATCATTGGCTTGAACATAAATACGGCGACATGCTCACCACATGTTAGATTGTCCCAAAAAATGAATTCAGTGGAAGGTGGGTCGATGGGACTTAATTGTCTAGACTAGACCTCTGTCTACCACTTTATTGGGAATGGCCTGATGATACATATAGTTTAGTAATAGATAAAAAATATTACAGCATTAAAAGTATATCTTGAATTAAAGCATTATAAGATGTCTGCCTCTCACACCGATTGCTATGCCCAGCAGGGTAGGGTACATATATTTGTAGAGGTCTATTATAATAATACACAAGTTCATAAAAGCAATTTAAATTGAAATAAATAAATTAAATAAGTCATAAGTTTATGATCATGGTAGCCATTAGCAATATTAAATAGTCTAATTTATCTTGTATTTTAAATGTACAATAAAGAGGTATGTAAGGATCATGACACTTGGCAGTCCTCTGACTGTCTGTCCTCCCTAGCAGTGTAGCCATGACTCTGGCTACACTGCTAGGGATTGTGCATGAAGATAAGTAAGTATCTCATATTTTATATCCTTATGTATTGTAATAAATAAAATCTTATTTCATTCTCATTCCTTGATCCTTTATGCAGAATATTTATTTCAGTCACAAAATTATATTCAATTTTGCATTCAAAAACAAATAATATTTTACCTGTTTCACTATGTGGTCAAGCATCACAGTCTTTATCTAAATTAAAGGTGAAACATATATTGCATTAATATTAGTGACAGCATATGTTACATTGCACAGAATGTACAAGTATTCAGTAGAGTTACTCATGCATCTATGGGAAGAAGGGTGATGCCCATCTTCTCAGACCATACAACACATGTCATTTATATCTGCATGTGGAGTGGTGCAATATAATTTTGTAATAACATCTCTATAATAATTAATTTCCACCTGACTCCCAAGTCAATTAACTAATACCAATGTCTGTTTATGTTGAAAAAAAAGTAAAGTCTGTGACTGTTGCTATTGTCTATAGAATAAATGTAGTTTTGTTAAACAAAATTACATGTATATTCTGATGTAACATTGCTGCATAAATATATTAAATAAAAACATCCAAAATTTTGGTGGTACTTTTTCATCTAACATCTTTACCTACAAGATAAAGATATAGATTGAATGCAACAAGTATTTATTTACTTTGGTGTATAAAATGTACAAAAGATGCAGATATCAAAATGGCAGAGAAATAATAGTGCAATTGTCGTGAAGTTTTAACAGTCCCTAGACCCTTGTAGTCCAAAGTAAAATTTTGTAGCTGCTACAAGGCTACTAATTTCTATTTGGAATGTTATATGTATATAATAGTTTAAAATAATTTACGTAATGCGTTATCCGAGATATATGATATGAATATAAAAGGAGAGAAGTACTAAGAATAAATAAAGAGAACACAATAGCAGAGTGGTTTAGTAAACAGATTTTGAGACCAGCTCATACCAATGGGTTTTATAAAAACTTATGTACGAATTTCATCGTTGACTTGGACATAAAAGGCGGCGACAGGCTCACCACCTGTCACGTTGTCCCAAAAATGAATTCAGTGGAAGGTGGGTCGATGGGACTTAATTGTCTAGACTAGACCTCTGTCTACCACTTTATTGGGAATGGCCTGATGATACATATAGTTTAGTAATAGATAAAAAATATTACAGCATTAAAAGTATATCTTGAATTAAAGCATTATAAGATGTCTGCCTCTCACACCGATTGCTATGCCCAGCAGGGTAGGGTACATATATTTGTAGAGGTCTATTATAATAATACACAAGTTCATAAAAGCAATTTAAATTGAAATAAATAAATTAAATAAGTCATAAGTTTATGATCATGGTAGCCATTAGCAATATTAAATAGTCTAATTTATCTTGTATTTTAAATGTACAATAAAGAGGTATGTAGATCATGACACTTGGCAGTCCTCGATTGGCCTGTTCTTCCTTTGTGCAGTGTAGCCATGACTCTGGCTACACTGCTAGGGATTGTGCATGAAGATAAGTAAGTATCTCATATTTTATATCCTTATGTATTGTAATAAATAAAATCTTATTTCATTCTCATTCCTTGATCCTTTATGCAGAATATTTATTTCAGTCACAAAATTATATTCAATTTTGCATTCAAAACAAATAATATTTTACCTGTTTCACTATGTGGTCAAGCATCACAGTCTTTATCTAAATTAAAGGTGAAACATATATTGCATTAATATTAGTGACAGCATATGTTACATTGCACAGAATGTACAAGTATTCAGTAGAGTTACTCATGCATCTATGGGAAGAAGGGTGATGCCCATCTTCTCAGACCATACAACGATGTCATTTATATCTGCATGTGGAGTGGTGCAATATAATTTTGTAATAACATCTCTATAATAATTAATTTCCACCTGACTCCCAAGTCAATTAACTAATACCAATGTCTGTTTATGTTGAAAAAAAAGTAAAGTCTGTGACTGTTGCTATTGTCTATAGAATAAATGTAGTTTTGTTAAACAAAATTACATGTATATTCTGATGTAACATTGCTGCATAAATATATTAAATAAAAACATCCAAAATTTTGGTGGTACTTTTTCATCTAACATCTTTACCTACAAGATAAAGATATAGATTGAATGCAACAAGTATTTATTTACTTTGGTGTATAAAATGTACAAAAGATGCAGATATCAAAATGGCAGAGAAATAATAGTGCAATTGTCGTGAAGTTTTAACAGTCCCTAGACCCTTGTAGTCCAAAGTAAAATTTTGTAGCTGCTACAAGGCTACTAATTTCTATTTGGAATGTTATATGTATATAATAGTTTAAAATAATTTACGTAATGCGTTATCCGAGATATATGATATGAATATAAATGGAATAATACAGCTAATTTAGGTAAAATAAGATCCGTCGAAAGACGCAAAACATCAGTTTAGACGGGTTCAAGGTAACAATTTCGAGTGATAAACATTATGATATTAACATCATACGTTATTAATGTGTTAATTACACTTAAAAACTCCTAATTCAGACAATTACTGAGACAGAAGGCCTTAATTTACATAAAAATCAAGTAAAATATTGTTGCTACTTACACTTTGTCCGCCAGCTCCCTAACTTTCCACATACTTATAAATCGATCCATTTTGCACCAGAATCAAAGGATATAGTCCCGAAAGAAAAAAATCACTGTAATTTCCCGAAAAATTACATATAAAATTAACTTAATTTAACGCGAGCTGATGATTTGGCTGACATTATTGCAAAATGGCGAGTAAGATATTGCCACTAATAAAAACTTAAAATAAATGTTGCAAGCTTCGTCGAACCATAAATGCGTGCATTTTATACCATTTGGTTGCATGCCTGTTCCTAGAAACTATATCAAAGACATTTGAATATTGGTATCCTAACCAAAATAATACGAGTTACGAATTCGATTACCTGCAGCTCAACGTAGAAATCTACTATTCCATATTGAATCTGAATTAGCCATAACACAAGTGATTTAGCTACTTTGTGATTAGAGCCATGTATCAGATGTAGTACACATTTTTATATTAAAAGGTATGTTTTAATCCGAGATTCGGATAAACTTTAATTTAAATTTAATTTAAATAAAGAATATATCTCGCCTTTAGTAGCCGCTGTCTTTGTGACTCATAGAAAACAAAATACTCGCGCAGACACAGATCTCGACAATTAAATTTTTTCAATCTACTTTTCACCGAACCCTGTTGCGGACTATATACCAGGTGGTTAGACCAACATCCTCTCTGAGGCTGAGCTAACGGTGCGGAGGATGCGCAGCCCTGCCCAGCCCCACAGAAGCATATGATGCCTCTCGGGTATTCTAACGCTGTCTGCCCGGTCGATTAGCAACTGACTATACTTCTACTAGATTAAAAAATTGTGTTTCTAGTTCCACTCATTTCGCCGATCACAGTGAATTACAAATATTATTAATGAGTCAATTACTTGTTCAAACTGGAACAACAAAATGGAAAACAGCATTAGTTCGGCCTTCTCCTAAGGTACTCAACCAACCAGTCTTAAAGAGCAGAGACCAATAAGCATATTGCCGTATCTTTCTAAAGTGCTCAAAAAAGTGGTAGCATAAAAAAAAAGCTTTTGATAGCATAAATATTAATATGCTTCTTTCCAAATTGTGCAATTATTGCTTCGAAAATAGTACTATTACATGGTTTCACTATTACGAGAAGTGATCAAAAAGTTGTGAGAATGACAAACTCCTTGGTAAGAAAAAAGATACCTGCCAGTATTTTTTTATACATCAGATACATATTTCTAATATTAATAAAGAAAAAATATTCGATTCTCTTTTGTGTCGGAATGTGTTCTCGAAAATGGAGACAAACGAAGTGCGAGCTGATATTAAATACCGCTGTTTTTCAAAAAGTTAACAACGCAAGATATTCATGGCGATTTGGAGGCAACATTAGGAGAGTTTGCTGTATTCCACTGTCACAAGGTGGGCCTCTAAATTTCGAGTAGGGAGAACGAGCACGGAAGATGGACATCGTTGCGGTCGTCCATCGACGTCAGTTACCCAAGGAAATGTTGCAAAGTCGAGAAAATTATATTGAGCGATCGAAGAGTTACCATCCGATACTTAATTCAAGAAACATTTCACGTTGAAGTATTCAATCCATATTGATGCAAACTTTGAATATGAGAAAAGTTCCAAGATGTGCAACGCACAGTATGCTGCCATTCAGTAAGCTGGCTTCGAATTGGTTAACCACCCCTTATTCACCAGAACTGGCGCCTAGCGATTTTTATCCGATGTTCCCCAAATTGAAAAATATTTTAGGGGAACGGGTTCGTCATCACCGACCCCGAAGAAGTTTCGTGCCGTGACATCGGCTGGAAAGGTTATGGCCTTAATATTTTGGGACTCAGAAGGGCGGGTTCGTCATCACCGACCCCGAAGAAGTTTCGTGCCGTGACATCGGCTGGAAAGGTTATGGCCTTAATATTTTGGGACTCAGAAGGATATTGTTGATCGATTACCTGGAGCGTGGAACTACTATTACAGGCCAATATTATGCAGCTTTAATTCCCAGGTTGAGGAATTCCATCAAAAGAGAAAAGGAGAGAGAAACTTCAAAGGGGCGTGCTGTTTTTTCACGACAACGCACAGTATGCTGCCATTCAGTAAGCTGGCTTCGAATTGGTTAACCACCCCCCTTATTCACCAGAACTGGCGCCTAGCGATTTTTATCCGATGTTCCCCAAATTGAAAAAAATATTTTAGGGGAAACAGGTATGTAGACGATAACGAGGTGATGGAGGACGTGGAGAGATTTTTGCAGGATCAAGACAAATTTTTTTTTAAAGTGATTGAAACCTAGGAAAGCGAAGGACTCGGTGTGTAGAGTGACTCGGAGACTTTGCAGAAAAATAAATTATTAAGTTATCAATAGTCATTATATTCTATCTCATTCTCGTAGTGAGATTTTTGATTCCTCCTCGTAAGTCACGATAGCCGAGTTGTTGGGTGGTCGGAATTTCGAGCCGAGAGACCCGAGTTCGATCCCCAGGTGGCAGTACCAATGAGTTTTTCAAAAACTTATGTACGAATTTCATCGTTGACTTGGACATAAAGGCGGCGACGGCTCACCACCTGTCACGTTGTCCCGAAAATATCTTCTATCAAAGAGACTAAACTGTCTAGATTAAATGAAAGTGATTTTCATTATTTGTGTCATGTAGAGACATTCAATGTTGTAAAGGTAGTGACGTTATGATTAAGTCTAGCTATTTGAATCAAGATTAAAAGAAGTAGTTTGAAAAGAGTTTTTATCGACCCAAGAGTAAAAAGAGAGTTTATTTTGTGGTAAAGAGTCATTTTTTTTTTTTAAAATTGATTGAAACCTAGGAAAGCGAAAGGACTCGGTGTTAGAGTGACTCAGGAGACTTTGCAGAAAAATAAATTATTAAGTTATCAATAGTCATTATATTCTATCTCATTCTCGTAGTGAGATTTTTGATTCCTCCTCGTAAGTCACGATAGCCGAGTTGTTGGGTGGTCGGAATTTCGAGCCGAGAGACCCGAGTTCGATCCCCAGGTGGCAGTACCAATGAGTTTTTCAAAACTTATGTACGAATTTCATCGTTGACTTGGACATAAAGGCGGCGACGGGCTCACCACCTGTCACGTTGTCCCGAAAATATCTTCTCTATCAAAGAGACTAAACTGTCTAGATTAAATGAAAGTGATTTTCATTATTTGTGTCATGTAGAGACATTCAATGTTGTAAAGGTATTTGAATCAAGATTAAAAGTAGTTTGAAGAGAGTTTTTATCGACCCAAGAGTAAAAAAGAGAGTTTATTTCTTTTGTGGTAAAGAGTCATTTTTTTTATTAATTTCTAAATTTTATTTTACTTAAGTATGCAATTCTAGAGTGTTATACTATGGAGTATATCGAGCAAATAATTGCTTTTCAAAATTATTATGTGGTGTTATTCGGTCTTTTTATGTTTTAATGTAGATACATATTTTAATTTACATTAAATTTTTTCAATCTACTTTTCACCGAACCCTGTTGCGGACTATATACCAGGTGGTTAGACCAACATCCTCTCTGAGGCTGAGCTAACGGTGCGGAGGATGCGCAGCCCTGCCCAGCCCCACAGAAGCATATGATGCCTCTCGGGTATTCTAACGCTGTCTGCCCGGTCGATTAGCAACTGACTATACTTCTACTAGATTAAAAAATTGTGTTTCTAGTTCCACTCATTTCGCCGATCACAGTGAATTACAAATATTATTAATGAGTCAATTACTTGTTCAAACTGGAACAACAAAATGGAAAACAGCATTAGTTCGGCCTTCTCCTAAGGTACTCAACCAACCAGTCTTAAAGAGCAGAGACCAATAAGCATATTGCCGTATCTTTCTAAAGTGCTCAAAAAAGTGGTAGCATAAAAAAAAAGCTTTTGATAGCATAAATATTAATATGCTTCTTTCCAAATTGTGCAATTATTGCTTCGAAAATAGTACTATTACATGGTTTCACTATTACGAGAAGTGATCAAAAAGTTGTGAGAATGACAAACTCCTTGGTAAGAAAAAAGATACCTGCCAGTATTTTTTTATACATCAGATACATATTTCTAATATTAATAAAGAAAAAATATTCGATTCTCTTTTGTGTCGGAATGTGTTCTCGAAAATGGAGACAAACGAAGTGCGAGCTGATATTAAATACCGCTGTTTTTCAAAAAGTTAACAACGCAAGATATTCATGGCGATTTGGAGGCAACATTAGGAGAGTTTGCTGTATTCCACTGTCACAAGGTGGGCCTCTAAATTTCGAGTAGGGAGAACGAGCACGGAAGATGGACATCGTTGCGGTCGTCCATCGACGTCAGTTACCCAAGGAAATGTTGCAAAGTCGAGAAAATTATATTGAGCGATCGAAGAGTTACCATCCGATACTTAATTCAAGAAACATTTCACGTTGAAGTATTCAATCCATATTGAAGCAAACTTTGAATATGAGAAAAGTCTCCAAGATGTGCAACGCACAGTATGCTACCATTCAGTAAGCTGGCTTCGAATTGGTTAACCTCCCCCCTTATTCACCAGAACTGGCGCCTAGCGATTTTTTTTTTCCGATGTTCCCCAAATTGAAAAAATATTTTAGGGGAAACGGGTTCGTCATGACCGACCCCGAAGAAGTTTCGTGCCGTGACATCGGCTGGAAAGGTTATGGCCTTAATATTTTGGGACTCAGAAGGGATATTGTTGATCGATTACCTGGAGCGTGGAACTACTATTACAGGCCAATATTATGTAGCTTTAATTCCCAAGTTGAGGAATTCCATCAAAAGAGAAAAGGAGAGAGAAACTTCAAAGGGGCGTGCTGTTTTTTCACGACAACGCACAGTATGCTGCCATTCAGTAAGCTGGCTTCGAATTGGTTAACCACCCCCCTTATTCACCAGAACTGGCGCCTAGCGATTTTTATCCGATGTTCCCCAAATTGAAAAAAATATTTTAGGGGAAACAGGTATGTAGACGATAACGAGGTGATGGAGGACGTGGAGAGATTTTTGCAGGATCAAGACAAATTTTTTTTTAAAGTGATTGAAACCTAGGAAAGCGAAGGACTCGGTGTGTAGAGTGACTCGGAGACTTTGCAGAAAAATAAATTATTAAGTTATCAATAGTCATTATATTCTATCTCATTCTCGTAGTGAGATTTTTGATTCCTCCTCGTAAGTCACGATAGCCGAGTTGTTGGGTGGTCGGAATTTCGAGCCGAGAGACCCGAGTTCGATCCCCAGGTGGCAGTACCAATGAGTTTTTCAAAAACTTATGTACGAATTTCATCGTTGACTTGGACATAAAGGCGGCGACGGGCTCACCACCTGTCACGTTGTCCCGAAAATATCTTCTCTATCAAAGAGACTAAACTGTCTAGATTAAATGAAAGTGATTTTCATTATTTGTGTCATGTAGAGACATTCAATGTTGTAAAGGTAGTGACGTTATGATTAAGTCTAGCTATTTGAATCAAGATTAAAAGAAGTAGTTTGAAGAGAGTTTTTATCGACCCAAGAGTAAAAAAGAGAGTTTATTTCTTTTGTGGTAAAGAGTCATTTTTTTTATTAATTTCTAAATTTTATTTTACTTAAGTATGCAATTCTAGAGTGTTATACTATGGAGTATATCGAGCAAATAATTGCTTTTCAAAATTATTATGTGGTGTTATTCGGTCTTTTTATGTTTTAATGTAGATACATATTTTAATTTACATTAAATTTTTCCTTAATAGGGTCTGTTTAGCTTTTCCCGAGATTTAACAAAGGCAGCGACAGAATATCAGCGCTGCTGCCACGTTTCTGCAGCAATATGCGGATACCTTTTCGTTGCTAGAATTCAACATACCAATATATTAATATAGCATTTACTATCATTATGTGTTGTGTTAAAGCATCGAATAAAATTTGTTTCTTTCTAATAAACGAGGCCCACCCGACAATTTTTTTGGCTGAGTGGTAATGCTCTTGGTGGTGTTATTTCCTAAACTCTATCTACCTTCTTTTACTTTTGATTTTAAAGTTGATCCTCATTTATTGTGGGTAGTTTGTACATAATATTTGAGTACTAGTATAGGCCTGACGATGCCGTAAAGCGAAACCGGTCGGCCGAAACAGTTAAAGAGTGAATCAATTGTGAATTGAGTACAAATGTGCAGCAATAAATTTTCACAACATGCAATTTCATCAAGTGATATCAATCGCAAGTATAAATTATATTTTTTTACTTAAAAAACGGGTTAAACTCTTGACCTCTAGACTAGCGGATGTAGTCATGAGAAGTCCTGCGTATTCGCCCCTATAAGAGGCCAAAGAGCATTCCACTCCCTAGCCGTGCGCGCGTTATAAGACGATCGAAAGGGAATTGTGCGAATATTCGGAATGTCGACCATAATTTTTACCATAATACCCACAAAGTAAAAAAAACACATAAATTAAGCGATAACATATTCTTTATTTACAAATTAGTCTCGTAGGCCTAAGGTATGTAGCGGATGATGTTCTGCAGGAAAAGGGTAGCTACCCGCCAGGTCAGGTGTAAGTGACCTGGGGAGGGCGTCTCTTCCTATCGAAAATTGTATATATTCGTGCAATCGTAAGAACTTCGATAGCGCGATGTAGGATGTCGATGTGTTTCCTTAATCCGCCACTAGCGAGCTTCTTACGTGGAGACATAGATGTCGCCACACGTACTTGACTTAAAATTACTCGCATTTATTAAATGTTTTATTTGATGCATCAATTTATTTATTACAATATTGATATAACTTCACATAGTTACAGGTACAGACTTTCTTTTAGACCTACATTTCACCGGAGCATATTTAGAAAAAATTGTCTGATTTCTTAAGTAAAAATAAAAACAACTATCTTCACGCCATTCCCAATACAAGGGTAGACAGAGGTCTATACACATGGGTTTTTCGTATACTTCGACATAAAAATGGCAACAAGCTCACCACCTGTGACATTGTCCCAAAAAATATAGGCGGAAGGTGGGTCGAAACTACTTAATTGTCTACACTTCTACCCCTGTATTGTGATATACATACATGAAATGACGTGAAGATATCATTTATTCATTCATTCATTATATACACCCCGGACAATGCAGTCACGGACACTACAAAACGAATCTCTTCCCAAGCTTCTCCCTCTCGAAACCGGTCTCCGTGTGGTCTTCTAATGGGCGGCGCCATTAGAAGGTCATGCATCATTTCTTGGCGAGCTGGTCCGGCTGCGGCTGAGCGCCGTACTGCCACAGCTCTATTGCTTTGTTGGCGACCACCTCCTCACATTGTTCTGGTATCTAATGAATAAATAATCAATAAATATCTTCACGCAATTCCCAATACGGGGTTACACAGAGTCTGGACAATTTGACTTTGACCCACCTTCCACCGAAGATATTTTCGGGACAACGTGACAGGTGAGTCCGTCGCCGCCTTTATGTCCAAGCCAACGATGCAATTCGTACATAGGTTTTTGAAAAACTCATTGGTACTGCCACCTGGCGATCGAACTCGGGTCTCTTGACTCGAAATTCCAACCACTTAACCACTCGGCTATCGTGACCCAAAGAGGAAGCAGCTTAAGCGCCTGCGTTATGGAATCGGAAACAACGAAGGTAGGAAGGTGTTTTCTCAGTGCTGTTCAAAGACCCGAGTTCGATCCCCAGGTGGCTGGCTAGTACCAATGGGTTTTTCAAAAACTATACGAATTATATTGTTGGCTTGGACATATAGACGGCGACGGGCTCACCACCTGTCACGTTGTCGCGAAAATACCTTCGTCGGAAGGTGGATCGAAAGGACTTCGTTGTCTAGACCTCTGCTACCCCTCTATTGGGAATTGCATGAAGAAAAATTCTGTACACATTTGAGAACGCAAGAGTATTAAGTTGAAGCAAAAACCTTTGGTGTCCATTGGCACTTAATTCATAGTAATCTTACTCCAAAAAAAGAGATCAGGTCAAAGTCCAGATGCCTTCAATTAATTAAGGTATCCATACAGTTACTCCCAAAAAAAAAAAACAGGTAGCCAGTACCATAACCGAAGGGTTGGACGATGCCGAGTTCGATCCCCAGGGCTCGTGCCAATGGGCGTTGTTCAAAAACCTTTGTACGATATATTATTGGCAATCTCAATCATATATCAATCATAAAGACACCAACGGCTCACCACCTGTCCCTTTGTCCTAAAAATATGTTGTGTGGAAGGTGGTTTGAAAGGACTTAATTGTATATGCCTCTGTCTATTGGTATTTGGGAATGGCGTGAAGATATTTATTTATTCAGTTAGTCCAGGCCGGCCTTAAAGTTATCAAGGTTGTCTACGCAAACGCCTGATGTTTTTTGTGACGCACGAAGTTGCGTTACATACGCATTACTTAGTTTCTTTAAAGTTGTAACCACCACCACTAAAGTCACGATAGCCGAGTGGTTGGGTGGTCGGAATTTCGAGTCAAGAGATTCGAGTTCGATCCCCAGGTGGCAGTACCAATGAGTTTTTCAAAAACTTATGTATGAATTACATCGATAGTTGGATGGATACTTGGAAATAAAGACGGCGATAGGCTGACCACCTGTCACGTTGTCCCGTAAATATCTTACGGTGGAAGGTGGGTTGAAAGGACTTAATTGTCTAGACTAGATCTCTGTCTACCCCTGAATCGGGAATTGCGTGAAGAAATTTTTTTATTTTTTATTTCTTACCACCCAGTTTTAATTCACTTTGTCATCACGAAGTACACGGCGACAATATCTGAATCAAAAAGTTTTTTTTTTCTCCTCGTATTAGAATAATAACAGCGGTAGAGCCACGCATCAACTTTTGTTGTTGCATTAATGGGCCGGCTCGACCGGGGAAGTAACACTACCTCACAGAACACCGGCGTGAAGTACAAGTCTAACAAACTTCTGCGTTTCGTCTGGTGAGTGCTGGTAACCGGAGGCCCTAATTGGGGAGGGGGGGGGGGGAGCCTTGCTCGTTCGGCTCCCTTTTCCTATATAAAAAAAAGAAACATTCAAAGGCTATCAGATCAGCATACCTCCGAGAGGCACCTGAGCACCTCATCGCCAGTCCGCGCGCGCAGCACGCTCCGGCGCAGCGTGATCGCCAACGTCACGGCCACGTACGACAGGATCTTCGGCGCGCCGCTGCACACCTTGTCCCAGATCCTCGACACCGGTACAGGGACGTGAGGCATCACAGCCGAGCGGTCAGGTGATAGGAATTCGAAGATAAACAATAAATATCTTCACGCAATTCCCAATGCAGGGGTAGACAGAGGTCTAGTCTAGACAATTAGGTCCCTTAAACCCACCTTCCACCGAAGATATTTTCGAGACAACGTGACAGGTGGTGAGCCCGTCGCCGCCTTTAAGTCCAAGCCAACGATGTAATTCGTACATAAGTTTTTTGAAAAACCCATTGGTACGAGCCTGCCACCTGGGGATCGAACTCGGGTCTCTCGAATCGAGATTCCGACCACCCAACCACTCGGCTATCGTGACGAAGGCAAATATTAATAATAAATATCTTCACGCGATTCCCAATGCAGGGGTGGACAGAGGTCAAGTCTAGACAATTAAGTCCCCCGACCCACCTTCCGCCGAAGATATTTTCGGGACAACGTGACAGGTGGTGAGCCCGTCGACGTCTTTCTGTCCAAGCCAACGTTATAAATTGTACCTAAGTTTAAAAAACGACGACCCCGTGGACGAGTGGCGGAGACATCGGTTTTCAAGGTGTCGCCATCTCGAGGTCCCGAGTACGATTCCCGATCGGAACAATGTAGATAAACCAATTATTCTAAGCTTTCTCGGGTCTGGGTGTTTGTGGTGCCTGCGTTGTTTCCGATTCCCATACCACAAGTGCTTTAGAATCTTACTTTGGGATCGGAGCAATGTATGTGATGTTGTCTCCCTATCTATATATGTATGTATTTATTAAAAAAAAAAAACATTAGTACGAGCCTGACACTTACCACCTCGGGTCTCTTGAGTGGAATTCCGTACACCAACCACACAACAACAAAACCAACAAATCTATCAAGCAATTGTCCATGAACAGATTAAACAGCCACGGTGACGCTTCACATCCTTGTCTAACACCTTTTTCGATATCAAACCATTCAGTATATGCTCCGTTTATCCTTACACAAGCACTAGAATCCCTATAAAGAGATTGTAATGCCCGTATGAGGTTTACTGCTCACACCGTTCACGGATAATGCTGACCACAATTCATTCCTCACCACTCTATCATAGGCCTTTCCTAGATCCACCAACGTGCAATAGACCTTCTGGTTTTTAGCCAGACACTTTTCGTCTATGCACCGCATGGAATAGACCTGATCCGTAAATCCCATTCCATTTCTAAATCCCGCTTGCACATCCCATACTTTTACGTCTGTTTCATTCAACAACCATTTAAATCAACACTGTCGCTGCACTTTATTTATATATTCTTTATTATACACCACAATTTAAGAAAAATAAAACACAATGACAAGGAACAACAGAGTGGTAAAAAAGGCGGTCTTATTACTAAAAAGCAATTTCTTCCAGACAACCTTGCTATACCAAGGCAGATATAGAAGTAATAAAGAATAGAAAAGAAAAGAGAAGAGGGTGGTGTACCGTTATTACTAAAAGGAATAACCAGATGTCGCTGCACTTTACCTGCTTTATCACCTACTCTATGAGGTCACAAATATATACAAACAGTGAACAACCGAATAAGAGAACCTCCTTCTTTTTGAAGTCGTTTAACCTAAACAGATACGCATTGAGTGCTCTTACTTGGGCAGCGAGGTGTCGTCCAAAACGCACGCAAAACAACAGTTGAACCACTTGGTCAGGGGACCGCATCCATAGCATTGATGACGACCAGGTGACTGCAAGATCCAGTTTTGAGGAGGTTTAGTTTCATAAATAATAATCTTCACGCCATTCCCGATACACGGGGTAGACAGAGGTCGAGTCCAGACAATTAAGTCCCTTCGACCGCCTTACACCGAAGATATTTTCGGGACAACGTGAGTTGGTGATCCCGTTGCCGTCTTTATGTTCAAGCCGACGATATAACTCGTACATAAGTTTTTGGACGACCGATTGGTACGAGCCTGTCACCTGGGGATCGAACTCAGGTCTCATGACTCGCAATTCCGACCACCGAACCACTTAGTTATCGTGACTTATTTATTTTTATTCAAAAATAGTTTAGATTTATAAAAATAAATATCTTCACGCCATTCCCGATACAGGGGGTAGACAGAGGTCCAGAAAATTAGTAGGCTTCAAGTTCTAGTGTGCAATCTATACATATAATTGAAGTCTGTTTATAATTCCAAATTTACAGCTTTTCACTAAATGCATCATACATACGGAATGTACATAAAAAAAAACAGTTTTTAAAAATTTTTGTCTGTCGTACTGTTTGTACCGGCTAATCTCTGTAACAGCTGGACCGATTTTAATGAGACTTTCACTGGCAGATAGCTGATGTTATAAGGAGTAAATTTTATTTTAAAAACATACTTAGGGTTCGGCGTTAAGTCTTAAATTGCGGGCAAAGACGCGGGTTATACGCGCTAGTTATATATTACAATTATACAACGAAAGTACCAGACACCCAGACCCGGGGCAATGTTTAATTTTTTATATTGACCTGTTGGGGATATAACCCTGGCCTTCAGAACTGTAGATACCTTGCCAAAGGGTTTATATCATTGGCTAGCCCACAATAACGACGACGAACTTACCACCTGTCACGTTTTAAAAATAATGTCCGGTGTAATGTGGGTCGAAACGACTAAATTGTCTAGACCTCTGGCTACCCCTGTATTGCATACACCTGAAATGCGTGAAGATATAACATAAACATCTATGATTTCTGTACGTACTGTCAAATAAGTCACGATAGCCGAGTGGTCGGGTGATCGGAAATTGAGTCATGAGACCCGAGTTCGATCCCCAGGTGGCAGGCTTGTACCAATGGGTTTATTTAAAACTTAAGCACGATTTATATCGTTGGCATGGACAACAAAGAGGTCGACGGGCTCACCACCTATGCGTTTTTCAAAAAATATCTTCGGTGGAAGGTGGGTCATAAAGACTTAATAGTCCTGACCTCTGTCTACCCCTGTAATGGTAATGGCGTGAAGATACTTTCATTAATAATTACAGTATATATTATCTAGACCACTGCCAACCCTAGTTCTGGAAAATAACATACAACAAAAACATACTTATAAAGATCCACATCTTCTTTCTCCAGCATAGTCTGAAACGCCTCTTTTAATTTGCCAAGATCCTTCTGCATATTTCTCACGATCTCTGTCAAGCTCTTGCTTATCCAGTAAACATCAACCTCGTTGTCATATAGCTCCAGGAGAGTTTTCGCAATGGGCACAAAGGTGTCCACTGACTGAAAGAAAATAGATAGTTTATTGACTCAAGCGTTACTTTGCGGAAATTCATTCTAAAATTGTTATTAAATAATTACTTCGCACCATTGATTGATTGATTGATTGATTGACATATGACTGTGACTGAGTGACCGAAGAGTAATCTCATTGTAGAGTCTACCGGCTTGAGAATGCCTTGTTTTGAGGCGAAACACGTTTCGCATTTTCGTTGGTGGTATATGTTACCTGGTGTGAGTGTAGTGGTGGTGGTGCATACAGTGGAATTAGTGCACGCAGCTGTGGGAGGGAGGGTGGTGCTCTTCTTCTCTTCAGACCAGGTAACATATAGCTTTTTATATTTGCATGTGAAATGGTTCGAAGTAATTATCTAATAACAACTTGAAAGAAAATAATTTTTAATACAAATGAGAAGTCAAAAATAACAGATGCAGGGTGGCTGAGAGCCACGATATTGAATGGTAGGGTGATCGGAATTCGAGTCAAGAGACCTGAGTTTGATCCCCAATGCTTCATACCAATGGGTTTCTTCGTATGTACGATTTATATCATTGGCGTGGACATAATGTTGGCTGGCTCACCACCTGACGTATTGTACCAAAACATGTCTTCTATTGCTGGATACAATATAAATCATACATATATTTTAAAAAATCCCATTGGTACAATCCTACCATTTGGGATCGAATTTGGGTCTCTTGACACAAATTTCGATCACCTAACCAATGGCTATCATATAAGTAATATTTTAAAAACAATTTCTAGCAATGTCATTCAATATCTCACATTAAAATTGGTCTCGGGAAATAAAGGTGGTTTTCTCTCCTCATTTTCCAGTAGCCACATAGCAAGCAAGATGTGGGTCCTTGGCGCATCTGTGTCCGCCAATTCCAACATCTTCACAGCATAAAGCAAATCTCCATATTGCTGCTTTCTTTGTTCCATAACAAATTGATGTGAGTCTGCGTAGACTGGAAGTATATCTGAAATAGAATGACTGAATTCATGCACATGACAGTTTCTATGGTCAATTGATATATATTTTAATAATATATTATGTAATTACAAGTAGTCATAAATTTTATGTATATGAAATGTTTTCTGCAGCACTGCTAATATAAGTTATAATAGAAAACTAATAGACACACTATTAATTTCAATATTAGATTCCGAAAATCGTTTTATTTTAAATGTGTAGTATTTGCGTAAATACAAGAAATCATAAACATGATTTAATTTCGTGCAACACTCATTCTATACATTTTTCTAATATCTCTAGTAAAATTTATAAAAAGGATTTTTTTTTTCTTGAAAAACTTCTAGAAATTGAGAACAAGTAATTAAACTTTTAATTAGAATTAGAATGGTCATTCTTTTCCTTAAGAGAAAGGAAAAAAAATGATATTTTGTTTTCTCTCCATAGTATTTGTCACAGTTTAAAGGGCGAAGATAGAGCCATGTTGTGATGTGTACAAGATATCATATACCACATTTAATATTAAAATATGCAAAAAAAAAACACAATGCAGCATTGCATTGTATTTTTTTTTTGGATATTATATATTTTTTGCTGTGTAGTATCAGCAAAAGTATATCCCCTATTTTCCAATGGGAGTCGTAAGAGGCGACTAAGGGCCTATAATATGTCTTTAGCTACTGAAAGATGGTGGGATAACTATCTCATGCCAATGCCTGGGCAATGGTTGCAGTGGACTTTCCATTATTTCGTAGACAATTCATGAATAATGGCCTTCAGAAGTCCAGACAGACTTAACATTCAGCACACGTCCGCAATTAACAGTATATGCAAACTAATGGGACATTCATTTGAATCGATTCTCACCTAATAATACCTTCCATACTAAATTTCTGTATGCAGCAGGCACCATAAATCTTAAGCAGAATTGTTTCAATTTCACTTTATCCCACGGTTTCTCTTTCATTAGTATTTCTAATGACTTCTTTTCCTCAACACCACGACATCCTACTTTTTCGTAATATGATGAACGAAAATTCCTTTCATCTGTCATCCTTGTTTGTAACTTTTTAAAAAATTATACGATAAAAGTAAAAATATATTTGATTTTAGGATTTATATTTCAGATTATGAACTAACCATAATCTTAGGTTATTATTGTAAGTAAAAAGTTTTGGACGTAATACTTTATAATTTGTGACAAAATCGTATCAGTAACTGAAATCTGGCTGAAATTCTGTATGTATGTTATTGTCATTTGTCTAACATAATTTTTTTGCCATAGTCAATTTTTCAAAACAAATATGACCATAGATAATGAAAATAATTAGGTAATACGGGTGAAAGAAAGCTATTTACTCTATGCGGTACATGATTATAAAACGATAGCGGTATTGTGCAACGAGTTTTAAAAGATAATGGCATAATTACAATAATTAGGTATCATTATCATTATTATTAATATAAACTGTTTAAAGTTATAGTTTTCCCATAATTTCTTTATTTATACCCATATTTCTAAACTAAAACTCTTTGCATTTGAATTTCGATCAAACAATATTGTTTGATTACGCCAATATGAGATGTAACCATAGAAATATGTAATCAATTTTCATATTTTCTGTTTATAAAAAGTTTTCATTTTAATTAATCTATTCGTGACTGTATAGTTATTTTATTAATACAACAAAATGAATACCGAGCCTCCAGTGGATGAGGATTATTTAGAAAAGAAACGTGCGGAATTACAAATATTTTTTAGAGATTTAAAATGTCCCAAGGAAGTTATAGATAAAATAATAGAGAACGAACTAAAACCTTTAAAACATAATGCGAACGAATATAGACCATATATTTCAGCTTCTGCGACTGGTGAAGTGAAGTCTGAATATGAAGTTATGACTGGTCAACCATTCACCAAGGTTATCGAGAGCACTAAACCTTTCACTTCAGAAGAGGTAAAGCAAATGTTAGTAAATAATCCAATAATTATAGAAAAATCCAAACAAATTCAAATCGAAAGATCTGATTGGCTCGGTAAGGATATTTGTGTACCATTAGATAAAATAAACTTACCATGCTATAGCGAAATGAAAGATGAAATCAATTCAGCTGAATGTGACCAAAATAAAATTGAGAACATACACTACAAAAATATGCAAACTTTAAAAAACTGTGCTGCAGAGTACGAAGAGCCTCCTAAATGCTCTACCAAATCAATTGTGAAGCTTAATGTCGACGAAGGGTCGTGTAGTGATGATAGCGAGTTCGAAGCAATAGATAAAGTAGTTCAAAAATACACAAATAAATCTTATGAAAAAAGATTTCAAGAAACTAAAGACATGCTGACCGAATTAGCAGATAAATATGATGAACCAGAAATTAAAGAGAACGGACATCGTTCTGTACCAAATAAAATATTAGAACAGTACTCGATTCTGAAAGACTCATCATCGTATGAAATTGATAAGGAAAATAGGCGAAGTATGTTCGATGAAATCAAAGAAGAATATTCTATAAATACTGCCATGAATATTCCTATCGTATGTAATCCAATCAAACTAGATTGTGGTGATAAATCTCAAAGAGAAAATGAAAATAATTTTGAATTTAAGAATAAAGATGAAAATATTGAATATGATGAAGTTTTTCCAAAAACTTTTGAGGCTAAGCTTAAAGATACGACTAAGGCTTTGAATGACATAAATTCAATTTTGAATGATAGCAGTTATGAAAAAGGTATAGATAAAGATTTCAGCAATTTAGAAGACAGTAAATCAGAATATCTGGAACGTCTAAAAATCGAAAATGATGGCAATAAACAAAATAAAGCGTTAAAGGAAGACGAACTGGAACAAGATAAGAAAGACTTTAATGACAATAGCTTGAATAACTTGGAAGGTAACCAGTCATTTGATGAGAGAATGGAGCAAACTTTACATAGCGCTTTGGAAGCAATTCTTGATATTGGAGAAAATGAAAATCGTGAAAATAAAGATCTGGAATTTAACGAAATGAAAAACCTCGCTCGAAACATTGTAGAAGGGGCTGAAAATCTTAGCACTATAATTCGATCAGATATAACCAATAAGCTGAACAGTATGAATGAGTTATTAAATGACGTCAATGAAGCGTTAGAAAATTCTAGGAAGTCGAACATTCTCTACCAGAATCTTATGAATGAAAACAAATGTCAATTGAATGCGATATTACCCGATAAGTTGTCCGAGAAAAAAGAGGACAACAGTGAAATATCTACTAATGAAAATAGCTTGCAGAGTAGCTCTGTTACTTTTGCCGAAATAAATGGCATACATAGTGCCATTGGCGAACTTAACAAAGAGATAAAGTCCCACCAAGGTAGGATTGAACAGAGTAAAATAGCTTACGAAGCAAGAAATAAAGAATGTAATGATTTTATGAAGGAAGTTGATAGAGTGTTAGAAAAATCACATAAAATTCTTCACCCTACAGAATATACTAACGCCAAGACATTAAAGGAACACGTTAATAATTTATGCATGGAAAATGATGTTCAATCATGTATTGAAAAGGTTGGTATAGACAAAATAGAAGACAAAGAATTATCTGAATCCGACAAACAAGAATTAGGAAGAAAGAAAAGGATAGACGGTCTCCTTTACACTATCAAAGATAAAATGAAAGACAATAAAGAAGTTTTACGATTAGCTGATAAATTACTAAACAGGGGAGAAACGAAGAATAGGGAAGTTGTACAGGAAGCCAGCCAGAACAGCACTGAAGATAAAGTTGATCCGAAAGCTCAAGGTGATTTTGTAAATAATCGTGACGAACTAAATGACGAGCAATTTGAAAAGAAATGCTTGGTTATGGACGTGCCCGGACACTTAGATACTAAAGGTAATCTTTTCTAGAATGTTAAGTCGTTGTCAATGGAATCAATGTTTTACCCAGTTAAATGTATATAATGTACATAGTTACTCTGACTTTGCTGGTGGAAATGTTTTAAATCTACAGTTTTCGAAATGATTATCCAGCTTCTTTCTTAAGACACCCTCTGGACGAATTACCATTACATCTTAATTTTTTATTGCTTCTGCATCGTTATCGACATAATAATCTATCACGCGAAAATGAGTAACCCCATCAAGAGAACTTCAGTATACACACATTTTTTAATTATAACTTTACCTGATGCTTGAGATTAGCGTTTTTCTTTTCAGATGAAAGTTGCAAAAAATTGACACATATGCCGAGAATAGACGTCAGAAACTAAAAGAGTGCCAACTTAGGCTGGAGAAGGAAAAGGAGGAATTGAATAAAGGGCCGCGAATGACTAAAGAGTTTATAGTAAAGCTTTGCAAGCAACACAAATTGTACCGCACGCCGCATCTTAACGACATTTTGTATTTGCATTTTAAAGTGAGTAGTATCTTTGGGTTTTTGTCTTTTTTATCAGTCTATTTAGTCCCTTAGCTTCACACTTCATCAAATAATGGTTGGAACACCGTTATAGGTGATGATTCTGTCGACGTCTTTGTGTCCCTGTAACCATAAAAATCGTATATATTTTTTTAAAGAATTCTGGCAATGTGAAATAATGTTACTAGTATTCCCCTTTAACCACTTCAACTAAACACAAAACTTAACAACAAAAGAGATTATGAAAAAGAAAGGAATAATGTTCTTTTTTCAGTGTTTACATTTTCTATCTCAAGCTTGCTTAAGATTTAACTTCAAAACAATATAAAATTTTTATTCATCTGCTGACTTGATTTTCCCAGGGGTTCTCCAAGATTGAAAATCTGGAAGAATACACCGGACTTAAATGCATATTCCTGGAAAACAACGGAATACAAAGAATCGAGGGCCTGGACAATCAATCCGAGCTGAAGTGCCTCTACCTTCATTACAATGTCTTGAGAAAGATTGAGAACCTCCACGGCTGCCCCAAGTTGGACACGTTAAATTTGGACCACAATTTTGTCACAAAGATTGAGAATCTCGACGTGGTCCCTGATTTGCATACGTTGACAATTTCTCACAACATGCTCACCACCGTTGGTAAGTTTCCCATTTTTTTACACCTGAGAACAAGTACCATTTGTTTGATCAAAGAGTTTTCATTATAGGTTTTGCTAGAAATCTCTTTCGAATTTTAACCTTCGTTGTTATGGCGGCAAACCGTCTTAGTTTCAAGCCAACGGCACAAAACACTTTACAGACAAATATTTATATACAACACAAAAGTCCATGACTCTCTATGAAACAATTGTTAGTCTCTAGCTGGATTGGAACTTGCAACTAACAGCTTCGAAGGCCGAATCACTCACAAACAGACTGTCGGATCATCAAACCATTGTTACATTAATTTGAAAAATAACCTATTACTTTACTAAGTAAAGTTGTATTTGAAAAATATTTCGTTGTGATAACTGGCACATTTTTAATTATAACTTTACCTGATGCTTGAGATTAGCGTTTTTCTTTTCAGATGAAAGTTGCAAAAAAATTGACACATATGCCGAGAATAGACGTCAGAAACTAAAAGAGTGCCAACTTAGGCTGGAGAAGGAAAAGGAGGAATTGAATAAAGGGCCGCGAATGACTAAAGAGTTTATAGTAAAGCTTTGCAAGCAACACAAATTGTACCGCACGCCGCATCTTAACGACATTTTGTATTTGCATTTTAAAGTGAGTAGTATCTTTGGGTTTTGTCTTTTATCAGTCTATTTAGTCCCTTAGCTTCACACTTCATCAAATAATGGTTGGAACACCGTTATAGGTGATGATTCTGTCGACGTCTTTGTGTCCCTGTAACCATAAAAATCGTATATATTTTTTTAAAGAATTCTGGCAATGTGAAATAATGTTACTAGTATTCCCCTTTAACCACTTCAACTAAACACAAAACTTAACAACAAAAGAGATTATGAAAAAGAAAGGAATAATGTTCTTTTTTCAGTGTTTACATTTTCTATCTCAAGCTTGCTTAAGATTTAACTTCAAAACAATATAAAATTTTTATTCATCTGCTGACTTGATTTTCCAGGGGTTCTCCAAGATTGAAAATCTGGAAGAATACACCGGACTTAAATGCATATTCCTGGAAAACAACGGAATACAAAGAATCGAGGGCCTGGACAATCAATCCGAGCTGAAGTGCCTCTACCTTCATTACAATGTCTTGAGAAAGATTGAGAACCTCCACGGCTGCCCCAAGTTGGACACGTTAAATTTGGACCACAATTTTGTCACAAAGATTGAGAACCTCCACGGCTGCCCCAAGTTGGACACGTTAAATTTGGACCACAATTTTGTCACAAAGATTGAGAATCTCGACGTGGTCCCTGATTTGCATACGTTGACAATTTCTCACAACATGCTCACCACCGTTGGTAAGTTTCCCATTTTTACACCTGAGAACAAGTACCATTTGTTTGATCAAAGAGTTTTCATTATAGGTTTTGCTAGAAATCTCTTTCGAATTTTAACCTTCGTTGTTATGGCGGCAAACTGTCTTAGTTTCAAGCCAACGGCACAAAACACTTTACAGACAAATATTTATATACAACACAAAAGTCCATGACTCTCTATGAAACAATTGTTAGTCTCTAGCTGGATTGGAACTTGCAACTAACAGCTTCGAAGGCCGAATCACTCACAAACAGACTGTCGGATCATCAAACCATTGTTACATTAATTTGAAAAATAACCTATTACTTTACTAAGTAAAGTTGTATTTGAAAAATATTTCGTTGTGATAACTGGCACATTTTTTTAATTTTTTTTTGGATGATCTTCACGCAAACTTTACGGGTTTGTCTAGATAATAAAGTACTTCCACCCATTTTCCACCGAAGCTTGGCAGGACGTGACAGGTATGCCAATGGCTGTCTGGATGTTGTCCAAATTACCGGTACAATTTACTTTCTTACATATTTACCATTAATGAAATGTTTGCCCTAAATGAGATTCGAACCTTCACTCCTTTGCTTCAAAGTCAGTATCACTATGAACTTGAACTGAATGAATTGAACGAATTGTTGTGTTGTATTTAATTTGATGTTTTTTTTTTTATAAAAACACAATCGTAACATACAGAATACAGCATTAGTTACATATAGAGATAATGTTTCAGCTGATCTGGAAAACAACGGAATACAAAGAATCGAGGGCCTGGACAATCAATCCGAGCTGAAGTGCCTCTACCTTCATTACAATGTCTTGAGAAAGATTGAGAACCTCCACGGCTGCCCCAAGTTGGACACGTTAAATTTGGACCACAATTTTGTCACAAAGATTGAGAATCTCGACGTGGTCCCTGATTTGCATACGTTGACAATTTCTCACAACATGCTCACCACCGTTGGTAAGTTTCCCATTTTTACACCTGAGAACAAGTACCATTTGTTTGATCAAAGAGTTTTCATTATAGGTTTTGCTAGAAATCTCTTTCGAATTTTAACCTTCGTTGTTATGGCGGCAAACTGTCTTAGTTTCAAGCCAACGGCACAAAACACTTTACAGACAAATATTTATATACAACACAAAAGTCCATGACTCTCTATGAAACAATTGTTAGTCTCTAGCTGGATTGAACTTGCAACTAACAGCTTCGAAGGCCGAATCACTCACAAACAGACTGTCGGATCATCAAACCATTGTTACATTAATTTGAAAAATAACCTATTACTTTACTAAGTAAAGTTGTATTTGAAAAATATTTCGTTGTGATAACTGGCACATTTTTAATTATAACTTTACCTGATGCTTGAGATTAGCGTTTTTCTTTTCAGATGAAAGTTGCAAAAAAATGGACACATATGCCGAGAATAGACGTCAGAAACTAAAAGAGTGCCAACTTAGGCTGGAGAAGGAAAAGGAGGAATTGAATAAAGGGCCGCGAATGACTAAAGAGTTTATAGTAAAGCTTTGCAAGCAACACAAATTGTACCGCACGCCGCATCTTAACGACATTTTGTATTTGCATTTTAAAGTGAGTAGTATCTTTGGGTTTTTGTCTTTTTTATCAGTCTATTTAGTCCCTTAGCTTCACACTTCATCAAATAATGGTTGGAACACCGTTATAGGTGATGATTCTGTCGACGTCTTTGTGTCCCTGTAACCATAAAATCGTATATATTTTTTAAAGAATTCTGGCAATGTGAAATAATGTTACTAGTATTCCCTTTAACCACTTCAACTAAACACAAACTTAACAACAAAAGAGATTATGAAAAGAAAGGAATAATGTTCTTTTTCAGTGTTTACATTTTCATCTCAAGCTTGCTTAAGATTTAACTTCAAAACAATATAGAATTTTTATTCATCTGCTGACTTGATTTTCCCAGGGGTTCTCCAAGATTGAAAATCTGGAAGAATACACCGGACTTAAATGCATATTCCTGGAAAACAACGGAATACAAAGAATCGAGGGCCTGACAATCAATCCGAGCTGAAGTGCCTCTACCTTCATTACAATGTCTTGAGAAAGATTGAGAACTCCACGGCTGCCCCAAGTTGGACACGTTAAATTTGGACCACAATTTTGTCACAAAGATTGAGAATCTCGACGTGGTCCCTGATTTGCATACGTTGACAATTTCTCACAACATGCTCACCACCGTTGGTAAGTTTCCCATTTTTTACACCTGAGAACAAGTACCATTTGTTTGATCAAAGAGTTTTCATTATAGGTTTTGCTAGAAATCTCTTTCGAATTTTAACCTTCGTTGTTATGGCGGCAAACCGTCTTAGTTTCAAGCCAACGGCACAAAACACTTTACAGACAAATATTTATATACAACACAAAAGTCCATGACTCTCTATGAAACAATTGTTAGTCTCTAGCTGGATTGGAACTTGCAACTAACAGCTTCGAAGGCCGAATCACTCACAAACAGACTGTCGGATCATCAAACCATTGTTACATTAATTTGAAAATAACCTATTACTTTACTAAGTAAAGTTGTATTTGAAAAATATTTCGTTGTGATAACTGGCACATTTTTTTAATTTTTTTTTGGATGATCTTCACGCAAACTTTACGGGTTTGTCTAGATAATAAAGTACTTCCACCCATTTTCCACCGAAGCTTGGCAGGACGTGACAGGTATGCCAATGGCTGTCTGGATGTTGTCCAAATTACCGGTACAATTTACTTTCTTACATATTTACCATTAATGAAATGTTTGCCCTAAATGAGATTCGAACCTTCACCTCTTTGGTTTCCAAAGTCAGTATCACTATGAACTTGAACTGAATGAATTGAACGAATTGTTGTGTTGTATTTAATTTGATGTTTTTTTTTTATAAAAACACAATCGTAACATACAGAATACAGCATTAGTTACATATAGAGATAATGTTTCAGCTGATCTGGAAGAACTGGTTAATTGCAAGAACCTGTCGGTGTTAGATTTGTCTTACAACCGACTGGAGGACCCCCTCATTGTGGACATTTTGGCGGATATGGCGGTTTTAAAAGGTATTATTTTGAAAAGGAATTTTTAGTATTTTTTTACTAAAATTCAAACAGAGGTCTAGTCTAGACAATTAAGTCCCTTCGACCGACCTTCCCCCGAAGATATTTTCGTGGACAACGTGACAGGTGGTGAGCCTGTCGCCTACTTTATGTCCAATCCAACGATATAATTCGTACATAAGTTTTTTAAAAAACCACTGGTCTAAGTCTAGTTGTATAAATCCCTATGTTATTAACTGAAGAGAAAATAGAGAGATTTCGAAGCATATTTTTCTTTATTTAATAACACCAATACTATCAAAATTTGATATTGCTAACTATTTTTTGCTTCCATTAGTCTTAGTACTCACTGGTAACCCCGTGGTACGCAGCATACCAGCGTATAGGAAAACTCTAACGCTGCGCCTGAAGGAGCTTCTCAACCCGGACAACCGCCCGTGTTCTCGCGCGACCGCGCATGCGCCGAGTCTGGCGCGGCGGCGTGCAGGAAGAGATCGCCGAGAGGAGACGGTAACCTTCACGTACCAATGGTGTGTATGTGGGTAAGAAAGAGTGTCGACCCGCCTTCCAACGAAGACAGTTTTTAGGACCACGTGAGGCGAGAAGTCGCCGTCTTTATGTCCAAGCCGACGAATACAAATGATTGTTTGAATTGATAGTACATAAGTTTTTGAAAAACGAATGGTTATTGCGGATCGAACTCGTGTGTCTTGAATCGAAATTCCGACCACCCACGCACTCTGCTATCGTGACTTACCAATATCATGACTTATTATAGCCAGAGTTCTAGACAATTTAGTCCTTCCGACCCACATTTTATGCTTATTTTTAGGACAACGTGACAGGCGGTCAGCCAATCTCTGTCTTTTTTTCTTTTATGTCCAAGCCAACAGTGTAGATGTTTTGCTAAACTCATTGGTACGAGCCCACCTCCAGGAGAACGAACTCTGTTCAGACATTAGGCCATCGTCACTATCCAACTTGTGTGTTATGGAATCGTAAACAGTGGTAGAGCCACGCACCAGCTTTTGTTGTTGCATGCATGGGCCGGCTCGACCGGGGAAGTACCACGACCTCACAGAATACCGGCGTGAAGTAGAAGTTTAAAAAACTTCTGCGTTTCGTCTGGTGAGTGCAGGTAACCGGTGGCCCACACCTTTCTCAAAGGCCGGTAACGCATCTGCTATGCCTCTGGTATTACGGGTGTTCATGGGCGGCGGTGATCACTTACCATCACGTGAGCCCCCTGCTCGTTTGCCTCCCTTTTCTATAAAAAAAGAAGGCAAACACATACACCAGCCGAGAAAATGTGGGTGGGAAAAAAAAGTATTTTCCACTTTAACTCGAACGGGAAACTGAACCGTGACCTCAGAGCATGCGACACCATACACGATGTCGTGTACTCCTCTCGTCCAGGAGATGTCAAACTACACTTGTTATCTCATATGAATAGAAGAAGAGTACCACCACCTCCTCCATAGACGTGTGCACTGCTTCTATACAATGCACCTTCACCCACAGAGTTACAGGATTAATACTGGAAATCCATACAATGAATGTCCCGAAAATATCTTCGGTGGAAGGTGGGTCAAAGGGACTTAATTTTTTTCTTTTTTTTCTTTTTTATAAAGAATTGTCTAGACTAGACCTCTGTCTACCCCTATATTGGGAATTGCGTCAAGATACTTATTTATTTATTTATTACATACAATATAAAAATATAAAAGGTTAAATAAACAAATATAAAATGTAATGTACGAGTCTATTAACTATCAACAACTATAATAATGAGTCACGATAACCGTGTCTCATCGTAGAGTTATTGGGTGATCGGAATTCGAGTCATGAGACTCAACTTCAATCTTCAGGTGGTAGGCTCGTACCAATGGGTTTTCAAAACTTATGTACGATTTATATACCGTTGGCTTGGAAATAAATACGGCAACGGGGTTATCGCCTGTCACGTAGACTAAAATATGTCTTCGGTGAAAGATGGGTCGAAAGGACTTAATTGTCTAGACCTCTGTCTACCCCAGTATTGGGTAAGGCGTGACAATATCTTTTTTAAATTAGAGCATGTCTTGTTTTCGAGTCATATTTTACAGTCACAGATCGTGAGCCTGTCGCTGTCCTAGTGTCTAAGCCAACTTACAAATAGCACAGTTTCGAGATAACTCATTGGTACGAGCCCACCTCCAGGAGAACGAACTCTGTTCTCTTGAGTCGTTTCAATAGACATTAGGCCATCGTCACTATCCAACTTGTGTGTTATGGAATCGTAAACAGTGGTAGAGCCACGCACCAGCTTTTGTTGTTGCATGCATGGGCCGGCTCGACCGGGAAGTACCACGACCTCACAGAATACCGGCGTGAAGTAGAAGTTTAAAACTTCTGCGTTTCGTCTGGTGAGTGCAGGTAACCGGTGGCCCACACCTTCTCAAAGGCCGGTAACGCATCTGCTATGCCTCTGGTATTACGGGTGTTCATGGGCGGCGGTGATCACTTACCATCACGTGAGTCTTGCTCGTTTGCCTCCCTTTCTATAAAAAGAAGGCAAACACATACACCAGCCGAGAAATGTGGGTGGAAAAAGTATTTTCCACTTTAACTCGAACGGGAAACTGAACTGTGACCTCAGAGCATGCGACACCATACACGATGTCGTGTACCTCTCGTCCAGGAGATGTCAAACTACACTTGTTATCTCATATGAATAGAAGAAGAGTACCACCACCTCCTCCATAGACGTGTGCACTGCTTCTATACAATGCACCTTCACCCACAGAGTTACAGGATTAATACTGGAAATCCATACAATGAATGTCCTGAAAATATCTTCGGTGGAAGGTGGGTCAAAGGACTTAATTTTTTTTCTTTTTTTCTTTTATGTCCAAGCCGACGAATACAAATGATTGTTTAAATTGATAGTACATAAGTTTTTGAAAAAACGAATCGGTTAGAGCCAAGGGATCGAACTCGGGTGTCTTGAATCGAAATTCCGACCACCCACGCACTCTGCTATCGTGACTTACCAATATCATGACTTATTATAGCCAGAGTTCTAGACAATTTAGTCCTTCCGACCCACATTTTATGCTTATTTTTAGGACAACGTGACAGGCGGTCAGCCAATCTCTGTCTTTTTTTCTTTTATGTCCAAGCCGACGAATACAAATGATTGTTTAAATTGATAGTACATAAGTTTTTGAAAAAACGAATCGGTTAGAGCCAAGGGATCGAACTCGGGTGTCTTGAATCGAAATTCCGACCACCCACGCACTCTGCTATCGTGACTTACCAATATCATGACTTATTATAGCCAGAGTTCTAGACAATTTAGTCCTTCCGACCCACATTTTATGCTTATTTTTAGGACAACGTGACAGGCGGTCAGCCAATCTCTGTCTTTTTTTCTTTTATGTCCAAGCCGACGAATACAAATGATTGTTTGAATTGATAGTACATAAGTTTTTGAAAAACGAATCGGTTAGAGCCAAGGGATCGAACTCGTGTGTCTTGAATCGAAATTCCGACCACCCACGCACTCTGCTATCGTGACTTACCAATATCATGACTTATTATAGCCAGAGTTCTAGACAATTTAGTCCTTCCGACCCACATTTTATGCTTATTTTTAGGACAACGTGACAGGTGGTGAGCCTGTCGCCTACTTTATGTCCAATCCAACGATATAATTCGTACATAAGTTTTTGAAAAACGAATCGGTTAGAGCCAAGGGATCGAACTCGTGTGTCTTGAATCGAAATTCCGACCACCCACGCACTCTGCTATCGTGACTTACCAATATCATGACTTATTATAGCCAGAGTTCTAGACAATTTAGTCCTTCCGACCCACATTTTATGCTTATTTTTAGGACAACGTGACAGGTGGTGAGCCCGTCGCCTACTTTATGTCCAATCCAACGATATAATTCGTACATAAGTTTTTTAAAAAACCACTGGTCTAAGTCTAGTTGTATAAACTTTTAAGTCGTTTCGAAATAACATCAAAACTTTTATTATGCAATTTTATTGATTTTTAAAGCATATTTATGCTGAACTTTTATGTTATTAAATTGAAGAGAAAAAATAGAGAGATTTTTGAAGCATATTTTTTTCTCTTTTATTTAATAACACCAATACTATCAAAATTTGATAATATAACTATTTTACTTCCACAGTCTTAGTACTCACTGGTAACCCCGTGATACGCAGCATACCAGCGTATAGGAAAACTCTAACGCTGCGCCTGAAGGAGCTTCTCAACCTGGACAACCGGCCCGTGTTCCCGCGCGACCGCGCATGCGCCGAGGCCTGGCAGCGCGGCGGCGTGCAGGAAGAGATCGCCGAGAGGAGACGGTAACCTTCACGCAATTACCAGTGTATGGGTAAGCAGAGTGTCGACCCGCCTTCCATCGTAGAGTTATTGGGTGATCGGAATTCGAGTCATGAGACTCAACTTCAATCTTCAGGTGGTAGGCTCGTACCAATGGGTTTTCAAAACTTATGTACGATTTATATACCGTTGGCTTGGAACAAATACGGCAACGGGTTATCGCCTGTCACGTAGACTAAAATATGTCTTCGGTGAAAGATGGGTCGAAAGGACTTAATTGTCTAGACTAGACCTCTGTCTACCCTATATTGGGAATTGCGTCAAGATACTTATTTATTTATTACATACAATATAAAAATATAAAAGGTTAAATAAACAAATATAAAATGTAATGTACGAGTCTATTAACTATCAACAACTATAATAATGAGTCACGATAACCGTGTCTCATCGTAGAGTTATTGGGTGATCGGAATTCGAGTCATGAGACTCAACTTCAATCTTCAGGTGGTAGGCTCGTACCAATGGGTTTTCAAAACTTATGTACGATTTATATACCGTTGGCTTGGAACAAATACGGCAACGGGTTATCGCCTGTCACGTAGACTAAAATATGTCTTCGGTGAAAGATGGGTCGAAAGGACTTAATTTTTTTCTTTTTATAAAGAATTGTCTAGACTAGACCTCTGTCTACCCTATATTGGGAATTGCGTCAAGATACTTATTTATTTATTTATTTATTTATTTATTTATTTATTTATTTATTTATTTATTTATTTATTTATTTATTACATACAATATAAAAATATAAAAGGTTAAATAAACAAATATAAAATGTAATGTACGAGTCTATTAACTATCAACAACTATAATAATGAGTCACGATAACCGTGTCTCATCGTAGAGTTATTGGGTGATCGGAATTCGAGTCATGAGACTCAACTTCAATCTTCAGGTGGTAGGCTCGTACCAATGGGTTTTCAAAACTTATGTACGATTTATATACCGTTGGCTTGGAACAAATACGGCAACGGGTTATCGCCTGTCACGTAGACTAAAATATGTCTTCGGTGAAAGATGGGTCGAAAGGACTTAATTTTTTTCTTTTTATAAAGAATTGTCTAGACTAGACCTCTGTCTACCCTATATTGGGAATTGCGTCAAGATACTTATTTATTTATTACATACAATATAAAAATATAAAAGGTTAAATAAACAAATATAAAATGTAATGTACGAGTCTATTAACTATCAACAACTATAATAATGAGTCACGATAACCGTGTCTCATCGTAGAGTTATTGGGTGATCGGAATTCGAGTCATGAGACTCAACTTCAATCTTCAGGTGGTAGGCTCGTACCAATGGGTTTTCAAAACTTATGTACGATTTATATACCGTTGGCTTGGAACAAATACGGCAACGGGTTATCGCCTGTCACGTAGACTAAAATATGTCTTCGGTGAAAGATGGGTCGAAAGGACTTAATTTTTTTCTTTTTATAAAGAATTGTCTAGACTAGACCTCTGTCTACCCTATATTGGGAATTGCGTCAAGATACTTATTTATTTATTTATTTATTTATTTATTTATTTATTTATTTATTTATTTATTACATACAATATAAAAATATAAAAGGTTAAATAAACAAATATAAAATGTAATGTACGAGTCTATTAACTATCAACAACTATAATAATGAGTCACGATAACCGTGTCTCATCGTAGAGTTATTGGGTGATCGGAATTCGAGTCATGAGACTCAACTTCAATCTTCAGGTGGTAGGCTCGTACCAATGGGTTTTCAAAACTTATGTACGATTTATATACCGTTGGCTTGGAACAAATACGGCAACGGGTTATCGCCTGTCACGTAGACTAAAATATGTCTTCGGTGAAAGATGGGTCGAAAGGACTCAAATGTCTAGACTAGACCTCTGTCTACCCCTGTATTGGTAATTGCGTGAAGTTATTTTTTTATATTACCTAGGAAACACAAAAAAACATAGTTTTTGTAAATTTTTAAAGCTTTAGCTTATTGAATAAATGAAAGACTAAAAAAATCAGCTACTTTCACGAACATCCCGTCATGATTCGAACCCGTGTTCTTCGTGGTAATACTTGTTACCATGTCTTAATTAACTCATTTGTATTTAGATTAGATTTTAAATCAATTGTATTAGGAAGAAGACGTGCAAGACGAAACTGATTCAAAAGAAAGTGGCAAGCCTGGTGAAATAGAAGTCGTAGTTCCGTCAGCACGCGAAGAGAAATATGGACCGGCTGAAGTGGAAACCCAGGGAGGAGTAGCAGTGGACATGCTAACGGGATCCGAAGCCGATGATTCAACGAGTGAAGACAGCGACAGCGACAGTGATGTTGATACAAAGGAGGGAGAAGGTGGATATACTGAATAAAATTTAGTTATAAATGCTTATTTACGCATTTACTGTAACATAACTTTGTGCAGGATTGGGAGACGGGGCGATCTTCACGTATGTTTTGAATATTAGGTAGACAGAGGTCCAGACGGTTAAGTCCGTTCTACCCACTTTCTACCGAAGTCTGTTTTGGGTAACGTGACAGGAGGTGAGCTCTTCGCCCCCTTAGTGTCCAAGCTAACAGTACAGTATAATAACATAGACACACACTTTAAACAAATAAATATTTATACATACATATAAACATCCATGCAACTTTCATATTCAGCACACAAAATGCTTACTCCTAGTGAAATTCGAACCTGCAACCCATTGCTTGAACAGCCAGGTCCAACCAAACCAAACTCGGCTATCGTAACTCACAATATACTTATGAAGATAAATTATATATAAACAGCCATGAATCGAGTACAAACATTTGCAGCAGAGGTGTATTCACTTCATTCATCATTAATATGTATGCCCCTAGCATTTTATTTAGTACAAATAGCAGTTATTATAAATTTATCCTACCTAGTCTAAGTCACGATATCCAAGTGGTTGGGTGGTCGGACTTTGAAGTCAATAGACACGAGTTCGATCCCCAGTTGACAAGCTCGTACCTATGGGTTTTTCAAAAACTTATGTACGAATTACATCGTCGGCTTGGACATAAAGACGGCGACGGGCTCACCACCTGTCACTTCGTCCCAAATATATTATCGGTGGAAGGTGGGTCTAAGTGACTCAAATGTCTAGACTAGACCTCTGTCTACCCGTGTATTGGTAATTGCGTGAAGTTATTTTTTTATATTACCTAGGAAACACAAAAAAACATAGTTTTTGTAAATTTTTAAAGCTTTAGCTTATTGAATAAATGAAAGACTAAAAAAATCAGCTACTTTCACGAACATCCCGTCATGATTCGAACCCGTGTTCTTCGTGGTAATACTTGTTACCATGTCTTAATTAACTCATTTGTATTTAGATTAGATTTTAAATCAATTGTATTAGGAAGAAGACGTGCAAGACGAAACTGATTCAAAAGAAAGTGGCAAGCCTGGTGAAATAGAAGTCGTAGTTCCGTCAGCACGCGAAGAGAAATATGGACCGGCTGAAGTGGAAACCCAGGGAGGAGTAGCAGTGGACATGCTAACGGGGATCCGAAGCCGATGATTCAACGAGTGAAGACAGCGACAGCGACAGTGATGTTGATACAAAGGAGGGAGAAGGTGGATATACTGAATAAAATTTAGTTATAAATGCTTATTTACGCATTTACTGTAACATAACTTTGTGCAGGATTGGGAGACGGGGCGATCTTCACGTATGTTTCGAATATTAGGGTAGACAGAGGTCCAGACGGTTAAGTCCGTTCTACCCACTTTCTACCGAAGTCTGTTTTGGGTAACGTGACAGGAGGTGAGCTCTTCGCCCCCTTAGTGTCCAAGCTAACAGTACAGTATAATAACATAGACACACACTTTAAACAAATAAATATTTATACATACATATAAACATCCATGCAACTTTCATATTCAGCACACAAAATGCTTACTCCTAGTGAAATTCGAACCCGCAACCCATTGCTTGAACAGCCAGGTCCAACCAAACCAAACTCGGCTATCAGGGCGATCTTATTAAATTTAAATTTTTAAAGCTTTAGCTTATTGAATAAATGAAAGACTAAAAAATCAGCTACTTTCACGAACATCCCGTCATGATTCGAACCCGTGTTCTTCGTGGTAATACTTGTTACCATGTCTTAATTAACTCATTTGTATTTAGATTAGATTTTAAATCAATTGTATTAGGAAGAAGACGCAAGACGAAACTGATTCAAAAGAAAGTGGCAAGCCTGGTGAAATAGAAGTCGTAGTTCCGTCAGCACGCGAAGAGAAATATGGACCGGCTGAAGTGGAAACCCAGGGAGGAGTAGCAGTGGACATGCTAACGGGATCCGAAGCCGATGATTCAACGAGTGAAGACAGCGACAGCGACAGTGATGTTGATACAAAGGAGGGAGAAGGTGGATATACTGAATAAAATTTAGTTATAAATGCTTATTTACGCATTTACTGTAACATAACTTTGTGCAGGATTGGGAGACGGGGCGATCTTCACGTATGTTTCGAATATTAGGGTAGACAGAGGTCCAGACGGTTAAGTCCGTTCTACCCACTTTCTACCGAAGTCTGTTTTGGGTAACGTGACAGGAGGTGAGCTCTTCGCCCCCTTAGTGTCCAAGCTAACAGTACAGTATAATAACATAGACACACACTTTAAACAAATAAATATTTATACATACATATAAACATCCATGCAACTTTCATATTCAGCACACAAAATGCTTACTCCTAGTGAAATTCGAACCCGCAACCCATTGCTTGAACAGCCAGGTCCAACCAAACCAAACTCGGCTATCAGGGCGATCTTATTAAATTTAAATTTTTTAATTTGCATGTTCTGCAGCTTATTCTATTTATCTTAATCTAATATTATTTTAGATGTGGTAACCTCTGACATACTGTGGTCGCAAGGAGATAAAAGACTAGTTCAAGAAATCAAAGACGAAAAGCCAAGCCCTATACCAGAGGACTGTTGGGGCGGATACAAGGGCAATTTAGGTGCAAAGTGCGCGGAAAAGTAGGTTGCTTCAATCTATTCGTTATTCTTGTTTTATTTTCGAGACGACCTCCGAGGACGAATGGCGTAAATGCGTGTTGCCATCTTGAGGTCCCGGGTTTGGTTCCCGGACGGATCAATGTAGAAAAATCACTTTTCTTTACATTTTCTCGGGTCAGGATGTTCGTGGTGCCTTCGTTGTTTCCGATTCCCATACCTCAAATGCTTTAGCATCTTACATTGGGATCGGAGCAATGTGTGTGATATTGTCCCTATGTATGTATCTATATATGTATTTTATATCTTCATAGTGTCTTGTGAGACTGGTTGATATCACAGGAAGATTAAATGTAAAGAAAAAATATATCTTACATATGTTATTGGGTTAAATAACTGAATTATAAGTTAGACCCCACACAAACTCACACGCACGCACGCGCACAGGCAAAGGCGCACGCGGGCACACACATACAGAAACTCTTGCGAAGAATAGGGAGAATTGTAGTAACAATAATTTGTTTCAAATTTGGAGGCAGTAGAGATTTTGTCTACCACAGATGCATATAGCTTAGGCATCTGTGGCTTGACTACATTCAAGAGGATGTACATAAAATATACACAGGTTGCATTTTTCATGAAGGCGATTTTATTAGTCACGTTAGCCGAGTGTTTGCGGTTTTTTTTATAGAAAAGGGAGGCAAACGTGCAGGTGGCTCACGTGATGGTAAGTGATTACCGCCGCCCATGAACACCCGCAATACCAGAGGCATAGCAGATGCGTTGCCGGCCTTAGAGTGATATTCATATTTATTTACTATTATCAAGACTATTTTACCTTCATGAAAAATGTAACCTGTATATATTTTGTGTACATCCTCTTAAATAAATAAATAAAATTAATTAATTTCAGGGACTCAAATTCGGAATTTGCAGCAATTAGCAACTTACTCTACGGTCAAGGGTCACATAAAGCAGACGAATCTAAGGCTAATACTAGTAAAGGTAATAAATGGTCCTTAAAGTGTTACTTTATTTTGTCTCACAACATTATTAATTAATTTTATTACTAATTGCAATCAGATGAAGAAATCTGCAGTCAAGTCGCAAAACAAAAGACATTAATCGAAGTCATTGACACTATTGATCAAAAGCAATGCATTGAAGAGAAACAAACAAGTGATAATAAAAGTAACCTTTTGGATGATGGAATTCACACGAATGAAAACGTTAAAGAAGTTGATGATTGTAATACAATGTTAACTGAAACAAAGATAGAAATTCCAATTGAGAGTAAAACCCTTGAGAGAAATGAAGATAACAAAGATTTTAATAGGAATAAACCCTTAAAGCAGATAATAATTAGAGAAATAAAACGGGAAAACACAGAAACAGTTAATCCTGTAGAATGTGATGACCAAAATAATAGAAAATCAGAAGTTGAGTCAAAATCTGAATGTCACGAAAATCTAAAGGAAGAAAATGAAAATGATAATACTTCTGGCGGTGAACGAGATTGTGTCGATAACGGTTAGTACGGTTTGGTGTGGTGGTGTGATGAATATGAATGTTTGTTCTCGAGTGATGGACGTAATTTACAAGTTTTCGTCTTTGTAAATATATGTGTAATTATATAATGTTAGTTTGAATGTTAAGACGGCAATGGGCTCATCACATGTCACGTTGTTTATAATAAACTGCGGTGAAAAGTGGGTCGAAAGGAATCCTTTGTCTATATCTCTGCAGACCAAAATATAAGAAATTGTATATGGGTTGCAGCGTCTAGTTCATGTCTACGATATTGTACCGCGATCTGTAATGGCGCTTGCCAAGCACGCCACTTATAGTATTAAAAACGAAGTGCGCTGGTTCGTTAACCGCCCGTGAGAGTTGATTTTTTAAATCCTTCATCTATTTAATAAGAAAATAATTTACCAGTACGGCTTACTTGTTTGAAATTCATCAACATTCATGTTGTGATTTTTTTTTGACAAATCTTGTGCGACATCTAGGCGAATATTATTCTATCTGATTATTGCAGCAGCTAACAGCCATGGTGATGGCGTAGCGTTCATCAGGTACATGCAAAGTTGTAACTATGCAGACAGTGACAATGACGCTGAAGATCTAAAACCTAGCGGTGAAGATTTGGAAATATTTGCGGAGTTAGAAAAGGAGCACCAAGAGCGAGAAGCTAGGATTGTAAGGGGAGAACCTGCGGTTGACCCCATGGTAAGTCTAATAAATACCTGGACAAATTCGGGATAAGTTCGCGTGACCACACTGTAGAAACATTCTATAAAACACTACTAAACAAATACGCGCGGTAAAGAATTTTAAAAACGACATTAGAGGGCAATAGCCACTATTCCCGACTACTTGGCTTCTATTTAATGGCGAAAACGCATTATTCTTAGATAATTTTGAAGGACAAACACGATCGAATTCAGATCTTATGGATTAGGAAGTAGATCCTCATCTCTGTATATCTTTGACATGGGTAGTCAGTAAGAAAACTGATGACACTGAGTAAAGGTTTGGGACCAGATCCACTGTGACCGGAGTCCCCTCGGTTAGCAGATTATATTTCATTTAGTTGCTATGAAACTGAGACAGCATGACAAATCGTCTATGCCAAATTTTTGAAATTAAACGCAGATTTTTAAATAGCTAAGCTAGGATAAATGTACGTATTTCAGAAACTGTACGACAAAGAAGTGATGGATGCGTACCACCAAGCGCTGGAATGCACGCCGGCGCACCAGCGCGCGGAGCAGAGCAAGTCGCGCGTCACCAGCTACAGCAGCGACAACGCTTTCGACAGGATCGCGCTCAGCCAGCTCACCGCCGGGGACACTCCCGGTGAGTCGCGCGTCACCAGCTACAGCAAACTCTAGCTCGTGGGGTTCAGTACCCACTGAGTTCATTAGAAGAGTTCTTCTATCTACTTTATGACTATCATCAGACCAAAACATTCGAGAAACATAAATGAATATAATATCGACTCTAGTATCGTGGTGGGCTGGCAATTAAACTGATGTCGTCGTAAAATTTCAATATTATAAATTGGAAATTATGTAGTTTATTCTGCGCAACATTTATGAAAGACAATCGTGTAGAAAAGCAGTAAACAGAAGAAAACGAAAAAAGAAGAAGAATCCAGTTACTGGCTACATGCTTTACCATCAAGTAACCTTGGTACATTACTGGATAACGAAAGTTTACGAATAGCTGTAGAAATACGATTGGGAGCATCGATTTGTCAACCACATCGATGTCCTTGTGGCAGCGACGTCGACGAGTTAGGCCTCCACGGACTTTCATGCCAAAAACTATCTCGTCACGGTTCCTTGAATGAAATCATCCGAAGGGCTCTTGTTCCCATAAATATTCCATCGGTTTTAGAGCCTTGTGGAATATTTAGGGAGGACGGTAAGATACCCGACGGCTGGACTTTAGTCTCTTGGGAGAGAGGCAAAGCTCTTGTGTGGGACGCAACCTGCGTCGATACATTAGCGGCCTCTCATATCAAGGGTACTTCGATAAGGGTCGGGGCGGCATCAGAGGCAGCTGAATCGGGTAAATGGCGGAAATATGAGTCTTTGAAAGGAGACTATATATTTGTTCCATTTGCCGTAGAGACAATCGGCCCGTGGGGTCCCCACGCGATGCAGTTTCCAAAGGAATTGTATCCGTGACTTATCGTTGCCGCTGGTGACAAGAGGACTGGTTCTTTTAAGATAATAGAAACATGAGCAAAATTATAATATATTGTGTCGTTAATTGGAAGCGCAAAGCAGCCTCGTCGCGTCAAGGGCCTGATGCTGACTGGCAAGCCCGAGGAAATCGAAGGTCTTAAAAAAGGGAACGCTGCGTTCGCGCCTCTGAGCAGATACAAAGCTGCCCGAGTTCTCAAACAGCCTTAGCTTAAAGGCAGAGTCACAACAACATAGAGCTTACAGAATCGAATGATTTCTTGTATTTAAACTATTATTTCCGGATTTTGTCGCGTTTTATTTACACTACTGCGTAGACAGGAACAGACTTAAACAAAAGTAGAAGGTAGCCGAAGCTTACTACTACTCTGACATCTGAACGTTGAATAACTCACTTCCCCCGTGACCACGGATGGTATAAATTACTCGGAGATATCGGGATGTAAAAAAGTAAATAAAACGCGAAACTAAAAAACTAAACAAAACGCGACAAAATCCATAATTGATTGATTTATTTAAGTAAGATATACTATAACAGCCGAGTTGTTGGGTGATGGGAATTGGGCATCGGAATATAAAACAAATATAAGCTCCGGTGAAATATGGGTTAAAAAGACCAATTTGCCTAGACCCCTGGCTACTCCTCTATTGGGAAATGCGCGGAGACAAATAAAAACACAGTGTAATTTATACTTGCGATTGTTTTCACTTGGTGAAATTGCATTGCATTAAAATTCATTGTTGAACACTTGTACACAAGTGTTCAACAATGAATTGTACAACACATGTGTACAAGCTTACGTGCTTCATTTCAGACAAGAGGAGTGTGAAGCTAACGCACGTGCCCGGCGCGGTGCTGTACCAGTACGTGGATAGTGACCTTCACTACGAGATCGACGAGGAGACCGTGAATTCCTCGCGTAAAATCTTTTGTTCTCTTAAATCATATAGCAAAACTTAGACCCAATTAAATAAAAATGTTAACTAATTGTGCAAGTTCATTGTTGGACACTTGTACACAATTCATTTTATTTGTCAATGCCCTGATGATGCCGTAAGGCGAAACCGGTCGGTTGATGAATAAATAATTAAATAAAGTGAATTGTGTACAAGTGTTCAACAATGGATTTTAATGCAATCACCAAGTGACAACAATTGCAAAATTATATAATTTTGCAAGATTTTTCTAAAGCAATCCCAGGAATCGATCATATACTTATTGAAGGGATAACCTAAAGGTAGTGTCCGATTGTTGATACTAATTACTAAATACCTACGGAGTTTCTTTCGCACGTTTCTTCTCCGTTAGAGGAAGAACGTCCTAATTACGAAACGGTGGTAGATTAAAAATGACTATCGATAAACGAATGTATATTCTTATGTCGATAAATAAATGAATCGATTTGATTTGAAAAAGTTGCTTTTAAACATTTACATTGCACTTAAGTTTGTAAAAGACGGCACGAGTGACTCATTTCTCACTCTGCGGTCGCTCATCGTGGAATCTACTCACTTGATAATGTCTTGTTTTGAGGCGAAGCACGTGTCGCGTTGTCGGTGGTGGAATGTTACCTGGTTTCGAGTGTGGTGGTGGTGTTGCACCCAGTAATTAGTGCATGCATCTGTGGTAGTGTGGACCAGGTAGCATATGCCGTTTATATTTGCATGTGGAATGGTGCAATGTTATTGTTTATTAACAACTTTATAATAATGATATTCCGCAAAGTAATGCCTAAGTCTATCAACTATAGGAAATACTTCTGCAAATCAGTAACAACTTTTGTGTTTTAGTTAGATAGGCAAAGAGATTTCGACCGATGTTTCGCTAGAGTTTATTTGGGATGGACGTGACAGGCAGGGGCTTTGTCTCTGTCGTAGTCACCAGACATGTACACGTAGTTCATACCCCTTCTTTGACTAAAGAGAAGCTGATGATCTTTAAAATGCTTAATAGATTTTCTTTAATCATAGCTTTTTAACAATGCGTAGCGAAAATTAGTTAGGACATTGACTATACGAGTTATAGAGATAGAACAAAATTCTGACTACATCTTTAGATCTGATTCATACGGATCACATAAAACAAAGACAATCGATAAAAAACTAGAAGAAATAAAATACAGACGAAGCAGTAGTTTGTAGTTTCTTTTTTGACAAATATTATTATTTCAGCGTCGTCTCGAGAGACACAGTCAATAAATATATCCGACACAGATTCCGGCGAGGAGGAACCGAAACAATCGGAAGAATTAAAACAAGCTGTAAAGAAGATCGATGAGCCGGACACTGCAGCTAATAAATCGGAAGTTACTCATGGGGACACGAGCAATCATAACCTTTGTACGAAAGTGTCCGATGAAAATGTCAAATTAAATACAAAGCAAGGCGAGCAGGTGGAAAATAATGATATAGAGAATGTTATTCAAGCAGATAATGGTATATGGAGGATCCTTTGTAATTTATATACACAAACACTCGCATTCATAAATACATACATACATAGCGGCTTATTAAAGTTCACTGCAGGTCATAGACCTCACCCATAGGGAGGATTTGCCATAATCGCCACGCTTGGCAAGCGGATTGTCGATCGCAGTACCAGACCACTCGCACCTCAGACGCTGCTGTCCATCTATGGTCTGATATTTTTAGAGATGGTTATTCCGCCATCTATCAGTTGCCATACCGATGTTCAAGGCTGTTTCCCTTAGTCGCCTCTTACGGCATCCACGGGAAGAAAGGGAGTGGCAATACTCTTACGCCGTTACCACACGGAAGTTTTTATACACTGTTTCACTATTGACTACGTCTTGATCTGACAACAACACGTTAACAACACTACTGTTCATGATTATAATACCGGTCTATAAAAGTCCGATGTTGGACATAGACTTCTCCCGTACAGAAGGGTTTGGTAGATTGAGACAATTGGCAACATTGACGCTGCTGCTCTCACCGGTCTGCTAAAATTTGGATTTGTATTTTTCGTTACGGCTATACCCCGCCACCTATCCATAGCCATTTTCGGCAATTTAGAAGGTTTTCTCCTGTTTCTTTGAAGTTGCTCTTTGCGACAGTGGGTCTCGGGAAGATAGGTGGGAGTGTTATTTTTTCGCTGATTCTAAATGATGGATGTAAATATGGCAGGCATCTAGGCATCTATGTTCAGATATTATTAGATAGGTTGAAGCTTGAAGGTCCTGTTAAAGAACACAACAGAATAACTCTCCCATAAGGGAGGAATTGCCCTAATCGCCTCGTATGGTAATCAGATTAGCGGACCGCAATACCAGACTCCTCGCAACTTTAACACTACCTGGATGATAGTATAATTGAAGTCTTCCCATTGCAGATGTAGATACTGATAGTAAAATAGACCAGGATTCGAAGCCTTCTACTTCATTCGAGACCATATTAAACGTGGACCGCGATGAAGCAAAGCGGTCCATCAAAGACACAATCAATTCTTATGATGACGACAGATATCCTTCTCAAGGTGATGAAGTAAATTGTGGTTTTTATAATGTTTTCGTGTCTAAGTAAACAATTTTATAAAACGACATTCTTTACGCATATTTCCAATACTGTGGTAGACAGAGGTCTAGACAATTAAGTTTCTTCGGCCCTCCTTTCTCCGAAGTATATTTGGAACAACGTGGTGAACTTATCGCCGTCTTAGTTGCCAAGCCAACGGTATATAAATATCCATGACTTGAGTAGAATGAAATATTCATATTCATAATACAAATGTTTGCGGGATTCGAACCTGCAACCCTAAGCTTCGAAAGGTCATCCAACTCTGCTAACAAGTTGTTTACTTTATAATTTAACTAATTTCTATTTAATGTAACTCTGTTTAAATTTTTTGTTTAAAATTGTAAATGTTTGCCCATTTACAATTTTAAACAATTTGAAAGCATGTCGTGCCATATTGCATCCCATACTGCATATAGTCAATAATCACGATAGCCGAGTGGTTGTGTGATCAGAATTCGAGTGATGACCCAAGTTCGATCCCCTGTTTTTTTTTTCAAAAGTTACGTACGCTTTATATCGTTGGCTTAACATAAAAAGACGGCGACAGGCACACCATTTGTCGCCTTGTCCTCAAAAAATGTCTTCGGTTAAAGGTGGGTCGAAAGGACTTTACTGTCTGGACATTTGTCTACGCCACAATGGGGAATGGAACTAGTTTGCTTACCCGCACGGTACTAAACAGGCACAAATTTCGCCGACATGGCTGAAAACGCACGTATCGAGGAGTCCGTTGCGTCGGAAATCCTCGACCGGACCCTCAGGTACGAGGAGGAGGAGTTCTACAGGCAGTACGACCTGATGAACAGCCACGCCGGCAAGATCGACAACAGGACGAACTCCATCATTGAGCACATTTCCGATCAGCTTGAGCAGGAGTATTCCGTAAGTGGAACTATTGTCGATTTCCTTTTAACGTAAAATCACAAAGGTTTTCGCTCACGTTATTCTGCGAAAGCATATAGCCGATTGTTAATTTTTCTATGTTTTGTGATTTTCCAAACAAAAAATAAGAATAGATAAGTCACGATAGCCGAGTGGTTGGGTGATCGGAATTTTGAGTCTGAAACTCGAGTTCGATCCCCTGGTAGCAAGCCCGTACCAATGGGTTCTTTAAAAACTTATGTACGAATTATAAAGAAGGCGGCGGCCTCACCACCTGTCACTGTTGTCCCGAAAATATCTTTAGTGGAAGGTGGGTAGTAGGGACTTAATTGTCTAGTCTAGACCTCTGTCTACCGCTGTATTGGGAATTGCGTGAAGATATTTAATTTATATTTTATTCGGTTTTCCAGTTTGGGTAGTCAGATGTGATTATGACTTGTTCCTTTCGACACACTTTTCACTGGACTTATATGGTAGAATCACTGCTCACAGTCTAGCGTTGGCTTAGTGTTCAAGCCAAGTACACTAAGTACAACTAGACCATATTTAATGTACCCATTGTTTTACGGAACTTTTCACAGTTGCCGGAAGTTTCAAGGATCCTAGAAGTGCACATGGACGCAGCGGAACAGAGGTGGCGAGCTGGGGAATATGTTCCCTATGCTTTACAGGAGAGCCCGCCCGAATCCGTTGCCGATGACAACGAAAACACTTTGATACCCAGCCACGATTCGAGTTTCGATGACACTCTAACTGAAGATTTGAGGGATAAAGATGGTACAGCATCCGCGGAATTTAATAATCCTGTTGCGAAACTGGATTTAATTAATGAACAAAATGAAGAGCTATCTGATAATTTAAATAATGATAAAGGAAACGAAAATGTCGAGACGGTTAAAGCAAATGAATGTGAAGAAGTTTTTGAAGATTGTGTTGATATAAAGTTGGCTGACATAAGGTCAATTAAAGAGTTTGATCGTTTAGAGGAGACTTTCTCGCTGGAAATGAAACTGGCATTAGGACGCGATGCGTAGGATTTGGTATTTAGGATACTAGAAACTAGTTTTTGCTTATAGTAATACGTATAAACATTCCACATTTTTAGACGATTTTCAATGAAGTGTATTAATTGATTGTTTTAAAACTTACAGAATCATTGTTTATGGTTCCACAGCAACAATTTTGAATTTGTTTACGTTTATTTTCATTGTTTGCAATATCTTTCTGATAGTAATCGATTTTTATTTATAAGTTTTTGTTTTGTTATTCGTGCTGGTATGTTTTTTTTTTGTTCTAGAGTATTGATTGTGTTGCAATGAATGCTTTCATGATATTCTGTCTTTCTGTATGTCTGTTAAATAATTTGAATAATAAATTCACTTCATTAAAACATGATATTTATTTTTTAATGTTCAATTACGAACCCTCTACTACCACTAACATACTTGATTGATGTCTTGATTGTTAACATTATCTTTGACAATGGCCATTTCTTCGATAATTCAAAAACTACTGCTTTCAACAGACTAGCTTCTACTTTCTATTCCTTGAAAATGTCTCTATTCCGGAACATGCTGCTCAGTGTAAACTGTCGTTTATAAAAACTAGTATAAAACTAGGATATTCCATACTGTTCTGGAACTTTCCATATGAAAACACGTTGGTAATAAATAAATATCTTCACACCATTCCCAATACAGGGGTACACAGAGGTCTAGTCTAGATAATTAAGTCACTTCGACCCACCTTCCACCGGAGATATTTTGGGACGACGTGACTGGTGGTGACCTCTTCGCCGTCTTTATGTCCAAGCCATCGATATGAATCGTACACAGGTTTTGAAAAAACCCATTGGTACGAGCCTGCCACCTGGGGATCGAACTCGAGTCTCTGGACTCGAATTCCGGTCACCCAACCACTCGGCTATCGTGGCCTTTTTAGTGGTCAGTTTCAAGGTCAGGTTTACAGAAAGAAGAGATTTCAAATTAAAGATGAATGATATCGGCTTTTTACTCCAATCCCACAAACCATTGCTTGTGTCACTACTATTGGTTGACGATGATCATAATGAGATTGATTTCAAACTATCATTCTATCTAACATGATACAGTAGCACATGCGCGTGAAAACATCTACCAATCGAGAGGTATACGGATGTGTTGTCCCCTCTGACGATGAAATGGAGTGCTTCATATCAGTTTATGTTGACTTTCTATTCTCAAAGATTCAGTTACCGGAATTTGAACTTACCAGATGAGTACTATCACGTGTATTTCGCGGGTCGTGACCATATCTAAACTAACCCTCCGTGGACGAGTGGCGTAAACACCAGCTTTCAAGGTGTCGCCATCTCGAGGTCCCGGGTTCGATTTCCGGTCGGGTTAATGTAGAAAAACCACTTCTACATTTTCTTGGGTCTGGGTGTTTGTGGTGTCTTCGTTGTTTCCGATTCCCATATCACAAGTGCTTTACTTACATTGGGATCGGAGCAATGTATGTGATATTGTCCCCATCTATATATGTTTCTATATGTACTTAGTAGTTATCTTCTCTGTGAGAACTTTGAGGAATAATGAAACTACCAAATTAACAAACTACAATATATTTTGATCATTTTGATACAATTTAATTTTAAAAATTTTCTTTAACAAAAAATATGTATTTTGTATAAAAAATATAGTTCTTACAATCTTATATTATATGTACATTGTCATAATAATAGTGTTTTAAAAGTTCTTTTGCCCAAATACAATTTTTAAAAAATGTGGTGACAGCTGATAAATGTTAAATTATTTGACGCTGTTTTTTGTTAATAAAAAACTTTGACATAATTTATTTTTAAAATCATAAAACATTATTGCTTTCGATATTTATAAATTTGCATATAAAATTTTTATTGCCATTAAAATATTTCAAATTTTTTAAATATATTTCAACACGGGTCAATGGCAACCCAACCCGTATCTTCAGCAACTTTATTTAAGTCTCTATTTACAGTAATTATTAGTCAGTGTTGTTACAATAATTAATACAAATGTATGAAAGGGAGGCTAAATAACAAATTAGGTAGTTTGTAAATTGTAAAATAGTTTATGATTTGCATTAATATTTACATTTAAAATTAATGAAATGTAAAATAAAAAAATACGCACAATTTTTTTATATCGACACTAATGTGATGTATTCATTATCGATATAAATTAAAATATTTAAACGAAATACTATTTGTAATTCAACTAAATATACACAAGTATATTATACAGTTACCTTGGATATAATACAGCGATAAACTCCCATCCTCTGAAAAGTGAGTCGAAAGGACTTCTTCACCTGCACCTCTGCCTACCCCAGTATGGGATATAGCGTGAAGATATAAAATAAACTAAACCAAAAAACATTATTACATAACAGTGTTTCATGCAAAGCGTATTAATTATACCGTTTCGCATGATATTCCCTATAAAATACCTAACAACTATCCCGCATGATATCTCATGCGGCGTGATGTTTCAAATCGAAAATCTCCATGAGCAAGGGCTCTATTGGATTGACGTCCAGATACACTCCCGTCACTTCCTCCGCGAGCTTCCTCAGTTCCAGAATCTTTTGGATCAGCTTGAGGAACGTGGACTTCGCCTCGCAACCCGGGTATATACTCTCGAGGTACCTCCGCAAGAGGTAGTAGTAAGAGTTCTGAAAGTACATAAAGTATTCTTGGAATTACGACATCTCAAGCTCTTTTTTTTTAATTAATTTTATTTAAATTAACGTTCAATCAATTCTATTAATTCACGGACTCTTTCCGTTTCAAGTGACAACCTCGTACTGGCAAATGCAGTATAGAACGAACCCCCATAAGATAGAGTGGTGACTTACAAAAGGTTGCGGAAGTCAATGACTGATGTTACTGCTGGACGTTGCTGGGGACTTGGGGGGAATTCATTGAGACATTACAATTTTTTTTAAATATAAGTCATGATAGCCGAGTTGTTGGGTGGTCGGAATTTCGATGAGTTTTTCAAAAACTTATGTACGAATTTCATCGTTGGCTTGGACATAAAGACGGCGATGGGCTCACCACCTGTCACGTTGTCCCGAAAATATCTTCGGTGGAAGGAGGGTCGAAGGGACTTAATTGACTAGACTAGACCTCTTTCTACCCCTGTATTGGGAATTGCGTGAAGATATTTTTTTAAATAAATATAATAACATAGATAGGTGCAACATCACATACATTCCTCTAATCCCAAAGTCAGCAGAATTTCACCATCGTATCTTACGGCATAATCCATAATCCCAATATCACCTCCTTGACGCTTGGCATTCCACCACAGTGCGTTTTTCGCGGAATCTTCTGCCACGCACTTGCACTTTATGGAATGAGCTGCCGTCAGCGGTTTTTCCGGACCGATACGACTAAGGGACCTTCAAGAAAAGAGCCCCAAAGGCCGGCAACGCATCTCCTGTTCCTCTGGTATATCAGGTGTTCATGGTCGGCGGTGATCACTTACCATCACGTGAGCCACCTGCTCGTTTGTCCCTTGCTCTATACAGAAACAGAAGTCGCGACTACAGCGATGTCAGCGCACTTGCTCCAGCTTAACGACATTGCACCGCTACTCTATACAAAAAGAGACGCAAGCCGCGACCGCAGCGACTGCAGCGGCCGCAGCGACCGCAACGACCGCAGCGACCGTAGCGACTGCAGCGACCGCAGCGACCGCAGCGGCCGCAGCGACCGCAGCGACCGCAGCGACCGCAGCGACTGCAGCGACCGCAGCGGCCGCAGCGACTGCAGCGACCGCAGCGACTGCAGCGACCGCAGCGACCGCAGCGACTGCAGCGACCGCAGCGACCGCAGCGACCGCAGCGACCGCAGCGACCGCAGCGACCGCAGCGACCGCAGCGACCGCAGCGACCGCAGCGACCGCAGCGACCGCAGCGACCGCAGCGACCGCAGCGACCGCAGCGCACCTGCTCCAGCTTGACCACGTCGCGGTGCACGAGCCGCGCGCGCTCCGGCGTGAACAGCAGGATGGCGCACAGGATGAGGATGACGCGCTCGTCCGTGCGCCAGCGGGCCGCGAACGAGCGGATGAAAGCCTCGTGCGAGCGGTACACGTCGCCCTTGGCGAGCTTCAGCACGTCCGTGCGCACGCTGCCGTACTGCTCGCGGCAGTGCGGCAGCTGTCCGAGGAGCATTCGATGGGGACGGAGAAAAATATATACATTTATATATCTCCACTTGGAGTCACGACAGCCGGAATTTCGAGTCAAGAAGTCTCTTGACTCGAGGAGTTCGATCCCCAGGTGGCAGGCTCGTAGCAACGGATTTTTCAAAGTCCTGCGTACGAATTTATCGTTGGCTTGGACATAGAGACGGCGACGGGCTTACCACCTGTCAAGTTGTCTCGAAAATATCTTCGGTGGAAGGTGGGTCGAAGGGACTTAATTGTCTAGACTAAGACCTCTGTGTACCCCTGTATTGGGAATTGCGTGAAGATATTTATTTATTTTATTTATATATCTTCACTTGGAGTCACGATAGAGGAGTGGTTGAGTGGTCTAGAGACCCCGAGTTCGATCCCCAGGTGGCAATGGGTTTTCAAAATCCTGTGTGCGAATTATATCCTTGGTTTGGACATAAATCATCACGTTGTCCCGAAAATATCTTCGGTGGAAGGTGGATCGAAGGACTTAATTGTCTAGAGAATACCTCTGTCTACCCCTGTATTGGGAATTGAAGAAAGAGAAGAAAGAAAGTAGATTTATTCATTGCCACAAAACAGTTCATCTCTTTCTCTATGCCTGTTGTTGGCATCGGCGCCATCATTCATGACTCTTCAGCCTAGTAATATTAATAAGACAATTTTTTTATTAATTGTCAGTTGAAAATTTTAAACACTTTTTCCCTTTAATTTAACAAAACCAGCTACCTACGCCAGCTCTAACCGGAAAACTGACATTCGGACCTCAGCACACGCACTTTTATACATTCTTATATCACTAAAAAAATTTCATCCTTTAAATCCATCCGTGTGGTATCGGTGCAAGAATAATACCACCCTGTCTACCCGTGGGTGTGGTAAGAGGCGACAAGCCTTGTAAATGTACCAAAAACCATTTGGTTTTACAACCGATCTGGTGTAGAGCTGATTTAGCAAACATTTGAAGCTTGGTAAAGTTCACAAGTCGCTCTGAGTATCTTTTGTGATGTCTCCAAGGCCTTCGATTGCGTCAATCATAATACACTTATCAGGAAATTACAACACTATGGCATAAGAAGTACCGCACTTGACCTTATTAATTCTTATTTATCTAATAGAATTCAAAAAGTCGTAATCAATAGTACTAGTTCTTTTGGGTCGACGGGTATCAATGGGTGTTCCACAGGGTTTGATTCTTAGCCCATTTCTTTTCCTTATTTATATAAATGATTTACTCAGATTACTCAGCGTCTACGGTGCGAGGTCAGTCGGGTAATACGATCACATTAAAAATACTCTAAGAATAATAGAGAATTTACAACCGACTTCAAAATAGGAGGTACTCTATTCGGTTGTGCTTTTTTTTGGTGTTTGTTACTTCATAAGTCCATCGATTTCAAAAATTCTTTTTTTTTTTGAAAGAGTATATTTGAGTTGAGTCCCAATGTTACGAAGTTATGATCTGATCATGGAATCTCAAGGAAATTAAGGTAATTCCTTAAACTTTAAGAGTATTGCACATAGTAACTGTTGTTTATATCACTTAATAAGTAACAAGTTTCACTAAGAAAGTTACTCTTTATTTTGGGTCCTTTAGAAGGTAGTTCCATTTAAAACAAATTTAACTAAGTCAGTATTAGATATATAAAAAATTACCCGTGTATATGTTGTTTTTTTAAAGTGCATTTAGTACATACAGAATGTTTTTAGTATATTTAGTATATACAGTATAGCTTTCAAAATTGCTACAAGTTAAAGATTTTTAAAAGTCTTACCTTCCATTGATTTCTTTGCCCATCATAGGTCATTGTGCTCCGAAGGACCATCATTTCTATACAGCCGCCCTTCAGGAGAGCCACCTGCGAACGAAAAGAAAGAATAACCCGTGGTAGTGTAACCAAAGATGTAGTTTGACGAATGAGGAAGCTCAAAGTTGCTTAGCATAATCCAGAAAGGGCTTTTCGGGCATATCTCTGTTCGTGTGCGTGACGCAAAATAAATAATCAATATCTTCACGCCATTCACAATACAAGAGTAGACGAAGGTACAGACAATTAAGGCCTTTCGACCCACCTTTATCGAGGTAGTGAGCCTACGATCTTTATTTACAAGGCAACAGTATAAATCGTACATAAGTTTTGAAAACCCATTGACACGAGTCTGCCACTTGGGGACCGAACTCGGGTCTCTCGACTCGTATTGCGATCACCCAACCACTCCGCCTATCGTGACTATTTCTACATAAACATATTTAATAATAAACTGAACAACATTTACCTGGTCCTCTTCGCACATGTTCTTGAATGCGTTAATTTTCTTCGCCATTTTGATGAAGCGCCTTATTGCGACCGCGGTAAGGTTCACAATCGTGATTAGCCTCGGGTCGTGTTCACCGTCGCCGCTCTGAGGCAAATCTAACATTACATAATCTACTACCATTATATATATATATATATATATATATATATATATATATATATATATATATATATATATATACATGTATATATTCACGCCATTCCCAATACAGAGGTAGACAGAGGTCTAGTCTAGACAATTAAGTCCCTTCGACCCACCTTCCACCGAAGATATTTTCTTTATGTCCAAGCTAACGATATGATTCGTACATAAGTTTTTGAAAAACCCATTGGTACCAGCCTGCCATCTGGGAATCAAACTCGGGTCTCTAGACTAGAAATTCCGACCGCCCAACCACTCGGCTATCGTGACTTTATCACTTGTATGCGTCTTATGTGATGAGTGGTTTTAAGTGTGTGTTATGTTTTTTTATGTATGTATGTATGTACGAGGGGTAATCCAAAAGTAATGATAATGAAAACACGGTAATTAAAATTAAAATAATAAAAAAAGGCTCCTAACAAATCAATATATTTAGTCCACCTTTTTTCTAAACCCTTTGAAAAAAAATCTTTGTCTTGACCCTCCCAAAACGCTTCAACAGCGGCCATTACTTCGCTATCGTCTTCGAATTTCTTGCCTCGGAGGCGTTCCTTGAGCCGTGGAAAGAGGTAGAAATCACTAGGAGCTAGATCTGACGAATAGGGAGGGTGTTCGAGCAGTTCGAATCCCGTTTCTTGAATGGCAGCCATCGCAACTGCGGCTTTGTGAGCCGATGCGTTGTCTTGATGAAACAGCACTCCAGCTCGCAGTTTGCCGCGTCTTTTTTTCCCTTAATGGCCTCCCGTAATCTTCTTATTTGGTCTGCGTAGTAAGAGCCCGTAATAGTGGTTCTCTTTTCCAAATATTCCACCATAATTATGCTTTGAGCGTCCCAAAAAACAGATGCCATAACCTTTCCCACCGAACTTGAAACTTTGAATTTCTTTGGCGTCGGTGAGGAGGCTCGCTTGCAAGTCCTCGATCGTTGTTTCGTTTCAGGATCAAAATGGTGGATCCGCTTGGAGATTTCGCCACTTTTCGAGATTGACCCTCGAAATGTCAACTCGATTTTTCTTTTGCTCGTCGATTAACATTCTGGGTAACCAACGCGCAGAGACCTTTTTCATGTGCAACTCGTTCGCAAGGATTATTTGAACGCTGCCATATGAGATCCCTGTGACCTCAGCTACATGTCTGATGGTCACTCTTCGATCTGCCAACACAACATCTTCGACTTTTTTCACGTTGTCTTCAGTGAGGGACGTGTTGGGCGTCCTTCGCGATGTTTATCTTCAGTGGATGTTCTGCCCAGTTTAAACTCCTTGGCCCAGCGTGCAACTGTGGAATATGGAGGAGCAGAGTCCCCCAATGTTTCCACTAAGTCACTGTGTATGTCTTTTGAAGACATTTTTTTTCAAACAGAGGTACTTGATCACAGCTCTAATTTCGTTTTCCTCCATGTTGATGTTACCTCTTTGACAGTTAGTATTCAAATGAATGTATTTCCCGGAAATCGTGATCTATTTATATGTTTTTTTTAGGCTGACGTAGTGAGTATATAAGCAAGAAAAAAATATTTTTTTTGGATTTTTATGCGGACCTGAAGTAACCGATTATCATTACTTTTGGATTGTGTGGTATGTTTGTGTGTGTGTGTGTACGTATGTATGTACGTATGTATGTATGTATCTATGTATGTATGTATGTATGATTACCTTGAGGCCGGCGGTGCTGGCCGTGTCCCCTATTAGCTGGGACACGTCGTCGTCTATGGGCGCGTGCAGAGCCTTGTTGGCCACGATCAGCTCGTTCAACTTTGCGCGCTCCACCTATAGCAATAGGGTGCATAATGGTTATATAAATATATAACCATAATGGTCACATCTCTATAACAATAGGGTGCATAATGGTTATATACCTATATAACCATAATGGTCATATCTCTATAACAATAGGGTGCATAATGGTTATATATCTATATAACCATAATGGTAATATCTCTATTACAATAGGGTGCATAATGGCTATATACCTATATAACCATAATGGTCATATTTCTATAAGAATAAGGTGCATAATGGTTATATACCTATATAACCATAATGGTCATATCTCTATAACAATAGGGTGCATAATAGGGTACTCAATTTCATGTATTTATGCAAACACTCATCTGGATTTGGACCTGGAGATTGTTATTATAAAATATATTGGACGACACTAGATGAGTACATTAATTTATAATTTTTCTTAACAATGGTTTATATATATATCTTCTTGCCATTCCCAATACATGGTAGACAGAGGTCTAGACAATTAATACCTTTCGACTCACCTTTCACCAAAGCCATTTTTTTGGGACAACATGACAGGTGGTGAGCCTAAGCTAATGATATAAATGGTATGTTAGTTTTTGAAAAACCCCATTGATATATCTTATAGAATAATTGACTGTGGTAGAGCCACGCATCAGCTTTTGTTGTTGCATGAATGGGCCGGCTCGACCGGGGAAGTACCACGACCTCACAGAATACCGGCGTGAAGTAAAGGTCTAACTTCTGCGTTTCGTCAGGTGAGTGCAGGTAACCGGTGGCCCACATACTCTCCTCTCCCAATTCTGGGGGCATCTGCTATGCGTCTGGTATTGCGGGTGTTCTTGGGCGGCGGTTACGTGAGCCGCCTGATCGTTTGCCTCCCTTTTCTATAAAAAAAAAATTTACTTGGGTCTCTTGAATCAAATTCCGATGACCCAACCACTCGGCTATCGTGACTGGATAGCCGAGTGGACTGACACTGGACTGGAAGGTGGGTCAAAGAGACTTAATCGTGTAGACTAGACCTCTGTCTGCCCCTGTATTGGGAATTGCGTGAAGATATTTTTTAACTACTTACTTCATTCAGCTCCCTAGAGGATCCACTGCAGGAATTAACTGAGGTATAAGCTTCAAACTCTAATTTGATCGCCTCACATAATATAGACTCCATAGAGTTTGGTTCTATTCTGAAATTTGAATCAGAATATTAATTATTTATTAGCTCATGTACCAAAAAGAGCCGAGGGATTGGGAATGGCGTGAAGATATTCAATTTTTAATTGGCTCTTATAGCCAAGAGACCCAAGTTCGATTTTTCAAAAACTTATGTATAATACTTAATAGACTCAGATGCTACTTTGCGGAAATTCATTACTATACAGTTGTAATAAAAACTTTATAACTCATGTACGATTTATATTGTTGACATAAAGACGGCGACAGACTCACCACCTGCCACATTGTCCCAAAACTATCTTTGCTGGAAGGTGGGTAGGATATATTACACATAAATGGGTAGGATATATTACAAATAAATATTAACAGCTTCAAACCTGGTATGATTGGTAGTCTTATCATTTAAAGCCGTATCTTTCTGTAAAATTAATAGTTAATGTCTAACTTTATCTTCCTTATCTTTCTAGCCTCTGATGTTTAGGTTTGGCTAATTTCATTTATCTTCACTCTTATCCAGAGCTCTACAAGGTCTAGACATTTAAGCATAATTTGGAGAATGTGACAGTAGGTAAATCACCTTCTCAGGGTCTGAGCTATTAGTAAAATTTACATTTAATCGGTCTCATCACCTGTCACAATGTCCCAAAAAATGTCTTCAGTGGAAGGTGGGTCAAAGAGACTTAATCGTGTAGACTAGACCTCTGTCTGCCCCTGTATTGGGAATTGCGTGAAGATATTTTTTAACTACTTACTTCATTCAGCTCCCTAGAGGATCCACTGCAGGAATTAACTGAGGTATAAGCTTCAAACTCTAATTTGATCGCCTCACATAATATAGACTCCATAGAGTTTGGTTCTATTCTGAAATTTGAATCAGAATATTAATTATTTATTAGCTCATGTACCAAAAAGAGCCGAGGGATTGGGAATGGCGTGAAGATATTCAATTTTTAATTGGCTCTTATAGCCAAGAGACCCAAGTTCGATTTTTCAAAAACTTATGTATAATACTTAATAGACTCAGATGCTACTTTGCGGAAATTCATTACTATACAGTTGTACTAAAAACTTTATAACTCATATACGATTTATATTGTTGACATAAAGACGGCGACAGACTCACCACCTGCCACATTGTCCCAAAACTATCTTTGCTGGAAGGTGGGTAGGATATATTACACATAAATGGGTAGGATATATTACAAATAAATATTAACAGCTTCAAACCTGGTATGATTGGTAGTCTTATCATTTAAAGCCGTATCTTTCTGTAAAATTAATAGTTAATGTCTAACTTTATCTTCCTTATCTTTCTAGCCTCTGATGTTTAGTTTTGGCTAATTTCATTTATCTTCACTCTTATCCAGAGCTCTACAAGGTCTAGACATTTAAGCATAATTTGGAGAATGTGACAGTAGGTAAATCACCTTCTCAGGGTCTGAGCTATTAGTAAAATTTACATTTAATCGGTCTCATCACCTGTCACAATGTCCCAAAAAATGTCTTCAGTGGAAGGTGGGTCAAAAGGACCTGTTTGTCTTGACCTTTGTCTACACCTGTATTGGGAATGGGGTTAAGATATTTATTTATATCAATGATTGAATGACTTGAGTACAAACATTCTTATTCATCACACCAATGTTTGCCTCTAGTGGGATTCGAGCCCGCAACCCATAGCTTTGAAGGCGGGGTAACTATCACAAAGGCAATAGGGTTGTGAATTATTAATTGCCGTACCTTTCCACATCCTGAAGGATGTCTCTGGCCTTGTTGACATCAGGGTTGTTGCTGGTTGACGGCATTTCCTCGCATATATGTTGCGGTTTCGTCTCTCTGTACATTGCTGCTTCTCCATTTGTCAGGATGGACCTGAAAGTAAAAATAAAATGAATATCTTCACGCAATTCCCAATACAGGGGTAGACAGAAGTCTAGTCTAGACAGTTAAGTCCCATCGACCCACCTTCCACCGAAGATATTTTCGAGACAACGTGACAGGTGGTGAGCTCGTCGCCGTCTTTATGTCCAAGCCAACGATTTAATTCGTACATAAGTTTTTGAAAAACCCATTGGTAAGGCCTGCCACCAGGGAATCAAACTCGGGTCTAGACTTGAAATTCCGACCACCCAAGCACTCGGCTATCTTGGCTTTTTTCGACCAATAATTAAACAGACAGAGCACAACAGAACAAGCCAGCACACTGCCATTTTCCCAACACTACATATCTGCAAAGCTTATGTTAGAGATATTAACATGCACAATTAACTCTTGGAATTCCTAGATACCTCAGTGTTTAAATTTAACAACCACATTTAATTGTTTCTTGAAATGTTGCACTCATTGTTACAATATTTTTAAAATTATAAAATTAAAATAGATTTTAATTCCCCTGATTAAAAGGTATCACACAAATGGCCATTGTTAATGACATTGAAACTTGCTAATGTAAAATGTAACAAAGCATTGTTTCTATTCTATATGTATTCTATTTTATGTCATAGAATGTTTAATAAATTAGAATTGTAATTTACCCTGGTGAAAAAACTAAAATTAACCTTATGAACGACGGTAGGCTCACCACCTGTCACATTGTCCCACCAAATTTTTTCGGTGGAAAGTGGATAGACGACTTGATTGTCCAGACTTGTGTCTACCCCTGTATAGGGAATGGCATGAAGATTTTTTTTAACCATATGGAATTGGTATTAGAATCAGTATTAGAGTGATGATAGGGTGGAAAACTTTTTAATAATAAAAAGTTTTGCATTTGATCCCATTTTTAACATTGCATAGAGAACATAATTGTTGTAATAACAGAAATGTTCAGTTTTTGACTCACCGTATGCTATTTTGCTTTGGTGACTCAGAGTACAGACTGTCAACACTGTCACAACTGTACGGGTCTGTGAATCTTTGCTCATAAACTACACGATTTATTAATGTTTTCTCGTCTATCGGATGGACTTTTATCGTATAAGGTATATCCATACTTTGTACTGGTACATACTGATGATAAATAGGCGGTGAATTAATTGAATTATCTAATTCGTTACTTAAAGGCGATTGCACTGTACTGTTTGGACTACAAGTTGTACTGTTGAGGTCATCATACTGTATTACAGAAGGTTCTTGCATTGGTTTAACGTAATTACCAGAAGCAGTCTCTTCATCATGTCTGAAATTTTTAGAGCTTGTCACAGCATCGTCTGGTTCACTGAGTTGTCGTTTTTTCGCTCTGTTCTCTTCAATCTTCCTTCTCTTTTCTGCTTTATCTTCATCTGACATTATAAACTCTTTTACCATGCCAATAGAGAGACATTTTTCTAAGCGGCATTTCTGACAGAATCGCCTCGTTACGACAGTAATCTCACAATTATTGGTAAAGGGACACTTAAATTCCTTAGTGGCTAGTGCGTTCCGTCTAAAAAACGCTTTGCAACTCTCACAGGATATTGCATTAAAGTTATAGCCTAAAGCTTTATCTCCACACACAAGGCATATTTTTTGCAAGCTCAATGGAATGTCCTTTTTCTGTTCTGTTACCTCTTCTACCTTTTTAGTAGCACTATCACTACCACTGTCCATTTTAACGATGAAACTATTAGTCTAACTAATAAAAAAGGCGAGTACAAGTTCCTTTTCTTTCATCGGGGTTTTAAGTTGACGCATCGTGCGAAATATGAAAGTGATGAATTATTGAAACAGGATATTCATTTACGATTGTTGTTGGTGAGGAGAGATAACGCGATAATCCACTAAAATAAATGATAAATAAAAGTACAAAAGATACAAATTGTATCGTAAAGGATGACTAATGTCATTGTGTCAATGTCAAGCACTGCGAGTCTGCTATTTGTCAAAAATCCGTAATTGGTAATGTCAAGTATTGCCAACTACCGACTTCTACTACTTTTGGGTATAAATACAGCTTTAAGAGCACATAAAGAACCAACGTATAAAAATATCGTACTTCGTTTTGTTGCTTTTAAATTTAATAAAATAATAAAATGGTAATGAAGAATGGTAATGAAATCAAATAAAATCATTTATTATTGAAATAAGAATGTACAGTGGAGATGCGATTTCTTCGTAAAATCTGAGGCGTTACCTTGGCCGACCGAAAGCGAAACGAAGAGATTTGCAATATGGCAGGTTTGAACGATGACCTTATCACTAAAATTGATAAGGGCGTGCTTCGATGGTTTGGGCACGTTGAGCGAATGATACGAAGAAGAAGAACGAGAGAAGCGAAGACCGAATGGTGAAGAAAATATATAGCGCGAAAGTTAATATTAAAAGGGGTCGAGGTAGGCCGAGACTAACTTTCGAAGACCATGGGAGCAAATTGCACGAAGAGGGGAGGGTCAAGAGTAAGAGTACTACACTTACATACCTTGACGTGCATGTATGAAGAAGATAATAAATCTGAAAGAAGCGAAAGAGGTATGTAGGGATCGCGACACTTGGCGATCTGTTCTCTCTGGCTACCCTGTCAGGGACTGTGCGTGAAGATAAACAACAATAATAATATAAAGTATATTGTGATATCTTTTATAAATTTTTTATAAATAGGAGCGATCACTTCATTGCCAGGGGTTACTGTTATCAATATATTCCTTTATATTATAATAACTTTCCTTAAGTACCTAAACCTTTGTAGGTTTTAACCTTACACCTGCTAATATATGAGGCCGTAATAGTGGCATAGGATGTCCTAAGATGCTACAAATACAGCATGGCGAGACTATATTTGACAGGCTTGACGGCAGCAGCATCCACGCTGCAAGGTGTCTGTTACTGCGAACGCCAAGCCGTTATGCTTCGAAAGCAGAGTTAGTACCGACTCGGCAGTCCGGTAGACGCATAAATTTGTATCTATGATATACTTACACATACAAGACCAGTATGAGAAATTGCGTATATCAAACCGATAAGATGATTTTATGTATAAAAAATTGATGTGACTTTTTTTATAGAAAAGGGAGGCAAACGAGCAGGTGGGACGATGGTAAGTGATTACCGCTGGCCATGAACACCCGCAATACCAGAGGCACAGCAGATGCGTTGCCGGCCTAAGAGTCCTCAGAATTGGGAGAGGGTGGTGTGTGGGCCTCCGGTTACCTGCACTCACCAGACGAAACGCAGAAGTTTGTTAGACTTCTACTTCACGCCGGTATTCTGTGAGGTCGTTGTACTTCCTCGGTCGAGCCGGGGCCATTCATGCAATAACAAAAGCTATGCGTGGCTCTACCACTGTTAAAACTTCATAAGGCTATAATAGTAATCAACATCTATCATGTTTCTTACCTTTTGGTCTTTTTCCCGTAGTTGTGTTACAATTTTTATTATTTTTTCTGTATTTGACAACGCATTTGAATTAAAATATAACATTGTTAATGTGGAAGCGACAGAGGATTTCAATAGAATTTAATAAATAAAGGAATATCACATATAACGAATACTTACTAAAACGATGATATCAAACAGCACCAAGCTCGTATTAGTTATTTATAACTTTTTAAAAAATATTATCAGAGCTTGAAATGAAAAATAATGTAAATATTATTAATTTATTTTTTAAAAAATTTAAACACTATTTTTCATTTTAGCATCATGAAAAAATTAAAATACGAATGTTAAAATAGCGTGAGTCATCATCATTATAACAGTCTATCAGAAATCCACTGCTGAATATAGGCCTCCACCAAAGATTGCCACATAGAGCGGTCCTGTGCCCTCTGCGTCCATTCAATTCAATCGTTTATTTGCTAGAAACAGTGTACACAAGATGACAATTATAAAATAAAAAGATCAAACATGTTTCGTCAATTACCGACATGCAAATACAAATTTAATTAATTGTTAACATAATTAAAAATATTCAGACTAAATAATAGAGATAAAATAATAATTATTAAAAACAATCAACCATAAATACACATTACATTAAAATAAATAAACAATAGAAAATGGTCAAAAAGGTTTAAAAAGTCAATCTAAAAAATAACTTTAATTCGTAATACTTACATTACCTAATTTTATACGTAAAAAAATCATTTAATGAATAAAAGCACTTTTCCAATAACCATTCATACAGTTTACTTTTGAATTCATTTAATCAATTCATTTAATCATTTCATCAATTTATTTAAATATTCAAGCAGTTTATTATATATTTGAAGATGTATAGACATGGCAGTGTCAGAACTCTTAATTTTGTGAACAGAGGCCTACTGGAATCCAGTGGGCGCGCACTACATATAGCCCTGATACATTTCTTTTGCCCAACAAACAAACGCTTTATATCCACAGAGTCTCCCCAAATAACAATTTCATACCCTAACGTTGAGGCAACGAGAGCATGGTAAGCGATCACAGCTATTTTAACATTTACTGTTTCAGGCGAGCGCCTGAGAACATACACGTACTGATGTATTTTCTTGCCGATTTTATCAATAAGTAACTTCCACGATAATGTAATGTGCAATGTAATCCCTAAAAACTTTATATGTTCAGTTTCTTTAATGTTGTCATTGAAATAATTAATTTTAATGTCTTTCTTTTTACTATTTTTCTTGTGAAATTGCATGAACATTGTCTTTTTAATATTAACTGATAGTTTATTGGCACTAAGCCATTCAATTATGTCCTTTACTGAATTATTTATTTCTAAATTATAAGTCAAATCATTATTACATTTAATTAAAATAGATATGTCATCAGCAAACAGTGTGCAACTATGCGTAGTTGTGTTAGGTAGATCATTGATATAGATGATAAACAAAAGTGGGCCCAGCACACTTCCTTGTGGCGCGCCTTTAGGGTTTAATTTGAATTCAGATCGACAAGGTATCATTTCTTCATTATCATTGAAATAAGTAATTTCTACATTTTGTGTACGGATACGGAGATAACTTTTGATCCAATTATTTGCTTGACCTCGGATTCCATATTTATCGCATTTGAAAAGAAGTTTCTCATGACAGTCATTATCAAATGCTTTGCTCATGTCAAAAAACACAGCTGTCACAGGAATTTTTCTATCAATGCATTCAGTGATCTCTTTGACTAATGAAAAACACGCTAAAGTCGTTGATTTTCCTTTTTGGAAGCCATTTTGTTGTTTCAAAATAATATTATGTTTTTGTAAGAAAGACGTGAGTTGATTATGCATTATCTTTTCAAATACTTTCGCGATAATAGAGATATGTGCAATACGACGATAATTATTAATATCATCCTTATCTCCGCTTTTAAATAATGGCGTTACTATTGATTTTTTTTTAATTTGATGGAAACTCGCCTTCTGACATGACAGATTAATAAGATAGGTTAAGACTGGAGCTAATTCCACAGAACATTCATAAGTACCTTTGTAGCAACTTCGTCATACCCAGTAGAGTTTGAGTTATTTAGGGACTTGATGTTCGATAATATCTCTGGTTCGTCAGCAGGCATTAACAAAATACTTGAATTGTTTAGTTTTAATTTGTGAAAATCTCTATTACTAATTTTGTTACTATGTTGAGTAGAAGTATTAATAATAAAATGATTATTATAAATATATTAGCAATTTGTGTCGGATCACTTACTACTTCATCTTGATATGTAAGAAATTCGATATGATTGAGTTTTAAATCATTATTTTTATTGTGGATCAGGTTCCATGAAGCTTTACATTTATTTATTGATTTAAGAATAAAGTTGTTATTACTACTTTGTTTGGAAAGATCAATACAATTTTCAAGAATCTTAGAATATTTATAAAACTTTTTTTATTTGCAGAAGTTTTATTTTTGTAATATTAGAATCGCAGCTTTCTCTTTGTTATACATGAGACTTTTATGCCCGTAGTTAGCCATAGAGTTCTTTGGTTGTGGCTACTTATCTTGTATTTAGCTAATGGAAAACACAGTTTGTGGAACATCAATAATGTTGCATAAAATTCATTAAAAGCTTCGTCTAACTTAGTAGTAGTATAAACGTCTGTCCATTTGAGACTACTCATACAATCCTTAAATTTTATAATGTTCACACTATTTAAATCCCTCTTAAAAATAAATGTAAATAAAAGAGGCATGTATTTTTTTAATCGGTATAGCTAAAAATTGGGCTGTGTCGTGATCCGAAAGTCCTAATGGATGAATTTCGCCTGTAGCATTCTCTACATTACTAACAATTAAGTCAATACAAGATTTTTTTCTCGTAGCTTCATTTATGTGCATGAAAAACTTATAATTCTGTAACAAATCAGTTAAGTCTAATGAAGTTTTCGTATTCTTTAATGTATCAATATTAAAATCTCCTGCAATTACAATGCTATTAGTTATACACCAGGTTTTTAGTTTATGTAATAGTATGTCTAGCTTTTGCAGAAAATGTGCTACGTCCGAATTCGGTGTTCGGTATAAACAAATAATAATTAACTTTTCGCTTGGTATTCTAAGTGCGCAAAATTCAAATTTATATTCCGTACATAATTCTTCTGCAACATTAAATTTCACAGCATTAATATGGTCTTTGACTAATATACATACACCTCCACGGTTTTGTTTCGATCTACAAAAGGCAGATATCAATTTATAACCATTTAGCTTTATATTAGAAACATTTTCAGTGTTTGCAAAAGTTTCAGATAGACACAGAACATCAACTGCCTTTCCGTTATCAAATAGGTCCATAAGAGCTGTATGTAATAAATCACTTTTGTTTAAAACGCTAGCTATATTTTGATGCATTAAATAAACATAACTAAAACAGTTATAATTTCTTTTTCATGACTTTTTGGGATCGGTTTGAAGTAATAAGTTATGGTGCCCTTCATGATTTTTTTATTAACGTTTCCCTTGTTCATTTTACACTGCCTGGTAGAGTTCTTAGCACGAGATGAAATTAAGCCATTTCTGTTCGGAACTAAGAATGACTGTTCATAATATAGTGAGTCGATAAGAAAGTTTATTTTGCTACAAAAATCTAAAATAAAGTGGTTTTTTGTCAAAGTATGCTTTTCCTAGCCTTAAAAATTTACAATTTTTGTAAAATTTACAAGAAATTTCTAATAATTTTTTTAACTTATGTTCATTTAAGTGCTCATTATTGGCATTACAATGCTTTTTTTTTAAGAAAAAACCAAGTTCTATTATAATTTTGTACGGATTGCTGTCTCGTTCTCCTATACACAAAATAACTTTGTCATTAGAATTTAACTGCATGGCATTAAATGTTGTAACCATCTCTTCAGAAGTCGCATGAGGTTTCACAAACGAAGAAATTTGGTATTTTTCATAATTAGTATTTTGACGCGAATGAATAAGTGAGGTGGCTTAATTTACGCATTGTTGTCCACCTAGTATCATTATTCGTTTTTGGCAAGAGGTTATTCTGTTGTCAGGTATCGAAGTTGACAAAAACAGGGATGTCGACTTTGCATTAAAATTTTTGTCACTTGTAAGCGGCATCGTCTGCGTAATTGATTTCTGGTGTGATTCGGAGACATTTGGATTTTGTTCAATATTTTTTTTAATTGTACATTATCTGTATCATCATCATACATGACACAGGATGCTTCTAACTGGAAATTTGTTACGCTAGTACTTGAGTTTGATTGTACATCTACCACTTGACATATGCCTGTGCATTCCCCATAACTAAGGTCCATTCGTAGGTTTTGAGGCAGTTTCATTAAGCGTCTAGGTCCCATTTTCCTTTTTTCGTAGAGGTATATATGGGAATATTTTTCATCGGACTCCAACATACTCTTTTAAGAAGATCCAATTGTGTTTTTTGTTCTTCCAAAATTTTATTCCTAATTTTTCCATTGACTCTCTGCAACATTATGCAGGTCGTTGCTCCATCCTCTTGGGGGTCGTCTTACACGGTGGCAACCGACTACAGGCAAATACAGCCTGTAGTCGGTTGCCACTCGAGAACGTTTCTTCCTCAACGGTTATTAGTTCTACGAGCTATGTGGCCGGCCCTTTGCAACTTTAATGGCTTCAACGGCTTTGTCTGATATCCTGGCTCAGCTGAGGATTTCTTCGGATTGCGGGGAAACACCGAATTAGCATGATTAATTCATACTTAATAATGAAACATTATAAAACAGGACATTCAAGAGAAAACAATTACTCAGTATACGGAACAGGATAAAGTAAATGACTTTCTTTATCCATGAGTATCGACAGTGTCGCGGGATACAGCATATTTTATATGGGTATTGGTGAAATATAATATCAGTAGTAAAGGTGATAGTGTGAGGATGATAGGGAGCTGTGTGACTGAGTGCAGCGTGGTTTAGAGCTATGTAACATATAATATAATGAATCGAATAATAATAATATTGATATAATAATTAATAATGAATCGATTGACATCGTATTTATTTAAGTCGGAATAATAATTTAGGCGCTACGAAGGTAACATAAATAAATAAATACATACATCGACGAACATATTCAGGCTCCATTTGAAAATTCGTTTTACAACGTCCGTGGATGAGCATACACCGGTTTTCATGGTATCGCCAGCTATGAGGTCCCGGGTTCGATTCCCGGTCGGGTCAGTGGAGAAAACACTTTTTCTACATTTTCTCGGGTATGGATGTATGTGGTACCTCCGTTGTTTCTGTTTCCTTACTATAAGTGCTTAAGCTACTTACTTTGGGATCAGAGCAATGTATGGGATGTTGTTCCTTTCTATATATGTATTCTTATATACTTAGTGGTTGTATTCTGCGTGAGAAGTTTGAGGAACAATGAAACTACCAAATTAACAAACAACAATATATTTTGATCATTTGATACTGTCTATGTATGTATTTATATAGTTTCGCAGCACTACAATGTTACGGTAGTTTGCTGAAATGCCACACAATAGAATATTTCTTATTTTTATTATAATAAATGAATAAAGATCTTCTCTCAATTCCCAATGCAGAGTTAGACAGAGGTCTAGTCTAGACAATTAAGCCCCTTTCATCCACCTTCCCCGAAGATATTTTCGGAACAACGTGACAGGTGTTGAGCCGGTCTCCGTCTTTATGTCCAAGATAATTTAATTTTGTTAACATGATTTTTCTATTATTATTGTGTTATCAAGCCTTTCTTTTTTTTAATACCAGTCATACATACATAGAATACTAATATCACAACCCTTTCATTTCACTTTGCCAGTAATATCTTTAAACGAAGTTCGATAAGTTTGCTCAGTTTTTGCTACTAAGGGTACCTGTTTATAACGTCTAGACGTGACATAATCGTCGTGCATAAACCTAATAACAAAACGATTAATTGGCAAACACAAACAAAAATGAGGAAAGATCGACTTTTGCTTTGTAAGCAAATGTAAAATTTGTCGCAAGCAAATGAAATTTGCGGACATTTCTGGAAATAGACGCGACGTAACAATTAAAGAACACAAACCTGTTAATAATAACACGTTCACGCCATTCTCAATACTGGATAGACAGAGGTCATTTAAGTCTTTTCAACACACTTTCCACCGAAACACAAAACTAAAAGGTGACAATTTTTATAAGAGAGTTTAAGTCACTGAAAAGTTTTGAAAGGTTGTTGAAAATGTACTTGGTTATTGAAATTTAAACATACTTTCACTATTCTTGATACTGTGATAGACAGAGGACCAGACAATTATGTCCTTTCACCGAAAATATTTTCTGACACAACGTTACAGGTGATGATCCTGTCGCGAAGTTCTTTTAAATATTTTTTTTATATTTATTTATTAACAACAACCCATACGTACAACCCTCAATCCTTCTTTTCTAGTAAATCGATGAACGGCTAAAGTGCAATAATGCTGGGATTGCGATTACTAAGTGTTTTCTAGCGTAGCAATTATGGCAAACCGTGGAATAGAATAGAACAGAACGGACGGACGGACGGACGACGGACGGACGGACGGGATTGACGGACGGACGGACGGATGGACGGACGGACGGGATTGACGGACGGACGGACGGACGGACGGACGGACGGACGGACGGGATTGACGGACGGACGGACGGACGGGATTGGACGGACGGACGGACGACGGACGGACGGACGGACGGACGGACGGGATGGACGGACGGACGGACGGACGGACGGACGGACGGACGGACGGACGGACGGACGGACGGACGGACGGACGGACGGACGGACGGACGGATGGACGGACGGACGGACGGACGGACGGACGGACGGACGACGGACGGACGGACGGACGGACGGACGGACGACGGACGGACGGACGGACGGACGGACGGACGGGAAACTTCGAATAAAAAAGGCATCATCTCCCTTACAGGTCCTTTGTATATTTTGTAGATCTAAGCTTTTAATAGAAGATATTACAGTGATTCCAATTACTGGTTTAAATCGAAATCACGAACAATATTTTCAATTTTTGATATCTAAATAATTAGACATTTATCTGTAATCTATAGATTTGCGGATTTCGTGATGTCAGTTTGCTGAAATATGACATTCGCACATTTTGACTTATCTTTACGTTATGCTTGATCTAATCTGTACGTACTAGATAATGATTAACCTTTGCGAGGCAGCCATCGGCATATTTGGTGATATAAGACTTATAATTACTAATATTTAAGAATGAACATTATATTCATACGATGACACCAGTATTTGATATGAAATCTGGTTCGAAGTGAAGGATAAATGTATGCTAAGCTCAAATTATTAACTATGTTGTAAAAAGTCTCCGAGTGGTTGGGTGATAGGAATTCGGGTCCAGAGACCCGAGTTCGATCCCCAGGTAGTAGGCTCGTACCAAAGTCAATCATTTGAAAATCAGTTGACGTAAATAATATATAATTAACGACGTCCTTAACCTCTTTCTTTACCTTTCCATCTGTATATTAGAAAAATCATTAGCCATGCGTTAAAAACATCAACATATCCTGCTTTTAAATGGTTTATTTGTATATTGACTTTTAAATAGTAATAACTATTCCTTATAAGTCTTTCTTTGAAATGTCTCATGCAAGCAAATTACCGCAACGTGTTGATGACCTTGTGTTTTCACGTTAATATAATGAAAGCACTCGATGCTTCATGTTTTAATTTATAAAAATTATTATTTAAAATGGATCCTATTTTCAAATACCTTGTTGTGTTTATAAAACTCCTCACGCTTTTCGATTTAGGAGATTCAGACACGTATAGTGTTAAAATAGGAACGGAGCACCATGTAAATCTAGTAGACAGCAGATTTCTAAGTTTTACAGTTGAGCCAAAGTATCTTCTTAATTCAAATGAGAAGTATAACAAGTAAGTGTAATGTTTTTTCTTTGTTTTTTTTTTTTTTGGGTGGGGAATTAACGTTAGCATGGTTGGGCTGTTCGGAAGAGCTTCATTGAAAATTAACAACAATTAAGCCTAAAAATTAGATAAAAAATCAAGAATATCAAATAAAAATTTAGAAATAATTTTTTTTAACAAATTTTACGAACTAAGCTTAAAAACAGAAAGTATTTCGTTTCGAAACGTATATCAATATAGGTTCTGACGCAGGAAAAAGTGCACCGAACTGCTGGGATAGACAGGGGTCCAGACATTTAAGTACTTTCGACCCACTTTACACCGAAAACATTTTTGGGACAACGTGACGTGGTGTTGAGCCTATCGCCATCTTTATGTCCTTATGTCCAAGCCTGCAATATAAATCATACTTAAGTTTTAAATAAAAAAAATAACGGTAAGAGCCTGTCACCTGAGGAACGAACTCGGGTCCTTTGAGCCGAATTGCCATCACCCAACCACTCAGCTATCGTGACTTCTTTGCAGACGAAAATCTTTCCTGTAGTTTATTAAGGCATTTACAGGATGTTATATTATTTAGGGATTTATTGCAATGAGGAAATTATTCTTTATCTCTTTTCCGCAGCAGACACTGCATATGCATGGCTTCCTCTCTATCACCAGCATACATCCGTATAGCTGGACCTTCCACTTCACGGATGACCTTCAAGAATACGACCATCACCATAGAAGATCCACCGACATCGACGAGAAAAAGAGACACAGATTTGTTTCCTCTATCCCTCTTTACTGGACAAAAAGACAGTTTATTGTCAATGAAAATTGAGCAATGGGAGAAGTTCATCAAATGGGCCAAAAAGACTGGTTTCGATTTGGTGTTTGCTTTGAATAATGACGAGAAGACTGTCTCCGGCATGTGGGATCCGAACACGGCTCTGGATATTTTGACAGTGGCAGGAAGAGCCAACGTTGGTGACATGTTTTGGCAGCTGGGTTATGGTAAGTTTTTCAGTACACTAAAAATATCTGTGTGCTATTCCCAATACTGGGGTACAACAGAGGTACAGACAATAAGTCCTTTTGATCCACTTTTTACCAAAGGCGGACTTTTATGGAACGACGCGTCAGGTGAGCCTGTCGCAGTCTTTGTGTCAAAAATGGTATAAATCGTACATAAATTTGGAAATAACTCATTGGTTACAATTTACCGCCTGAGGATCGAACTCAGGTCTCTTGACTCTTATTCCTATCACCCAACCACTCGGCTATCGTGGCTAGTGTATTGATTACCGTGTATGTGTATTGATTTAGTGTAAGTGATTACCGCGCAGAGATGCAACATCTCTTCGCAAAGCCAGGGGATCTAGCCGATGAGATAGAGTATGGTCGTTGACAATTCGAGCAGCTCTTCTTTGGATACGGTCAAATGGAAGGAGAACAGTACTCCATGTGCGGCCGAACTGCGCCTTATAAAGTCACAAGCGGTGGGCCGGCATTAAGTACTCTCGCGCTCTACTGGACACGCCAAGCTTTTTAGAGGTCAATTTGGCCTTCCCTTCCAAATGACCGCGAAACTGAACGCTACTCGATATATCGACGCCAAGGATTCCTATGCTGGCTGAGGCAACTAGGGGAGTGCTCTCAAAATGAGGTGATACGATGAAGGGTTTCTTTTTTGCGGTAAACGCGCAAACTTGACATTGGCAGCTTCTTAAGTTGCAAGACTTTAAACTCTTTAATATACATACAAACATAGGGATAACATTACATCCTTTGCTCTGATCCCTAGGTAGGCAGCTTTCGCACTTGTATTATAGAATCAGAACCAAAAAAGGTACCACAAACACCCAGACCCGAGATTTTTGCATTAACCCGAGTTAATGCAAAAATGACTATTTCAAATGTAAGAAATAGTCATTTTTGCATTAACCCGACCGGGAATCGATCCTGGGTCCTCAGTGCTGACCACACCATGAAAACCGGTGTGTACGTCACTCGGCCACAGAGGTCTCCAATCTTTTACATTTTAATAATCTTTTACCTTTTCAGAATGTACTAACCAGACGATGGAAGAGTACCTTAACGACTTGGAGACTTTACGTGTGATCGTGGAGACCTTCCCGCCCGGCAGGTCGTCATCTTGGCACGTTGTCGGTGGTGATGTCACCCCCTGCCTACGTGCAGATTCTAAGAGTGACTTCAAAGACTACGTCACCTTGTCTAATGATATGATGGACGCAATATTGCTTAATGGGTGAGTTGGAATAATTTTATAAAAGTTATAGTAAATATTTTTTTATATCTAAATAAATAAATAAATAACTAAATATCTTCACGCAATTCCCAATACAGGGGTAGACAGAGGTCAAGTCTAGACAATTAAGTCCCTTTGACCCACCTTCCACCGAAGATATTTTCGGGACAACGTGATTTTTATATCTAATTTATTAAATTACATAAAATAATAAATATTAAGCATAGATGAGCTTGTCGTATTTTTAAATTAATACGAAAAGTACATTCATGCCAGATAATCAAGTCCTTTTGAGCCAACTTTCAAAGACTATTTAGACAACGTGACAGGTGGTGAGCCTGTCGCTGTCTTTATGTCCAGCAATATAAATCGTACATAAGTTTTAAAAAAACTCATTGAAACGTACCTACTACTAGGGGATATCATTTGGCTATCGTGACTTAATAATATATAATGATTTTCATTAAATCTATAAATAAATAAATATCTTCACGCAATTCCCAATACAGGGGTAGACAGAGGTCAAGTCTAGACAATTAAGTCTCTTTGACCCATGTTCCACCGAAGATACTTTCGGGACAACGAAATTTTTATTAAATCTGTTTTATTTAAAACAAAAGGCTGTGGTAGTATAAACTGTGATAAGCTTTAGGTTTTTCCCAAATATTGCTTATAGTTTTAATATACAAATATATACAATAAAATAACCACCGAATCAGAGAACCTCCTTATTTTTTAAGGATATTTAAAGTCCCGATAGCCGTGTGGTTGGGTGATTGGATTTTCGAGTCGAGAGACCCGAGTTCGATCCCCAGGTGGCAGGCTCGTACCAATGGGTTTTTCTAAAACTTATGCACAAATTATATCGTTGGCTTGGACATAAAGACGGCGACGGGCTCACCACCTGTCACGTTGTCCCGAAAATATTTTCGGTGGAAGGTGGGTCGAAGGGGCTTAATTGTCTAGACTAGACCTCTGTCTATCACTGGGAATTGCTAGGAGATTTATTGATTTTATGAAATTTCAACTGACATAGGCGATTCGAACCCATGACCTTTGCCATGCCGTGGCAAATCTCTTATCTCTGAGTCACTGTGTCCTACACTACAGTTTTTTACATAAAAAATTTTCTCTACCGTACCTAAAAAGTCCTTACTACTTCATTTTTTAACAATGACTGATGGTGTAAAAACTAGTAGTTGTCGTCACCGCTTCTGAGAGGAGTACGTAAGACCTTAAAGATGTTAACTGACGGGAATGACGTGAAGATATCTAACAGATGCGGACTAGGCACTTTGCACCGGAGGTCTAGAATTCGAATACCACACGTGTCCGATATATTTTTTATTACTCTTTTTTTACAGAAATGCTTCAGCACAACAACTCGAACGAATGTCAGAATCTGACCGTTACAAGTTACTGAAACTCTTGAGCCTCAGCGACACACCACTGTGGCTGACGGAGAAAACTCAAAGCCAGTATACCGAGTTAGAGAGGGCCGCGGACTGGCTCGCCAGTCTCGGTTACTCGGCGAGGAATGGATTCTCCGTTCACTTTAGAGAATTGTTAGAGGATGAGCTTCATGAGCCAACACTGGTAAGTTTTGTTACTTCTTCTTTTTCTTCTTTACAGCCTATCAAATGCCCCATGAAATCTGCTGAATATAGATCTCCACTAAAATAAATATCTTCACGCTTTTCCTAATATAGGGCGGACATAATAGACAGACGTCTAGACTATTTATTCCTTTCGATTTACCTTCCAACGAAGATAAGTTTGGCATAACGTGACAGGTGGTGAGACTGTTGCCGTCTTTACGTCCAAGCGAACGGTATAAATCGTACATAATACTTTGAAAAAAAAAATCTATTGCTATGAGCCTTGGGGGTCGAACTCGGGTGTCTTGACTCTAATTCCGATCACCCAACCACTCGGCTATCGTGACTTCTTGTAAATCTCGTGACTTGTAAGTCTCGTAAATTGTGAAATTGTGACACGAGACTCCCCTAAAATTTGCCATAAAGAACGGTCTTTCAACCATCTACATCTATCGACTTGAGGGTTCTATAGTACGCTTGTATAAACGAGGTTGCCACTCGAGCTCTTCTAAAGACACTTAGACGATCAGGCCCACCAAATGTCACGCTGTCTTAAATAGACTTTGGTGTACATATATTAACAATTACTTTACATACTCCAAAAATTTCTCCGTTTCATCATACGTTAATAAGTGAAATAAATAACATAAATAAGACAGAAAACTAGACAATTAAGTAGTAAGACAATATATATATATATATATATATATATATATATATATATATATATATATATATATATATATATATATATATATATATATATATATATATATATTCTATAGTACGCTTGTATAAACGAGGTTGCCACTCGAGCTCTTCTAAAGACACTTAGACGATCAGGCCCACCAAATGTCACGCTGTCTTAAATAGACTTTGGTGTACATATATTAACAATTACTTTACATACTCCAAAAATTTCTCCGTTTCATCATACGTTAATAAGCGTACATATATATATATATATATATATATATATATATATATATATATATATATATATATATATATATATATATATATATATATATATATATATATATATATATATATATATATATATATATATATATATATATATATATATATATATATATATATATATATATATATGTACGAAGGAGGGACGAAACTACTTAATTGAGCAAAAAAACAATTCCTGTGCCAGGAGACATCGCTCTTCCATATCTTAGCGAAATATTTGTATATTTACGAAATTCTTAATTGTTAAGCAAACATAGTTAGTAGAAAACAAAGTATAATAAAATACGTGCAGAGTTTGTGTGTGTGTGTGTGTGTGTGTGAGTGTGTGTACATATAGTAAGAATTACTTTACATACTCCAAAAATTTCTCCGTTTCATCATCACACCAGATAATTGTAACCACTTGTATTCTCTGTGTTTACTTAAATAAAGATATTTCATTGTTATTTTTTATTTTTATTGCAGAGTTTCTACATGGCACTTTTGTACAAAAACTTAGTCGGTGAACGCGTCCTTAATGTAGAATTAACAGCTTCTCGAGCGACACTGTTCGCGCACTGCGCATCGCTGCGTCACAAGCCCGTGCCTGGTGCGGTCACTCTATTTGGAGCGAACATGGATGACGAACCAGCGAGATTCTCTATTAAACTGTCAAAAAGAGAAGATGGTGGCGATATTATGCAGTTTATATTTGGTCATGACAGTAGCGGGTAAGGATGACAGCAGAATTTTTTTTTATCTTACAACGCAAATGAACAATAAAGTAAATAGACTGAAAGAGACAAAATCAACTACGCTGCTCTTATCCCAAAGTAAGTAGCTAAGAAATTTGTGTTATGGAATCGGAAACAAAGAAAATAGCTCAAACACCCAGGCCTGAGACAATGTAGATGAAGTAGTTTTCTATATTCATCAAAATGTATTACATAGTAAAATAAATAAATAGATATCTAAATATCTTCACGCAATTCCAATACAGGGTAGACAGACTCTAGTTTAGATAATTAAGTCCCTTTGACCCACCTTCCCCCGAAGATATTTTCGGGACAACGTGACAGGTGGTGAGCCCGTCGCCGTCTTTATGTCCAAGCCAACGATGTAATTCGTACATAAGTTTTTGAAAAACTCATTGGTACTGCCACCTGAGGATCGAACTCGGGTCGCTTGACTCGAAATTCCGACCACCCAACCACTCGGCTATCGTGACTTATAAAACGTAAACATGTGTTTATAATTCCTTTCTCTCGGCTGTGTGTTACCAAGTCGAGAATACTCTATGCCAGGTAAGTTGCGCACAAACATAAAGCATATGACATAAAGACGGCGACAGATTCACCTCCAGTCATGTTATATTCAAAAAGTGCCTTCGATGAAAGATGGAACGAAAGTACTTCATTGTCTAGACCTTTGTCCACCCCAGTATTGAGATCCCGTGAAGATTTTTTTATAGTGTAACACAAAAGTAGTAGCGAGTAACTAATTTAAGAATACATACGTTTCAGGAACATTGTTGTGAATGGACGGGCGATGTATTTAGAGGGCGATATAAGGCCCGTTGTGAAACGGGTTCGACCTTACAAAACTCTCCTAATCAATCTTCCACCGAAGTCATTTGGTTTTTGGGTACTAGCCAATACTCAGATAAACGCCTGCAAGTATAAAGATGATTCAAAAACCGAAAGTGAATTTATTGAAGTGATACCAATTGAAGTGGAGGACGCAGAAGAAGAAAACATTATTAAAAGGAGACGTTCAGCTATACGGAAACGTGATGTTGCTGATTTAGATAAATCTTATGAATCTATTGATTTGTATAATGAAAAGTCCGGTCAAGAAGTAAATAGCAAAAATGAAGCTTTACGCAGACAAGTAGATAGCCTTATTAACGAGTTGAAAAATTTTCATGAACTGTTGATAAATAAGAAAGATCAGCAAACAAATGAATTTCCAATGAGATTCAAGCGACAAGCATTTGATAGGGAAAATAAGAAAAAATTTCCTAGAAATGGTTTGAAATCAAGGTTTTCTAAACATGCATATGAAAAACAATCGGAGTTTAAATCAAATTTAATTGATAAATTACTACAATTCAAGAATGAAAAATTGTCAAAGCTAGGAAAAGGTAGGTTTAATAATAGGAGTGTCAAGCGATCTAAAACTAAAGCGTGTACTGAAGAACATACTGTACTTAACGAAGAAAAGTCAAGAAGAAAACGTAGAAGTGTAAGGAAAGAAAAGACAATAAATAACCTAGACGATACTAGGAGAAGTAAAAATATTAACAATCATATGTACAAAGAGACAGCCGAAAATGTAGTAGATATCGGCGACGACCAGTTTGTTGTTGGGAATGTTTTGCACAAGTTGAAAGAAAACTTACGTCAATTGCCAGTGGAAATTGAAGAAAATATGGAGAAGTCTGATGATGATGAAGACTCTTTAGATGCTAATGAAATAATTTTGAAAACAAAACTATTAGATGATGGAGCAGTTATAAATATAAGCGAGAAAACAAATCGTGGTATATTAAAATCGACATTTGAAGATTTGATATCTCTGTTGGCAGATTTGAACAAACATTTAAATAGATTTTGGAGTACATTTACTTTGCTAGAATAGGAAAATAACGGTTAGGTTTTAAAAAGTGACTGATTTATTTGTAAATATAATTTTAAGTAATAAAGTAAAAACATTTATTTTTATTTTATAAGTCTTCTCTTAAATTTTAGAAGTCATGTAGGCATGGGAGTAGTGTAGGAACGGTTTAATGTGATTTTGCAATATATAAAATGTGTAGTAGTTCACTTTCAAGTTTGAATATTAATCTGTAATTTTCATGCAAAGCTTCAGTCTCCTTCTTTTTTACAGTCTATCATGAGTCCACTGCTGAACATAGGCCTCCCCCAAAACTTTCCACAGTGAATGATCCACAGCAAGCTGCATTCATGGACTTCCGCAACATTTTACAGAGTTTCAGTCTAGTCCATATATTTTTTTATTAATACATACATAAGGGCCTATTCCTTGCATAGGACATAGGCTTCTCCCGTACGGAAGATTTGCCATAATCGCCACGCTGGGCAGGCAGATTGGCGCTAGCAGTAGTATACTATTCGCACCTCAGATATTGCTGTCCATCTTGGTTTGATTACTTAGGTCTTACATTTTAGAAATGGTTTTCGGCCATCTATCGGTTGCCATAACGTTATATAAGGCTCTTACCCTTAGTCGCCTTTTACGAAACCCACGGGAAGAAAGGGAGTGACAATATTCTTACACCGTTACTAACTAAAACTAACTCTAACTAAAAAGCTAACTCACTGATGATGGCTATCTTATTACGAGGCATTTATCAGCTTAGACACTTCTTCTTCTTTACAACTTATCAAGAGTCCACTGTTGAACATAGGCCTCCCTCAAAGCTTTCCACAAAAACGGTCCCATACCACCTAGCTCCGACACTACTGCCCGTCAATGGTATGCTGAATATTGGTCTAGTATTTTTCGAGGTAGTAATCCCCCTAGCTCTCGGTAGCATTTTCTTTAGTCGTCTCATACGACACCCATGGGAAGGAATGGGTGGGTATATTCTTAGACCGTAGCTACATGGTTTTTCATTTCGTAGCACTTTCGATATACTAAATGTAATTTAGGTTTAGATCATCAGAGAACTACTCGAATCTAAGATGTTTATATGTAGGATATCTGTGTAGGTTTATTGTGCCGTCAGCTTGGGCATTAAATGCCGATAAGTTCATCACCACACCAAAGTAAGCCTCGATATAAAGTGAGCCCAATGGCCTTCAACGAAAATTGCGTAAAGATAATGTCCATCAGTGTAGTCTTATCAAATTTTATTAAGATACCTTCTGCTCTTCATCCCCCAGATAACATGGCAGATAGGCAATCATATGACGAACATAGAATGCATTTTTCAGCATAATTAACATGTTTTCATCTTGAGAATGTAAAAAGTAGTCTAAATGAAATTAAAGTTACTGAAAATAAAACAATTGAATGGTGGTACAATGTAATTTATTTATTATTTAACAACATGGTAGATACACCATTTTCACATTCACAGTAAAGTTTATATGAAAATGGCAACCTCTAAACCTTTGTACGTAACTAATAGGGACGATTAAATAAATGTAACAATGCATTGCAACATTAAAGATAAATGAATCTGCTGCGAAAGCCTACCTTACGTAACTACATAAGTGATGTGTGGAAATCAACGTTTTAATTATAGAGATTAAATTCAATATCGTTTGGCAGTATTTATAAGCCAGAAATACTGCGAACAGAAACCTAAATTACCATCAATAACAAGGTTCCACAAAAGCTCAATCTGATTTTAATTACCTAAAAACATTTTCAACAATAACCTCTTTTTCATTTTTCATTCATAACTCTAAGTTAAATGTAATTGTGGTTAAGCTACTAACCTTTCTTTTAATAACAATACAACATACATATGAACCACGTTCATATCAGAATTATTTTTTTTTTCAAAATTGTTTTACACATTTCTTTAAATATTTACGTTAATTTCGGTAAACTTGCAATTTTAACACTAGATGTCACTAATATTAAAAGCTAACGTACTAGAAAGTGGCCAATAACTTTCTTATGAAATAATTTGTACGCTCGAGGAAAATATCTTAACAGTTGACAACAATAAGGGCGAGAATATTTTTGAAATGGCAACACACTCTTTTTTTCCCCTCGAACGTAGCAATAAAATATACATCTCAACTATAAAGACACCATGTCATTAAATAAAATATATACATTCGCACATAGTCCGGCAAGATTTAAAAATATCTATCGAAAGAGCAAAAATTTTAGCAGTCTGTGGCACTTCCTCAGTTCTTTTTGTAAAGCTCTTTCCACACTATGTGAGAACGTGTTAATTTCTAACAAAGTAATACTGGCTTTATTTAGTGTATTGAAGCTCTGGTGTATGTGGTACTAAGTGTCGTTGTCTCTAATATCGTCTATAAATATTTTATGCATGTCGTGATATCTGTTTGTAGTTATGGTTATGCTATAAATTGGAACATAACACCGATTATAGGTTAGGCTCTGTTTGATTAAGATATTCAATGGATTTCTGTGATTGAATGGCAAATAACGAAGCAGTCTTATTAAAAGAACAGAGGAGTCAAGAAATTCGCCAATATTTTTTTGGTATGAGTGACAAATTTAATCAAGGAATTTAAATTCATGCCTAACTAAGATCACATGATCTCATGAAATAAGTCATATTCTTTCTGAATTTATTATAAAAGTAAAACAGTACTTTTAATGGAATATTTTCAGCCAGAGTTTTATTTGAAGTCCAATGTTCATTTAAATTTTGCTTCTTTCTTTCGGTGAAATCTATATTTTTTGTTAGATTTGTAATTTGTTTTTTATAAAATGTGAAATTATGTACGTGCTTATATCAGATATTCTATTATATACTGTTAGAGGATTACAGATAATGATTGTGTTATGACATATTATGGATCTTAACGAAGTTCAAAAAACTTTATGGTTATTTTTGATGATTATAGAAGCTTATATTTATAATAAACATTTTAAAAATGTTTCTCGATGTTTGGTTATTGCTTATTGCATTAGTTGTAGCGAATTTTGTTAAAATCACCTAGTAGCTGTTGAATTAACAATATATAATCTTAAAATTATTTCAGGCATTTGACAAATATGTCCTGTGGTGAGTAACTGAAATAGGATTAATGTGTTTAAGAGAAATTTATCAGTAATTATGCAATTATATCCCAAAAATTTATAGGTCATTTCTAAATAATCAAACCTAACGAGAATATATAAATAGACAACAATATAAGTTGGTATATAATATTTCATTTACCCTGAGTACGAAAGTCATAAGATTAATTACTCAATTCAACGGATTTTGCATTTGGAGAAATTCTGGAAATTGGTCTCTCAAGATCACTTTAAATTTATGCTACGGGCGTAAACAATAAAAGTTGATCAATAAATTGCCTTTTTTTTATAAATAATTTACAATTATGTCTACTCTACATACCTACCTTGTATAAACCTCATCATAAATTCAATATATTTTAAATTTTAAGGGAAAGTATAACTGGATGTAGAACGTGCGTTGGAGTTTTAATGCTAATTTTTATTAATGATTCTTCGGATCTATGTCCATTTATACTGATTAAATTGTGGAGATTATATATTTATACATCAAGTTTCATCTTCATTATCATTAAGGACATTGCATGAACACTACACATAATGAAACAAAACTGTGACAACCATTTGATATCACCCAAATTCCTTTACAAATTGCGCAATCAAGCAATCATATCCCTAAATATATTATAATACTATACACTGGACACCGAAAGCTTACATACAAATATTATGCTTTACGAAGCGTTTAAATATAGATTAAATATTAAGGAAATTAAAGACGAATTGAGAGAGAACGACACACAGATACACCTCTCAAGAGCTGCCTTACACTTACATAATAATAAACATGCACACAATACAAAGTATATGATTGAAACTTAGGTTTTAAATTAGTGACAAACAGCGGATTTCAATGGAATTATTTACGTTATACCTAATCCTCTCTACGTATCAAAATAATTTTCTAATTCACTATCACTACGTTAAAGAGAGTCAACAACGAAGGCCATAGACACACTACTGATAGATTTCGAAGATAGAAGATAGAAATGATCTAGGGTAGCATTATATTATAGAAATAGAGATTAACATACAAGAGGATATTGAGAGGCTATGAATGATAGAGTTGAAATATTGGTCGTGTCAGATTTATAGAAAAACCGAAAGTCCGGACGCTTAAATCTATTATTGTTTATTCCGAACAACTACGAACAACAGTTTAGCTAGAGATGCCATGCACGTATAATAGAACTATCGCATAATACTTCGTAAACCTAAGCTAAACACACGTACACGGTGAATTTATAATAAGTACCTTAACAGTATAAAGATTGTGAAGTTGAAGTGACGAGTTATGAAAACGGACGGGTCAAAAAGCTTTTTGTAAAGCACCCATCACCGATGATCGAACGCAGTTAGATGAACAGATGTCGCTAATAACGTATCAGACTAAAATAATATTTTAATTATGGATATGCAAATAATGTCAGAGTCGAATAGCGTGAGAAATATTTAGAATCTTATAAATCTGAAAATAGAGTAGCGTTTTCATTATACGATCTGAATTTTAATTGTATTTACATGGCTGTATATTGAATATTTATTGTGAATTCGCAGTAGTATGAAAGTAATTGACAAAAAAACGTTCGTTTAAGTAAGCGTGGGTTTAATAACTGAATAATAACTGAGTATATAAAAAAATAAAACCTAAAAGAAGGAAATACATGATGCACTGATTTTATTGCAGAAGTTTCCGTCGAAGTTTTCGTAATCTATGAGAGCGTAGAAGAAGTGATTTTTTCAAGTGAAGTCAAATAGAGGACCAATGAGATATTTTAATTTAGTGAAAGATTCAAAGTCGAAGTTTAAAGAAGCTAAAGTGAAAGTACGTAAGGGCGCGAGCGGTCGGTCCGCGTCTGGCGCACAGCAATAGTTTTATTTTATTTATATATCACAGCTTTTGACGATAACAAATCTTTTGCATTTGCAGCTTTACATATGGAGACAAATATTCGAACAATTATCTTTGCGAACCTTCCCATTTCCATTATCAACCACTAGTTCCATTAGCGCACTATACTTAACATTTCATCCATTTTATTTAAGGATTTATCCACTTTCCAACGCATTAATCGCTCGAAAAATTTGCTCACACGAACATTAACTTTACACCTAAGCATAAAACATCGATAAAACGTTCAGATTTGCGTTAACGACGCTAAATTGTTACAACGGTAAAACAACGACAGGTTAAGTGTTATCTACATCCCTTAACACATTAGTCTAAACGAACACCGATCTTATATTAAAATACATGCAGGAACAAAACTGACATCTATTAAAAATTGGAAGAAGCGTTCGGTAGGCCAAACGCCTTCCCCTATTATAAACCAGTAACAATATTGTACCTATTTTTATTTTCGATGTGGATATTAAGGCTAGGTCCATTACAGGTATGTACACCTAAACAAAATTCACTGACACAATATCGATTAACAATGCATAAGCACGCATGCAAAAGATTTAGAGGCAAAAGTCGGAGAGTTTCAAGTTGTAAAAGGAGAGACAGGTATAAAGACAGAGCGAAGAGCGCAAGCCACACATATATTTTACCCTTACTGGTAAAACGTCTAAGTCGAGAGACACCAAGCCAAGTGGAATTTGGATGAAAACAAATTTTAAGATCGAATACATTGTTATTTCAATGTAAGTTTATTCCGTAGATGAGAAATAGACGAAGGAAGGAATATTTCATTAAAGTCAGAGTCTAAACACGCGTGCTACAGGCTTATAATACGTTATTCCCTCTTCTATTCTTTTATTAACATTACACCATTCTAGTTGTATCTAAACTTATTTCCTCTTTACACTTAAATAACAATATATCACAAGCATCAACATATAAAAATGGATTCGTTTCACATTTTTTTCGATATTCTGCGCCGGTTCTTGTTTATATTTTACGGATTTTTGACCTAACGTTTGAGATGTATTTCTGTTTTCATTGGCTATATAGAGGGTCGCTCTCCACATTTTTTTCCTATGAATGTATAAAAATATTATTGCTCATTACCAAGCACCAACGCGCCACTAGCCAACTACGTTTCGAATAAATTTAGAATTCGAGTCTCTCCTACAAAAATGTTTGAGCGCGAATGATACGATTTTTTGAACGAAATATCTCTTGTATCTGTCGGTTTTGGGAGGTTATTGGTTGGTGGAGTGCTGTGAACGGGTCTGTGAAACGTCGTAACAATCAGCTTAGCAGCTACATCATGTATTCAGGTTAATATAATAAAGATGGCGGTTGCGGTATCGTGTCCAGCTTACTGCATTACACACTTGCTCTCGATTTGTGACTTCAGTTCGTTCACTTGCGTTTCGATGGTGTTTTTCAGTTCTGGAATGCAAAACATAGATTAAATTACATATTTTTAATACATCATCATCATCATCATATCTGCCTATCCAAAGTCCACTGCTGAACGTAGGTTTCCCCCAAACATTGCCACATAGATTGGTCCTATGCCATCTGTGTCCATCGACTCCCGGCAACACTATGCAGGTATCGCTTCATCTTCTGGGTGGTCGTTCTACACTGCATTTGCCTGTACGAGGTTGCAACTGGAGAACCTTTCTTCCCCAACGGTTCTACGAGCAATGAGCCGATCCATACAGCTATGTCGGTTACCCTGGTTCTTCTGCGGTTGTTTTCGTTACGGATTCTATCACGCAGACACCGAGCATAGCCGGTCGACAGTGTTCACTGTCTGCAGACAGACCCTTTCTATAGCACGCTGAGCAACTTTGAGCTTCCTCATACGGCATGCAGTGAAGAACCACGACTCGGATCCATATGTCATCACTAGCAACACGCACCAATTGTTTTTTATTAGTGGTTATTAATGTGTTTTTTCTTTAATTAGTGGTCCGTTCAGTATACGACATTTCTTCTAGACCTTTCTTCTTCTTTAGAGACCTAAGTCCTGCAGTGGCCTTTTATGGGCTGTTACGATGATGATGATGATGTACATCCTTAAAACTGTGTTTACATTACGTAACTTATCTGAAACTTAAACAAGGCCTCCAAAATTGGTATCAAAAATTTAATGCGTCACAAGAAGTCTTTTAATAAATTCTAAAAGTCGTATGAACCGTACGTAAAAAATATATCTATATAAGTATATTGTATCTTGGCTTGGATACAATATACTTATATAGACGGCGACAGACTCACCACCTGTCACGTGGTCTAAAATAAACTTCGATGAAATGTAGGTCATAATAGGAATTTGCGTATAGGTATTAAAAATGACAGTCACAATAGCCGAGTGGTTGGGTGACCGGAATTCGAGATCTGAGTTCGATTCCCAAGGCTTTTAGCAATGGTTTTTTTTATAAAACTTATGTACGATTTATAGCGTAGACTTGGACATAAAGACGGGTACGAGCTAACCACCTGTCACGATGTCTCAAAAATAATTTCGGTGGAAGACGGGTCGAAAGGACTTAACTGTCTAGACCTCTGTCTACACCAGTATGGGACTGGTATACAAAATATCTCGAAGCAATAAAATTCAAATCTTTATCTAGTCTGCATTAATCTGTAATAATAATTATATTACACAAGTTATTCCCATTTGGCTTCACAAACATGAACAAATTAGTAGTGTACTTTATTTAACTTCAGGCCCTCCCTTTACATGTTTTCAACATACATACTCAGTAGTTTCGAAGATAGAGATAGTTTTATAACGTACGTACCACAATGGATCTCACACTTATATGTCAAATACTTTTTGTCAAGCAGATTTGGAGAAAATAATCTATGACAATACAGACTAAAAACTACAGACTCGTCAGTGAATTGTTTTTTGGAACTACCTTTATCAGTGCCGTTGGTTATAGCGTAAATATATTCAACCCCGTTCTTTCCATGGGAATCGTAAGAGGCGACTAAGGGTATTGCCTTGAAAATACCATTGACTACCGATAGATTACGGTATAATCACCTCGTAAAATGACAGACCCAAAGTCAGCAGGCCGATGACGGGCAGCAGCGTCAAGGTGCAAGATGTCTGGTACTGCGGTTGCCAATCCGGTAGCCATGCATGGCGATTATGGCTAATCTTTTATTACGAGAGGCGTGTCCTGTAGTGGACTTTAAAATGCCGTTGTTTATGTATGTATGTACGTTGACGGAAAATTCGAAATCGTAAAGTTTTATCTGTCTCTATGGTATCTCCTGCCCAAACTTTTACCATAAAATAATGAGTACTAGAATTAAGTTCGCCATTTTTTATTCTTTATCGTGTAAATAAAATGTATTAAAATAATTACTAAATATGTTATTCTTAAAATAATATAATACTAATGTTATTTTACGAAACTGTCAAAACCACGCAAAGGCCAAAGTAAATGTTTGAAAGTGGAAAGGTTCCGAAACAAAATGGCGTGTTTTTGTCTCGCTGTCTATCAGCGAACCGTTGACACATTTCTAATTTAAAGATAAGATTGTTCGAGAAGGTCGAGGCCTCACTTTGTTTCCACTTGACACATTATTTGAATTTCCTAATTCCTATAGCCCTATAGTCTAAATAATAAATATCTTCACGCAATTCCCAATACAGGGGTAGACAGAGGTCTAGTCTAGACAATTAAGTCCCTTTGACCCACCTTACACTGAAGACATTTTTGGTACAACGTGACAAGTGGAGAGCCCGTCGCCGTCTTTATATCCAAGCCAACGATATACATCGTACATAAGTTTTCGAAACAACTTATTGGTACCCGACCTCCTGGGGATCGAACTCGGGTCTCTTGACTCGAATTCCGATCACCCAAGCACTCGGCTATCGTGACCATCATCTTAGTAACATGTCCGTTATGATGACTAAAGATTATTGTTTTGAAACATTAACTATTATTGTTTTTGAAAGAAGAATTGGATTTCTTTGTGAGAACCTGGATGTCAGTAGTTACATCTGTAGTTTGTAAATACTTAACGTCATCAAAGCAACGTTTATTGTCAAATTTCCTCTAGTAATTATTTTAAAGGAGTTCGAGTCCAGGATGGATCATGACATGATAATCTAATACCAGTTAGTGGACTTCAAATATGCTTTACATTTTTTGGAATTTCTCAGACGCTATAATTTTGCTTCGCCTTGTGGTAAATTCTTGACTTTTTTATATCTTCATGCTTTTACCCATACTGCAGTAGGAAGAGGTCTATACAATTCTTTCGAACAACTTTTTACTGAAACTTATTTGGGATGATGTGACCGTTGGTGAGCCCATTTAAATTGTTGTTAAGGAGGGTCAAGAGTACTCGGATACCTAGAAGAATGAAGAAAATTATGAATTTGAAAGAAGCGAAAGAGGTATGTGTGACACTTGGCGATCAGTTATCTCTGGCTACCACGTCAGAGACTGTGCGTGAAAATAAGGTATAATAGTGGTAGAGGTGCTGGCTATACAATACAAGCCCTTGAACCCAGGGTTGTGGTTTTCCTGTATTAAAAAACAGAAAAGTCTAAAAAATTTCTAAATCATAAATGATATCAACTGACTAGTGAACTCGTCTTGATCTTCAAGTTCCGCCTCCGCAGCCAACTCCTCAGGAGTCTTTTTCTTCCTCATCAGAGGGTTGTCTGGCTCAGCCTGCTGCTGTTCCACCATTTCCTCCTTCTTGGGAATTTTGTACTGAAAAGAAAGAGAAGAGAATATTAGTTTTTTTATAGGTTCTAGCTTTTTCTCTCGACTGTGTCCACACATACAGTGAGTAAAATAGCTATTACAGCCACAGTAAAAGAGGTCTTCAGTATAAGTACAGAAGTCTACCCCTGTATTGGGAATTGCGTGAAGATATTTATTTTTTATTTTAAAAATATATGGACATTTGTGTTCTTCTCATTTCATGATCGTTCTTTTAATTTATGGCCTCTCTTGATAGAATTACACCAGTGTCAAGCTAGTCACATTTATTGATAAACTTAAAATGAGTCTTCTTTATGGAGTTAGAATAAATTTTAAAGATTGTTGTAGTATGTATGGAGATGTAAGTTTTGTTTAAATATCACATAGCTTATGGACGTACCTTTTCATTTGGAGAGGGTTTAGAAGCTTTGTTCCGTCCTCTATGCTATTGTAAATTTGTGGACAATGCACGCAATCAACGCGCCGCACTAAGACAGCTATTGTTTTATTGTGAACTTGCGGACTAGACCTAACACATCATTTTCAAATGAAATATTTGGTCGTAATTGTTATGACAGAGTTTACTCTGATTGTTTGTTACAAAGGATAGGTTTATATAAGTATATACTAAAATTGTTAACACAGCACAAATGTTGGGCCAAATGTTAAAAAACAGTCACGATAGCTGAGTGGTTGGGTGGTCGGAATTTCGAGTCAAGAGACCCGAGTTATATCCCTAGGTTCGTACGAATGGATTTTCCAAAAAAATCTTATATACGAATTAAGTTCTTTCGACCCATCTTTCACTGCCTATTTGGGACAATGTGACAGGTGAACTTAACCAAACCAATAAATAGTACATATGTAAATGTTAACATAAATATACATCCAAAAAAACATCCATGACTCAAGTACAAACATATCATGTAAAAATTTGCCCCCAGTGGGATACAAACTCGTAACTCTTAGCTTCGAAAAGCCATATAATGCATATACATATAAGGTTATACATATGTATACCTACTGTATACCTAAACATTTGTGTATTGACCCACTTCACGGTGACCTCATGCAACAATTCCAAATAATAAAAAAATATCTTCATGCAATGCCCAATACTGGGGTAGACAGAAGTCTAGTCTAGACAATTAGGTCCCTTTGACCCACATTCCACCGAAGAAAATTTCGGGACAACGTGACAGGTGGTGAGCCCGTCGCCGTCTTTTTTTTTCGCCGAAATTTCGACCACCTGACCACTCGGCTATCGAGACTTACGATACTCCTTACTAAGGTAAAGCGGTATTTCACGCCTGCACAGCTTCAGACAATGTATAAAACTTAAGTTGGGTCCTAAATGCCACCTGTGGGATGGTTCAGCAACATACTAGCCACTTTCAGCAACATACTAGTAACTTTAGCCACCTGTGGGATGGTTCAGCAACATACTAGCTTGCCACACTTGACTCGGTGGAAAGCAGAGCCAAAGGACTGATTGGCGACAGTAAGTTGGTTGGAACCAATCTTAATAGCCTTAGTCAAAGTCAGAAAGTCGTTTGTCTGTCGATGTTCTACAGACTATTTGGGGAGTGATGATGAGCTGCATAATCTCATACCTTCATCACCATTTCTATCGGGATGCCGACCCATTTCTGGCCGACGTTCCCAACATTCAAACTTTGCGCTTCCGATCGTCATTTATGGACATTACAAGACGCCTCTGCCTAACCCTACGGAAAAGAGGTGTGATTGTATGTATGTACATACATATTAAATATAATAACGCCTAGCGTTAAATATGCAGCAATAAAGCGCATGTTCGTAAAGCTACAGTTGTTCCACTCCGCCGCAGTTAAAAAGAATATTCGATTTAAAATATCCAAAACTTTTTCCTCGTAATATCCGTTATATCATGATGTTTTATTGGTAATGATTTGATTTTAACGAAAGGGAGCACCGAATCTAGTTACCCGTCTCCGGTTGTCTTTTGATTTCCCAAAGGACCTCTCGGTTCCCGGCTTCGATTTTTAAACTACTATATGTTTTTTCTACTATATGTTTTACTGAATATAGTAAATACTTTAGGTAAGTCACGATAGTCGAGAGGTTGAGTAATCATTGCGTGAGTAACCAACAACACGACCAAAAAATAATACCCACTAAACTCGGGTCTCTTGACTCGTATCAATAAAATAAAATAATAAATAAATATCTTCACGCAATGCCCAATACAGGGGTAGACAGAGGTCTAGTCTAGACACTTAAGTCCCTTCGACCAACTGTCCACCGAAGATATTTTCGGGACAACGTGACAGGTGGTGAGCCCGTCGCAGTCTTTATATCCAAGCTAACGATATAATTCGTACATAAGGTTTGGAAAAACCCATTGGTACGAGCTGCCACCTGGGGAACAAACTCGGGTTTCTGGACTCGAAATTCCGACCACACAACCACTCGGCTATCGTGACTTTTTTTCAAAATCAATGAGATCATTTTCAAAACTTATACCTCAGCTGAGAGCTGACGACATCGCGAAAACCGGTGTGTCAGCCACTCGTCCAAGGAGGTCGACAATATTTTTTTATCTTAACAACATTACAGGGATAGACAGATGACTAGTTTTATGAAAAAAAGTTTTTTACGCATAAGTTATAACATGTTTTTTGGATAAATAAAACAGCGTTCGATCCCTAGGCGGTACGAGCCTGCCATCGGAATCTGGGGATCGACCTGAGTTCGATCCCCAGATTCCGATCACCCAACGACTCGGCTATCGTGACTTTTATATTACAAGAAACATTATTTGAGAATTTTACGACCTCCGTAGTCGAAGCAATATATTACCAATACGATATATCATTTAAAAAAAACTTTATAATGAATGTGTACTTGATATATTACAACGACCCGAGCAATCTCTTCACCATAATCTCCAATTGATTAGTTGCAGCCTCCGTCCGGGGTTTAGGAATTATTTTAATTTTGAACATATTTTTTTCCATCTGCCATCCCTCCGAGATCTCATTAGAGCCGTGCCATCTCGGTAACGAGCTAAGACTTCGTTGTATTAATAACGTAAATATGAAACGTGATTTTTCTTCGTTCGTGTCTTCTTAGTACTTTGGAGAAGCAGTTTTTAATTAATCGAAGTTACTGACGATTTCGAATCTGCAATGTATTTGTTCTCAGAGCTAGAAAAGAAAATAAATGTCGTCTAGAGAAACTTGACCGTGTTTTTCCTCGGCTTAAAAAGCAAAGAGTGCCGCCTTGTTGTAACATTATAGGTACACTGTATATATTGACATCTATTGAAGTTTTATATAATATTATTTAATTGTTATAGATAGGGATAACGTCACATACATTGCTCTGATCTCATAGTAAGCAGCTTAAGCACTTGTATTATGGAATCAGAAACAACGAATGCACCACAAACATTCCGACCCGAGAAAATGTAGAAAAAGTGTTGTGTTTTCTTTTATATGGTGTCTGTTTTATGGCAAACACTCCGTATGGAAGAGGCCTGTGTCCAGCAGTGGACTTTAATAGGCCGTTATGTATGTATGTATGTAACCTTTGGAAATGAATTGATTTTATTGTAATATAGTTAAGATAGTTTAAAAAAAAGAAATGATAAAAAATGGGTTGCCTAAGGAGCTTCTTTCCCCTGCTTCTTCTCCACAAGAAGAGTTTTAGAACGTAACGGTTGTTAACGTTAACGGTCTCATTTTAAAATAAAGTGTGATTTTTAATGTATGACTGTTTCCTATAAAAAAGCATAGGGTAACGGAGTAAGAATATACCAACCATTAAAAATGCAATTGACCATCGTCATGTGGTGGAATAGTAATTTCAAAATAATACCAAACTAAAATTTAGTAAACCGGTGACGGAAAGGAACCTGTGTCTGGTACTGCGATCGTCAATCTTCACAGTAGTGGTTTATCTTCTACAGTGGACTCTCACCGGCCGTAATGTATGTAAAAGTAAAAACATTTAATTTCAAAAGTTATTGAACCTATTTCATACTACCTTATGTATTATACAAAAAGTAATAGGACTCATATAAACTTTTTCTAAGCAGATTTTGAAGTAATAAGATTATAGTACAAAACGGCATATAGCTAAAATAAAAAAATTCTTAAAAATAAAACAATTTATCTCATGCCAATTAAAATATCTAAAGAATCTCTACCCAGAAACCTAATAAGTATAAACGTGAAAAGGACGAAACTTGAACATGTCATTGTCTAAACGTTGGGAATGTGATTAAAAAAAAGAAACTGTCAGAGCTACGTAGTGTTAGGGCTTCGAGTGTATTATGATTGCGATGTCAGGTTGATGGATGAGTGAGATATTTGGCGCGAATTCATAACGTTATGACGAAATCTCAAACGCGAACTCGTGATTTCGGTTTTTATTAAATTTGGTTATTTATATTTTTATTCCGGATTTAGATATAGATTACTGATGGAGTATTATATTATGTATCAGCTCTTAGGCTTATGAATATTGTATATAGTGGATACCAATTAAAAATACCAATGCCACCAATTTAGTTATATTTGTTATTTATTTTTTGTAATTTCCTTTAATCACGTTTAAGTCACGATAGCCGAGTGGTAGGGTGGTCGGAATTGCGAGTCGAGAGACCAGATGATAGGCTCGTACCAATGGGTTTGTTCAAAAACTTATGTACCAATTATATCCTTGGCTTGGACATTGAGACAGCGACGGTCTCACCACCTGTTACGTTGTCCCGAAAGTCTTCGGTGGAAGGTGGGTCGAAGGGGCTTATTTGTTTGGACTAGACCTCTGTCTACCCCTGTATTGGGAAATTGCGTGAAGATATTTATTTATTTATTTTATCATTAAAAAAATTGTTGCTAACATATTACATTAACATTATATGACATTAACCTCTCCATTGAAGTAATTTTAATTAAAGAATTACTACATAAATTAACGTTATTAACGGTAACGGCTAAATAGCAACCAGGAAATAGCAAGTTAACGAAAACAAACGCTGGACATGTCTTCGCTCTCAGGCGAACGGGGCCGCAATAATTCAATTAATACGTTCTGAAGTTTTTATAATAAATTTACGATACAGAGATTGCTAACTCGCGCGGGATTACAGGGATTATTCAGGCATTATGGGTATGAAATAGCACCTCGCAAGACTTTAGGCGTTGAGTTCAACATTTTGTTTTCACGCAAATCTATACACAAAAATAAAATTGGAGTATCGGGTTTTAATATTGAAATAACCGTTTCTTACTGTATACGTAATTGAGAAAGGTATGCTGAGATGGTTTGGCTATGTCGAGAGAATGAATGAAGAACGATTGGGAATTTCGTGAAGATATTTATTTATGTACATTAACATGGCCACGCAAATGCATTATTCAATAAAATGCTGCACTGTGTTTTAGATATAATAGTTAATGTAATGTTAAATACAATGAAATTACATTTCTGTCATGAAGGACATCTGACGACCTCCATGGACGAGGGGCGTAAACACTGGTTTTCAAGGTGTCGCCATCTAGAAGTCCCGACTTCGAGATGGCGACACCTTCCAGACTTCCCTTCGAGATGACGACATCCCACCGATATTCAAGCCCGGGGGTTCGAATATCGGTCGGGCCAATGTAGAAAAAACACTTTTTCTACGTTTTCCTGGGTCTGCGTGTTTGTGATGCCTTCGTTATTTTATTAAAGGGAGGCAAACAAGCCGGTTTTTTTTATAGAAAAGGAAGTGATTACCGCCGCCCATGAACACCCGCAATACCAGAGGCATAGCAGATGCGTTGCCGGCCTTAGAGTGCCCTAATAATGGGGGCAATATTATTCAAAAGTTTTAAGCATTTACTTATTTTTTCAAGTTTTCAATCTTATTCTATATATAATAAAAATTGTAGATGAACACAAAACATTCAGGTAAATCTTAAATTATTACATATTACGTGAGACATTATTAAGCGCGAACTCATTCCATTCACCCTGATGAAACCTCCGATAGGTCCGAAAGTAGTCGGTACCTACATGGGTTACTTATACGTGAGTTTAGTCGTTTAGAATTATTTGATTCAACTTAATCTATTATGACAAACAAATATATAAAATACAACAAAATATTATACACTAAGAATGCAACGAACACAACGTTATTCCCTCTTCTGTATCTTCTATTATCTTCTTTCTTCTTTCATTTTCATGCTGAGATAGCCTCAAAGAAGTCAACCTGACTCGATTAGGGAGTCGCGTGTCAAACGGACTCCCTACTAGAGTCAATTTCACATCAATGAGCTCTATTCTTCCTTCAGTTCTTCAACTTCTCTGCCAGCGCTTCCTCTCTCTTGGTGTTCTTCTGCGAAGCTATATATAATTAAACATGCATTTTAGAATATCCATAAACATTTTATACTACTATTTTTTAAGTAATATTAATTTTAATCACATTATAATTGTTTGTGGAAAACTTTGGGGGAGGCCTATGTTCATGAGCGGACTCTTGATAGGCTGTAAAGAAGAAGAAAATACTTGTACATTTTATATATAATACTCACGATTGGTGACACTTCATCTTTAAACAAATTAAAATTCCCTTTTACTTATACCACTATTTATTTATTTCTATTAAAATTCCTGACCGGTTTCGCCTTTATGGCATTATAAAAGGCCTCTTATTACAAAAATTATAATCTACTGAATTGTACATATTAATATTATTTAACATTGCCTAAAGCTAATATTTATACCATTTTCAATTAAATCTTACAATTTGCATACTTTTAAATATTATTCAATTTTATGACCTCTATACTAATATCTATTTAACATTTTGGCAAATTATATTTTTCCATTATATACCTGTACTGGTCCACTGAGCCTCAGTGGACCAGTGGCATACATATTGTCAGCTCTAAGGTCCTGGGTTCAATTTCCGGTCGGGTCAATGTAGAACACACTTTTTTCTACATTTTCTCTGGTCTGGGTGTTTGTGATTGCTTCGTTGAGTCTGATCCCATATCACAAGTGCTTAAGCTACTTACTTTGGGATCAGAGAAATGCATGTGATGATGTCTCTATCTGTGTACGTATTTATATGCATTCATTAGGTGGCATGTTAGCCTAGAGATGTTATAATTAATAATAAATAAATATATCCTCACGCCATTACAAGGTATACAGGTGTAGACAATTAAGTTCTTACGACCCACCTTCCACCGAAAACATTTTTGGGAAATCATGACTGGTGAGCCCGGTGCCGTCTTTATGTCCAAGCTAACGATGTATATCGTACATAAGTTTTTGAAAAACCCATTGGCATGAACCTCGGTGATCCAACTCGTGTCTCTTGTTTCGAATTGACTCCGATCCGATCACGCAACCACTCGGCTATGTTATTATATCTTTTTATATTGATGGCGGTGTAAAATTTATGAGTATGGTTTATAAATATCCGTTGTCATTAATCTACGCGAATTATTCGAGCATAACCTTTCATAGTCGGTCCATATCTCAATTTCCGTTCAGATGAGTTTCTAACGGAGTTACACCGTCCCCCCCTCCCCTCCCCCCAACCCCCTGCTTCAACTCCGGCAACCCTTTCCCACCCGCAATCTTTGCGTAAATTGAACACAACGAGTATGTATTAGAATGGGCTACGTTGACAGGGTTGTAAAAGCGATCATGAAACTTTAAAAGATTTCAATTATTTACATACGTAAATATGTCAAGATAGTCGAGTGGTACGGTGATCGGAATTCGAATTAAAATAATCGAGTTTGATCCCCAAGGTTCGTATCAATGGGTTTTTTCAAAAACTTATGTAAGCAATTTTTTTATTCATTTTAAAGCATGTAAGTTATGCAGATCTTATTGTTATAAATTAAAGGGCAAAAACGTTTGTGTTTTTAAAAATTTCAACTGGTGTCGGGTTGGTATCCCGCCCGTGTCAGCAGAAATTAAAAAAACATTTTTCTCTTTAATTTAATAACTCATGTACGATTTATATCGTTGGCATGGACCTAAAGACGGCAATGAGCTTGCCACCTGTTACGTAGTCCCAAATTACTTCGGTGATTTTTATTTAAATAATATTGTCATATTAAGCACTGAAAATACAATTGGCTAATATGTAGATCGATATATAGAAGACTGGTCTACGGTGCGGGTTGTTTAATACTGCGATCGCCAATCCGCTTGCCAAGCGTGGCGATTAAGGCAAGCCCTCCTTTACGGGAGTAGCTTTAATACTGCGATCGCCAATCCGCTTGCCAAGCGTGGCGATTAAGGCAAGCCCTCCTTTACGGGAGAAGCCTATGTCCTGCAGTTCTGTAGAGGCCGTTATCTATTCAAGAATTTGTCTTTAATAAATTTCTTAAACCTGTGAATAGTAAAGTGATATGATATTATATGGACGTGTCAGTATTTTTTCGTTTTTATTAGAATGCGTGTTAGGTTATGTAGAGGGCGCGAAAGTGGGCTGCTCGAGGGTGTTACATTTGGCGAGGGTTGCTATATATAATTAACTAACACTCCGTAAGCAGCACTTAAAGTGTCCCTTACGCGGGGCTGAAACGGTCAGCGTTAACTGGTTAATTAAAATCATCGATGTAATGCGAGTACATGATGACGTTGTTGTGTACCGGAGCCCGGATACGAATCCCGGGCGGGTCAATTTACTATGGGGGAAAACCACTTTTTCTAAATTGTTTCGGGTCTGGGTGTTTGTGGTACCGTTATATCTGATCCCATAAAACATCCAATATAAACCTAAATAGAGAATACCTACGGAGTTTCTTCTCCGTTAGAGGAACCTCATTGAAACTGTACTAGATTAAACAATGCCGATCGGTAAACGAATGTGAATTCTAATTTCGCTAAATAAATGACTTGATTTGATTGTATTGTCAGGATTTGATGCGGTACATATTTATAATTAAAAAACAATAAATACTATTTTTGTTTACCACCAGGATACGAATTCGGGTCTCATCGGGTCATGTTATGTTATTTCATTAAGTCGGAATTCGGGATTCCGACTTAATGAAATAACATAACATTTTCTATTTAATATCTTAAATATTTTATTTTGTATATTTTAGATATTAATGAAAATGTTATTTTAGAATTAAATCAAACTGAGCGTAGCGTGGATAGAAACCAATTATGTTAAGACAAGGTTGTATTAAACCACGTGGTTATGGCATAAGTGTATACTACTTTATTCCCTTGGGTGTTGAAGGAGGTGACTAATGGAAAGCCTCGGAGATGGCTACCGTCACATGTTAGGTGGGTCGATTAGCCACGACAGCTGGGTGGTTGTGAGGTCGGAGTTTCGAGACAAGAGACCCGAGTTCGATTTCCAGGTGGCAGGCTCGTACCAAGGGGATTTTCAAAAACTGAGTTATATCGTTGGCTAGGAAATAAAGACGGCGACGGGCTCTCCACCTGTCACGTTGACCCGAAAATATCTTCGGTGGTAGGTGGGTCGAAGGGACCTAATTGTCTAGACTAGACCTCTGTCTACTCCAGTTTTGGGAATTGCGTGAAGATATTTATAATATTTATTTATAGATGGTAGGTATAACCGCCACGAAAAATACCAAAACAATATTAAGCAAATCTGTGTCGGGCAGCAGCATATGTGGTACAAAGTGACAGGGATCATGTGATCATGTATATGGGATCATGTCTATCAATGGATCCGCATGCCAACCCTGGCGATTATGACACAACCTCCCTTAAGGGACTGACATTTGTACTGCAGTCGACTTTTACAGACTGTTTAGGAAGTTAGTATAAACATGAAATAAGTTCTACACAAAGGTTCTACAAAAAGTCACGATAGCCGAGTTGTTGGGTGGTCGGAATTTCGAGTCAAGAGACCCGAGTTCGAACCTCAGGTGGGCAGTACCAATGAGTTTTTCAAAACTTATGTACGAATTACATCGTTGGCTTGGACATAACGACGGCGACGGACTCACCACCTGTCACGTTGTCCCGAAAATATCTTCGGTGGAAGGTAGGTCACAGGGACTTAATTGTCTAGACTAGACCTCTGTCTACCCCTGTATTGGGAATTGCGTGAAGATATTTAATATTTGATATTTAATTTAATTTAATTTAACAAAGGTTTAAGCTTTTGAATTCTAATGGAAATGCCGTAAATTTGAGAACTGAAAGTATTTAATTATTTAAATTGTAAAATTTTTTCGAATTAGATGCAAATTAATACCTTTTGAACTTTTAAAATTTGCGATTATAAATAATATTTAAATTCTAACACAAGGAAATAAACCTAACTACAAAATAATAAGTAAGTAGATACATACAAAGACACGGACAATATCACACACATTGCTCTGATCACAATGTAAGTAGTTTAGGCACTACTGTTACGGAATCAGATACAACGAAGGTAACATAAACACCCAGATCCGAGAAAATTCAAAGAATTGGTTTTTACATTGACCCGTCCGGACCTCGAGACCTAAGATTTGGCGACACTATGAAAACTGGTGTATAATTAAAAACGGCTAAACTTACGTATAAACCGACAACCGAGTACGAACTATTATGACCTGTCGGAGATGCTTCTTTAGGGTGAGCAGGTCTCACGAATGTTTCAATAATTTAATATACGTATACGACACTCATTTACGGAGGTCGTATTATAAGTATCTGCACGCCAATCCCAATACAGGGGTAAACAGGGGTCTAGACAATGAAGTCCTATCGACCCACCTTCCATCGAAGACATTTTTGGGACAACTTGACAGGTGGTGAGGCCATCACCGTCTTTATGTCCAAGCCAACGATATCGGTGCATAAGTTTCTGAAAAAACCCATCGGTACGAGCCTTGAGGATCGAACTCGGATCTCTTGACTCAAATTCCGATCATACAACCACTCGGCTTATCTTGACTATGACGGAGAAATAATTTATAATTATATATTAAATATTATACTAAAAGCTATATAGACTCTATTATGTTTACACCCACTTATCCATTAGAGATTAAGAAAATTATACAACAGATGAATGATTCTAAAACACCTGGTTGGGATAAAATTAGTTCAAAAATAATAAAACACAGTTTAGATAAACTTGTTAATCCGTTATGCCATTTATATAATCTATGCCTAGAAACTGGAGTTTTTCCAGATGTGTTCAAAAAGGCTATCATATCACCGATATTTAACAGCGGAGATAAACAAGTTGCCAGCAACTATCGACCTATATCACTCCTAAGCACGCTCTCCAAAATTATAGAGAAAATTGTTAACTTTAGACTAGTGAAATTCCTTGAACAAAAAAATCTCATCTCCAGAATCAGTATGGGTTTAGGAAAAATAAATCAACGGATGACGCCGTTTTAAAGCTTTCTACCTTAGTAGCTAAATACTTAGATAATAACAATTTTTGTATTGGGGTTTTTCTAGATCTACAAAAAGCTTTCGACACCGTATCTCCAAAGGTACTTTTAAAGAGACTAGAGCGAATAGGTATACGTGGGATCCCCTATAACTGGTCTGAAGATTAGCTGAGTAATCGAAGACAACAGATTAAAGTTGGCATTTATACTAGTGATGAATTACCTTGTAATTACGGCATCCCACAAGGTAGTACTCTTGGACCTACTCTTTTTCTGTTGTATGTCAATGATCTTTGTGATATATCACTAGAAGGAGCCGATATATTGATGTATGCAGATGATACCGTCCTGCTATTTCATCATAAGACTTGGGATGAGTTGCAATCGCTTACTGAAAAAGGATTAAGTGAGGTTTCTAAAATACTGGAAAATAGTTTACTTTCTCTAGATGTAGATAAAACAAAATATGTATGTTTCAGTATTACAGAGGCTACAAAACCTTCCAGTAGTTTTAAAGTAAGGATGCATACATTTCCTTGCAACACAAGACCTCATTGTAATACGCAATGTGATTGTAGAGAGTTGGAAAGAGTTAAGTACACACACTACCTCGGGGTAACTATTGATGAGAAGTTAACTTGGAATCATCACATTTTAAACACCACAACCAGATTAAGGAAGCTTATTTATATATTTAAAAACCTAAGAGAAAATTCAGATCACGAGTTACTATTATACGTGTACAAAACTCTTTGTCAACCTGTCATAACGTACTGCATTACATCGTGGGGAGGAGCAGCAAAAAGTCATATGCTGGGGCTGGAAAGGGCACAAAGGGCTATTTTAAAAGTACTATCTTTCCTTCCTTTTAAATATTCCTCGCACAGTCTTTATCAAAACTGCAGAGTGTTAACCGTAAGACAATTGTATTTGAAATCAATTATTCTCAGGTATCACAGCGATATCATTCCGTCTTTGCCCCTAACTAATGACATGTCCGACAGTACGTACCATAACAGAATTTGCTAAACGGCAATATTACGCGATGGCCGCTCAGGTGTACAACAAAATAGGAAATTTTCAACTAATTAGAAGTTGAAATAGGTATAAATTAAAGAAATATATAGATGACTACACGTATAATCTTAACTACGACAGTACAGAACAATTAATGAAAACGCTAAAGTGAAACTAACAGACGTATATACGCATACCACGCTCACGCAAACACACACACACACACACACACACACACACACACACACACACACACACACAAACACAAACACACACACACACACACACACACACACACATCCATGGCCTCATGCAAGTATGGCTTTAAAGCATAACAATACTAACTGATAATTTAAGAGAAAATAAGAAGAGCACTGATTCCTGTAACACAGGCTTGCCTAGCACAGGAGTCAGAGATCATACATCGAATTTTCTTTTATGTATACTTACTAATTTGTGTATTGTTTGATGTTTATAATTCTGTTTGTGTGTGAATAAATTATTATTATTATTATTATTATTTAAGTCACGATAGCTGAGTAGTTGGGTGATCGGAATTTCGAGTCAAGAGACCCGAGTTCGATCCCCCGGTGGCAGTCTCGTACCAATGAGTTTTTAAAAAACTAATGTACGAATTATGTCGTTGGCTTGGACATTGAGACGGCGACGGGCTCACCACCAGTCACGTTGTCTCAAAAATATCTTCGGTGGAAGGTTGGTAGAAGCGACTTAATTGTCTAGACCTCTGTCTACCCATGTATTGGGAATTGCGTAAAGATAATTATTTATTTTATAACAAATATATAATGATAGTGACAACATTAAGTACCATTTGCATATATTCCGTAGTACCCATCAACGTGTGTTATGTGAGGGCATTTATAATTCCTTTCGGGGTTTTAAACCACCGCGGCCGTACTAATGGGACCCGACTGAATCAGCGAGGACGTGAAAAGATGTTGGCTTGGGGCGTTGGGGTGTGAAATTCTGTGTGCGGTGTGCTCATGGTGGAAAATTACTATGGGGACGACGGGGCGCGTTTGGAGCGACGAGAGATGAAAAGTGTACGGTCGGAAGATAAATTTCATTTATTAATTTAGCTTCGGTGAACATATGTGTAGTTTATATACCAGGAAGAAATAAGAAAGATAAAAATGTAGAAACAAATTCTTACTTGATGAGTTGGAGTTCCTTTAATAAATAAATATAGTTTTGTATGTATATTATAGGCCGGGGTAGACAGAGTTAAACCTCATGTCTGGAGACAATTAAGTTCCTACGACACAATTTACCGAAGAAAATTTTTGAAAACTTGATAGATACAATTAATATCGGTTTTGTATAAATTGATGTGAACTCTTTCGATTTGAAATTTTCCTTTCATTGAGAAATAAAGCTAAAGCGACAATAAAAATTGGAGATCCAAATATCCGTAAAAAAATTCCGTCTCCCAATTTGCCGACGTTACCTTCATACGAACGTTACGGTGCTTAATGTATCGGAAACATTCCACATCGTTCGCAACTACGTACTTGTAATTTTTCTGTTAACCCTACCCCCAGCCGATGGCGCCATGTTGTCGGCTACATTTCCTTAACACGACGTAACAGAGTTTGTTTTCGAACGATTTGGCAGCACGATACACGTTTAACGGTTCACTAGTAGGTTGCTCCGCGAAGGTATATTGATTTTTAGAACTATGAACACAAACTGTATTGGAAGATTGTGTGTATCATGCGAAAAAATTCACCACAGCATGCACTCGAATGGTTCGAGCTGTTGAATTGGAAATGGAAACATGTTATCGAAAACGTTTATGACAATAATAAATACGACTGAAGTAAAGCTTCTTTACGCTGGACTTGGGGAGTAAGCTGGTCAATGCGTGACGAGAGCGTTACGAAAATGTGATTTGACGAGATGAACGAAAGATGAGAGGGTGATATAAGATACTGTGGATAGAAAGAGAGAGAGTTACGTTTCGCATATTATTGTAGGGGAAAGAAAGAGAGTTGCGAGCACAATTTCCAATTTTCATTAAATTTAAATCTCCACATTTATAAGACATGTATCCTAAATGTGTGGGACTGGTGCCCGTTGTAGGTTTTACAAAACCTATGTTACAGGTCGCGATATGTGTAATGGTAGTGGTGGTTAGAGATTCGATTCGCGGGATTCGAAAACATTGACAGTAACTCCAGCGAATTGGTTAATCGTTCTCAAACTGTGTATAGAGAAATAATATCTTTAATTTTAGACTACCATATGAAAAGATTGACCAAAAAAAGAATATCTATTGAGTTTCTTTCGCTTGTTTAAAATAATAAATAAAGAAATATCTTCACGCAATTCCCAATATAGGGGAAGACAGAGGTCTTATCTCAACAATTAAGTCCCTTCGACCCACCTTCCACCGACGATATTTTCGCTTGTTTATTCTTTGTTATAGGAATCTCATTAAGAAATGGTCATATATTAAAATAAGACTATGAATATATAGAAGTATGTTCTTATTTCAATAAATAACTGATTTGATTTGAAACAAATGTCACGTAGCGTGAACTTCTATTATCTCGGTTCGCGTGACCAAAGAGCTGTCACTCCGTAGACACGCAAGTGGGTGAAGAAGGCACTCGATACGCCGCTTTGAAGTTTAATCGATGGACAGACAAATTGACTACCGCGATATAAATAGAATGGATTTAGTTCAGTTGCTAGATTTCATAGAGTAAGTAACTCGTTCATGGGGTGATGTGGACCATTAACAAAAAATTTCTGGCCTGTCTGTTAAAAGGCTCAAGAAAAAGGACGTCTACATCGCGAAATGTTAGTTCCAGAGATCTCTTACTTATCTTCACGCACAATCCCTGACGGGATAGCCAGATAGAACAGATCGCCAAGTGTCACGACACTTAAATACCTCTTTCGATTCTTTCAGATTCATTATTTTCTTCATACATGCACGTCTAGGTATCCGAGTACCCTCCCGTCTTCGAGCAATTTGCTCACATGGTCTTCGAAAGAGAGATCTCGTGATGAGAGGTATTTCGTTTATACATAATTTGAATGTGTATATTATATGCAATAAATACATATACACAAATAGGGCCAACATCATTCATTGTTCTGATCCCAAAGTATAATCGGAAACAACGAAGATACCACACCACAAACGCTCAGACCCAAGAAAATGTAAATAAAGTGGTTTTCTACATTGAACCGTTCGGGAATCGATCCCCGAGCCTCTGAGGCGATGACTATGAAAAACCAGTGCCATGCCACTCGTCCACGGCGATCGTCTAGTTTATATATATGATATATACACATACACATCATGTATTGTATTTATATAAATCTTGTAGTTATATAAAAATACATCAAAAAAGCTCTACTTTGAGCTTTGTTAAACGAACAAGTCAAACTAGCAATTAGTGTTGCAATAAATATTTACATTTCTCCTCGCTTTGTGCTCCGTTTGGAATTCCGCCGATGGAGCCAATTCACTGTCGGAATTCAATTAGTTTTATTTCGTTTCTGTACCTTCGATATTTGTTGCTTTTTGTATCCGGTTGTATAGCCTTTTTAGGGTTCAAGTATTTCTCGTTAGTGGCAACACTGCGCAGCTGTTATTGAGATATTGATAGTTGCTTTTTAATAGCAAACAAACAATTAGCGATGCCGATGTTGTTATTTTTTACTTTACTCCTTTTCTCAATGGTAACTTATTTCTCCAATACTGGGGTAGAAAGAGTTCTGAACAATTCAATTCTTGCGGGCTACCTTTCAACGAAGCCTATTTAGGACAGTGGGACAGGTGGTAAGCCTCTCGCCGTCTAAGTGTTGATTTATTATGATATGTCACGATAGCAGAGTGGTTGGGTGTTCAGACTTCAAGTCAAGAGACCCTAGGTTGGTCCCTCGGTGGTAATCTCGCACTGCGCAATGGTTTCATTAAAACTTATTTACTATTCATACCGATGGCTGGAACATGTATATGGCGATAAACTAACCATCTGCTACGTTATACCAAAATAATCTCCGGTAAAATGTGGGTCGAAAGGACTAAATTGTCTAGACCTGTGGCTACCCATGCATTGAGAAATGCGTGAAGATGCCTATACTGTATACAAGACATACGACATAAAATATTAACCATAATTTAAAGTACCCAATTATTTCCGCAAGTTTCCTACCACTAACCAAAACCTTCATTAACCACGCATGAAATTTATATACTAATAAAACTTTATTGAATCATCAACATATCCAAACTAATATTTAGTAGAAACCTCCAATCACAAACAAGACACGCCTTATATTAATCAGAGACCACAGAGTAATGAAATAGTAAAGCAAACTAGTCTTTCGTTCCGAAAATTACATAGAATAAAATTGCAGATCTGTTATTAACCTCGAGCTTTAGCGAAGTTAGGAGTTTGGGGACTTCTGGGCAAAATAGAACACCGAGTTAATTACAAGTTAATTTATTGTAGCAGCCCTGCGATGTAAAATTAACTTGAAATTAGAAAGTCGATTGAATGAACTTGGTTTGGAAATAAATTTCGCACGATTTGATTCTGAAAAGTTTTTAAGGCATTATTCCGTGTGAAAACGAGGTTTATTAGCTACAGGAATTCCTTAAGGTACGATCCCACTGGGATTTATTATTTATTAGCTTCTGCCCGGGATTTCGTCAGCGCATAATGACGGAACTCCTGCTAAATTCCTTAATTTATACACTAAAAGTAGCCTATAGCTCTCTTCGGAACCCCAAAACAACAACAAAATCCGTTGAAGAAAAGATTCAGATCTATCCCACGAGAATCATTCATTTTTTTTCTGAATAAAAAGAAGCCTATGTGCTATACCATGTTATGTTCTATCTCTGTGCCTCTGTATATAGTTACGAGAGGCGTGGAGAGGTGATCGGAATTCGAGTCAAGAGTTTGAGCATCGAAGCACGTACCAATGGTGTTTTTCTTAATTTATGTACGATTTAAATCGTTGGTTTCGAAAAAAAGACGGCGACAGGCTCGCCATCTGTTACGTTGTTCCTAAAAATGTAGGTGGAAAGTGAGTCGAAAGCCATGGGGATCGAATTCGGGTCTCTTACCTCGAATTCCGATCACCCAACCACTTGGCTATCGTGACTTAAATGGTCTCTATCTATACTTGTATTTAATATTATATGTAGTATGAAGTCGGTTCATATTTATGTTACTCTTGTCACATAGACAAGTCTCCCGGCGCAAGCCTAAAAATAGTTAAACGACGGAACGACTTTGGGATTGTTCGTTAAAGTGTATTACAAAGTGTTTGCCCTCGCTAATAGTGTTTGTGTGTTTATTTGCTTAGCGCTTCAGAGGCGATTCGAGCAAATGTGTTCAATAAATATTACGTTGGCGCTAAAGCGTTAAAGAAACATGTTCTATTAGTACAAATATATATACATATATATATAGCTTAATGTTGGTGAGTCCGTCGCCGTCTTTGTTCAAGCTAACGATATAATTAGTACAAAAGGTTTTGAAAAACCAGTAGCGGATTGGACTCGGGTCCCTTGATTCGAATTCCGATCACCCAAGCGCACAGCTGTCGCGACAATGTTCCATTAGTGCCTTTTTTGTATAAAACTAATACAGGGGTAGACGGAGGTCTAGTCTAAACAATTAAGTCCCTTCGACCCACCTTCAACCGAACACATTTTTGGGACAACGTGACATGTGGTGAGTCCGTCGCCGTCTTTATGTTGAAGCCAACGATATATTTCGTACACAAGTTTTTGAAAACCCATTGGTACGAGCCTACCACCTGAGGATCAAACTCGCGTCTTTTGACTCGAATTCAGATCACCCAACCTTACGGCTCAACTCGGCTATCGTGTCTTTTATAGAAAAAGTGGTTTCCTTCATTGACCCGTCCAGATATTGGCGACACCATGAAAACCGGTGCCAACAATTCCCTTCCACGGAGGTCTGACATTTCGTTGCGCTGACAAAGTTCCGTGCGGGAGTTAAGTAAGTAGTATATAAAGTTAAGTACATAATCTAAAAACCTAAATTGGAAAGCAAATAACACTGGCGGCCCGCTTTTAGTGAGTTAGTCGATCGATTTTTACCGTGTTGCCGTCTGGAATAATGTTAATAAATGTAAATTTATTACCGGACCGTTTTGGCTGTGCCCCGGTACGCCGTAAAATTATTGCTCTGTATACGTAATTTACCGTGTAGAACTTTGATATTACATTTGCCCGACTGGGCTTTTTGTTAAAGCCAATAAAATGTTAAGTTGCCATTTTTGTTTTACATTAAATAAATACATACATCGACAAGGACAACATGTAAATTGCTTTGATCCCAAAATATGAAGCTAAAGGGCTTGTGTTATTGAAACAGAAATAACGCAAGCATTAAGCACCCAAGTCACAATAGCCGAGTGCTCGATTGGTCGGAATTCGAGTCGAAAGACCCGAGTTCGATCCTCAGGTGGCAAGCTCATACTAATGGGTTTTTTTCAAATACTTATGTACGAATTATATCGTTGACTTGGACATTAAGAAGACGATGAGCTTATCACATGTCACGTTGTCTCAAAAATTAGTCGTTTCGACTCACCTTTCACCAAATCTTTGGTGAAAGGTGAGTCGAAACGACTAATTGTCTAGTCTAGCTCGTGGAACTGATAACCGTTGGGGAAGAAAGGTTCTCAATTGGCAACCTTGTATAAGCAAACGCAGTGTAGGACGACCCCCCAGGAGATGGAGTGACGACTTGCAAAATGTTGCCAGAAGTCGATGGACGCAGGTAACTGAGGACCGTTCACTGTGGAAAGTTTTAGGGCAGGCTTATGTTCAGCAGTGGACTCTTGACAGGCTGTAAAGAAGAAGAAATATTAACAAGGAATATTAAAAAATCATTTTCGTACTAACCGAATATCTAGTACACTGTCAGCGTGAGATGGAGTTGTAAACGGCGTCACCGAGGCGCCGGGGCCAGACGTTAATACAGCTTAGTGAGGGCACGTCGTAGTTTAAGTGGTGATAGTGATTAAGTGATATTGTAAGTTAAATAAAAAAAGGGAACATTCGTAGTCTTTTTTTTGTCACGTATCTAAGCTAGCTTAGTACTAAGTGAAACAGAAGCAGCATGCGATAAGCATTGCAAAAATATAGACATAAACAGATATGCCAAAAACCAGGCATAAGTAAATAAAAGAGATTACCGATTTAAAATTTCAACTGATGGCTGTAAGGCACGGTAGCATGGTGGTAAGAGCGTTGCCACGGATCGGCAGAGGTCGCGGGTCCGAATCCCGCCCGTGTCAGTTGAAATTTTAAAACATTTTTCTCTTTAATTTAATAGCATGAACAGATAATGCATATTACACAAGATAGCCGATTGAGTTTCAATAACTCTGATCTATGAATTGATATAAAGACCGAAATCGATATTTTATGTAATATGATATAAAGAAAATCTTAATTCCCAATACTGTGGTAGACAGAGGTCTAGTCTAAACAATTAAGTCCCTTCGACCCACCTTCAACCGAACACATTTTTGGGACAACGTGACATGTGGTGAGTCCGTCGCCGTCTTTATGTTGAAGCCAACGATATATTTCGTACACAAGTTTTGAAAACCCATTGGTACGAGCCTACCTGAGGATCAAACTCGCGTCTTTTGACTCGAATTCAGATCACCCAACCTTACGGCTCAACTCGGCTATCGTGTCTTTTATAGAAAAAGTGGTTTCCTTCATTGACCCGTCTAGATATTGGCGACACCATGAAAACCGGTGCCAACAATTCCCTTCCACGGAGGTCTGACATTTCGTTGCGCTGACAAAGTTCCGTGCGGGAGTTAAGTAAGTAGTATATAAAGTTAAGTACATAATCTAAAAACCTAAATTGGAAAGCAAATAACACTGGCGGCCCGCTTTTAGTGAGTTAGTCGATCGATTTTTACCGTGTTGCCGTCTCGAATAATGTTAATAAATGTAAATTTATTACCGGACCGTTTTGGCTGTGCCCCGGTACGCCGTAAAATTATTGCTCTGTATACGTAATTTACCGTGTAGAACTTTGATATTACATTTGCCCGACTGGGCTTTTTGTTAAAGCCAATAAAATGTTAAGTTGCCATTTTTGTTTTACATTAAATAAATACATACATCGACAAGGACAACATGTAAATTGCTTTGATCCCAAAATATGAAGCTAAAGGGCTTGTGTTATTGAAACAGAAATAACGCAAGCATTAAGCACCCAAGTCACAATAGCCGAGTGCTCGATTGGTCGGAATTCGAGTCGAAAGACCCGAGTTCGATCCTCAGGTGGCAAGCTCATACTAATGGGTTTTTTTCAAATACTTATGTACGAATTATATCGTTGACTTGGACATTGAGAAGACGATGAGCTTATCACATGTCACGTTGTCTCAAAAATATCTTTGGTGAAAGGTGAGTCGAAACGACTAATTGTCTAGTCTAGCTCGTGGAACTGATAACCGTTGGGGAAGAAAGGTTCTCAATTGGCAACCTTGTATAAGCAAACGCAGTGTAGGACGACCCCCCAGGAGATGGAGTGACGACTTGCAAAATGTTGCCAGAAGTCGATGGACGCAGGTAACTGAGGACCGTTCACTGTGGAAAGTTTTAGGGCAGGCTTATGTTCAGCAGTGGACTCTTGATAGGCGGTATAGAAGAAGAAATATTAACAAGGAATATTAAAAAATCATTTTCGTACTAACCGAATATCTAGTACACTGTCAGCGTGAGATGGAGTTGTAAACGGCGTCACCGAGGCGCCGGGGCCAGACGTTAATACAGCTTAGTGAGGGCACGTCGTAGTTTAAGTGGTGATAGTGATTAAGTGATATTGTAAGTTAAATAAAAAAAGGGAACATTCGTAGTCTTTTTTTTGTCACGTATCTAAGCTAGCTTAGTACTAAGTGAAACAGAAGCAGCATGCGATAAGCATTGCAAAAATATAGACATAAACAGATATGCCAAAAACCAGGCATAAGTAAATAAAAGAGATTACCGATTTAAAATTTCAACTGATGGCTGTAAGGCACGGTAGCATGGTGGTAAGAGCGTTGCCACGGATCGGCAGAGGTCGCGGGTCCGAATCCCGCCCGTGTCAGTTGAAATTTTAAAAACATTTTTTCTCTTTAATTTAATAGCATGAACAGATAATGCATATTACACAAGATAGCCGATTGAGTTTCAATAACTCTGATCTATGAATTGATATAAAGACCGAAACCGATATTTTATGTAATATGATATAAAGAAAAATCTTAATTCCCAATACTGTGGTAGACAGAGGTCTCGACAATTAAGTTATTTGGACCCACTTTTCATCGACGACATTTTTTGGGGTAACGCGATAGGTGATGAGCCTATCGTCTTTATTTTCTAGCCAGCGAAAACAATTATTACGAGACTGCTGGGGATCGAACTCGGATCTCTCGACTTGAAATCCGATTACCCTATCACACAGCTAAGGTGTCCTTTATCACAAGGCGACTAGGAAACTTTAAAGTGATTCTCTTCACATAAATTTAGAGGAAATTTTATGTGAAGTTTTCAAGCATTAGTTATTGGTGACAATGGAATTGACAATATTATCTTCCCTCAGATATCTTCCACATGACGTGGAAGATTTACAGTAAAATAGTAAAACAGAAAATATTTTTTCTACATTTCCACGGGTCTGAGTGTTTGTACCTTCGTTTAGTACCTTCGTTGTTTCTGATTCCATAATACATGTGCTGCTTACTTCAGGATCAAACAAAAGTATGTGATGTTGTACCTATCAGTGTATGTATTTGTCTATGTTCATGACAGTTGAATTGGGGGGGCTCCCTGTTAGTCGAATTTCTACTGAAATTAACTTCAACATAATTACTTATTAAAGTTAAAAGTCTTCCTCTTGTAGGTACCAAATGGTTAAATTCACCCTGATATACTTCCGCTCGATTTGGAACAATTCGAGGCGGGCCAGGACATGCCTTGACAAGTACAGACAGGTCCGGGAAAAGTTACGCGAAAGTTCCGTCATCGCGGAAAGTTTTAATTGTGAGGGAGCGGAAGACTCTATCGCGGACTTTCGATGAACGAAGTGAACAATGTTGGAGCGAAACCGTTTCACTTTGTTTAGTGCTCTGATTAATCAAAAGTATTAATGGAGTTGCATTGATTTTCATTCTATTGTTTAATATTTAAATAAAGTAAGTTAATAAAGTAATATTATTACGAATAGTATATTTCGACGACGTGCGTGGATGAGTGGTGTACACACTTTTTATACATTTTCTCGGGTACCTTTGTGGTACCTTCGCTGTTTCTGATTCCGTAAAACAAGTTCTTGGTTGCTTACTTTGAAATCAGAGGTAAAAATGTGATGCTGTCTCTATGTATGTATGTAATATTAATTAAAACATATATAATTTGAAAATAGAAAATGACTTTATTTTAAAACTATATGTACATAAATTAGTAAGACCTGAGAAGATATACAACCTTTTTTGGGGCAACGTGACATGGGGTGAGTCTCAAGATGGCGACATCTTTATGTCCAAGCCAACGATACTACCTGGGGATTGAACTCGGGTTTCTTGACTCGAATTTCGATCACCCAACCACGAGGTTATTGTTACATCAAATCCTGAGAACATAATAAACTTTACATATATAACTCGTATAAACAATCAATGAATAATTAATAAGTCACGATAGCCGAGCGGTTGAGTGGTCGGAATTTCAAGTCAAGAGGGTTTTTCAAAAACTTATGTACGAATTTAAAATAAAACGGGGGAGACTTGAAAAAGAGGGCTTTACAGCATCCGAAACGTCGGGAAATAAAAATAGTTTGTAAAACTAATAAAAAATCCGAAAATAGTTTTATTTTAAATGTATTCGCGTAAATACAAGAAATCATTATGTACGAATTACATCGTTGGCATGGACACAAAGACGGCGACGGGCTCACCACCTGTCACGTTGTCCTGTAAATATCTTCGGTGGCAGGTGGGACTTAATTGTCTAGACTAGACCTCTGTCTACCCCTGTATTGGGAATTGCGTGAAGATATTTTTTTTTTTTTAATGAATAATTAAAGATATCAATGAATAAAACACTAATTCGGAATGGTACAGTTTCAGATACAACCCTTACTATATAGTCCAATGAATTGTTAGAACAACTCTGAGTAAAGTAGGCCCTCTGTCAACCCTCAAGTCATACTAAAGAGGGACCGAACAACAAACTGGACTCCAAATGGCCCTCTAGTAGCGGCTGAATTATGGAATAACAAAATTAAACAGCTACCACCAGAACGAGACCTCGACCATTAAAATATAAAATTATTATCATCAAAATTACGTGACTCTCTCGAAAATCCTATTTCGTAAGCGAGGCTGAGTGGCGCTTAACTAGTTTGTTGGTTATTTTTTTTATAAAAGTAATAAGTTTTCACCTAATTCAATTGGGAATTATGGAGATTATGTTTATTTTGCAGCAAAATTTTATCTATTCAGTGTTATGTTAGCTAATGTTATTTAAACGACGTCTGAACACTGAATTTATATTATAACACTGATATTTATTATAACACTGATCTTAATTTCTGAAAGTATAAAATCTTTCATGAAAGTATAAAAAATGCATTTGCATTGCAGACGATGCGTTTATGCTTTCGCGGAGTTGTGGTTTCCGATCAATATTTGTGTTCTACAATATAACCTCTATAAAAGCAGGTAGAGAGATATTACAGTGTCCTTTAAAATGTATTCGCGTAAATACAAGAAATCATTATGTACGAATTACATCGTTGGCATGGACACAAAGACGGCGACGGGCTCACCACCTGTCACGTTGTCCTGTAAATATCTTCGGTGGCAGGTGGGACTTAATTGTCTAGACTAGACCTCTGTCTACCCCTGTATTGGGAATTGCGTGAAGATATTTATTTTTTTATTTTTAATGAATAATTAATAAGTCACGATAGCCGAGCGGTTGAGTGGTCGGAATTTCAAGTCAAGAGGATTTTTCAAAAACTTATGTACGAATTTAAAATAAAACGGGGGAGACTTGAAAAAGAGGGCTTTACAGCATCCGAAACGTCGGGAAATAAAAATAGTTTGTTAAAACTAATAAAAAATCCGAAAATAGTTTTATTTCAAATGTATTCGCGTAAATACAAGAAATCATTATGTACGAATTACATCGTTGGCATGGACACAAAGACGGCGACGGGCTCACCACCTGTCACGTTGTCCTGTAAATATCTTCGGTGGCAGGTGGGACTTAATTGTCTAGACTAGACCTCTGTCTACCCCTGTATTGGGAATTGCGTGAAGATATTTATTTTTTTTATATTTTAATGAATAATTAAAGATACCAATGAATAAAACACTAATTCGTAATGGTACAGTTTCAGATACAACCCTTACTATATAGTCCAATGAATTGTTAGAACAACTCTGAGTAAAGTAGGCCCTCTGTCAACCCTCAAGTCATACTAAAGAGGAACCGAACAACAAGCTGGACTCCAAATGGCCCTCTAGTAGCGGCTGAATTATGGAATAACAAAATTAAACAGCTACCACCAGAACGAGACCTCGACCATTAAAATATAAAATTATTATCATCAAAATTACGTGACACTCTCGAAAATCCCATTTCGTAAGCGAGGCTGAGTGGCGCTTAACTAGTTTGTTGGTTATTTTTTTTATAAAAGTAATAAGTTTTCGCCTAATTCAATTGGGAATTATGGAGATTATGTTTATTTTGCAGCAAAATTTTGTCTATTCAGTGTTATGTTAGCTAATGTTATTTAAACGACGTCTGAACACTGAATTTATATTATAACACTGATATTTATTATAACACTGATCTTAATTTCTGAAAGTATAAAATCTTTCATGAAAGTATAAAAAAATGCATTTGCATTGCAGACGATGCGTTTATGCTTTCGCGGAGTTGTGGTTTCCGATCAATATTTGTGTTCTACAATATAACCTCTATAAAAGCAGGTAGAGAGATATTACAGTGTCCTTTAAAATAATATTTTTATTGTTATTCCTAATACACGCAAATTTCCTCACGATTTCCTTCACTGTCAAGCTGCATAAAATTCGAGGAAACCCAATAGTACGGTTAATAACTATTGCTATTAATAATTTCAGAGGCGCCGGCCCGGAGATCGAATCTGTTCATCGAGCAGTCAATTTATAAAAGTGAGCTCTGATATACAAAACATAAATCACTTTGTCTGACGCTTAAAATTTCAAAAATACACAACATTATATTTTTATTATCTCAAACCACTTGACAAGTTTATGTTTCTACTTAACGGCAACATAGTCGGACTGTATACTATAAATTTTCTAATTTAGCTTATCTAGAATTAATTTCATTTTTTTTTTCTTCACGCACAATCCCTGACGGGGTAGCCAGAGAGAACAGATCGCCAAGTGTCACGATCCCTACATACTTCTTTCGCTTCTTTCAGATTCATCATCTTCTTCATACATGCACGTCTAGGTATCCGAGTACTCTTGACCCTCCTCTCTTCGAGCAATTTGCTCACATGGTCTTCGAAAGTTAATCTCGGTCTACCTCGACACCTTTTAATATTAACTTTCGCGCTATATATTTTCTTCACCATTCGGTCTTCACTCATTCGCTCAACGTGCCCAAACCATCGAAGCACGCCCTTATCCATTAATTAATTAATGGATAAGGGCATATTCATAAGTTTAGATAAGCCAAATGAGTTTACAGCTTTGAAATTTGTAATTAATCTTTATAGATACCAGCACGCTCAGCAAACGTTACTCCCTTGGAATTCATAAAAAATACGTGATAAAACTATCCAATCTTAGGCACAATATCACATTACATTTATATAAGTAGAAATACGTATATAGACAGGGACAACATCACATGCATTGCTCCGATCCCAATATAAGATGCTACAGCACTTGAGTCTTGCTGAAGTCACGATAGCCGAGTGGTTGGGTGGTCGGAATTTCGAGTCAATAGACCCGAGTTCGATCCCCAGTTAGTAGGCTCGTACCAATGGGTTTTTCAAAAACTTATGTACAAATTTCGTTGGCTTGCACATAAAGACGGCGACGGGCTCACCACCTGTCACGTTGTCCTGAAAAGTATCTTCGGTGGAAGGGACTTAAATGTCTAGACTAGACCTCTGTCTACCCCTGTATTGGGAATTGCGTGAAGATATTTATTTATTTTAAAGCACATGAGGTATGGAAATCGGAAACAACGAAGGCACCACAAACACTCAGACCCGAGAAAATCAATCATTGGTACGTAAGTTTTTGGAAGACCTCTGTCTATCCCTATCGGGATATCCCTATGTCTATCCCTATTGGGAATGATGTGAACATATTTTTTGTAACCGACTTTAAAATGTTATATTTATGTAAGACACTAATACATAAAAGTATAAACTTAATCCATGCGTAGATATGGCACATAGATTAGAGCACTTCTACAGTGTACTTAAGGATTCAAATGAGGCCATTAAAAGGCTGTATCTTTTATTTTTTAACGTTAGCTTCAGCGCTAACCTATTTCGTGACTTTTGCATTTTACATAATGTCGGGTAAGCTGGAGAATTTCAAAATTTCATGTTATTTCGGTTAGAGTTTTCCTGCATTTTTATGATAAGACAGTTAACATCATTTATAATAATAAATGATGTTAACTGTCTTATCATAAAAATGCAGGAAACATATGTTCGCAACGAAATTCCGCAAAGTCGAATTCATCACATACATACATACAGACATGACGGCATGTAACAGTCCACTACAGGACATAGCCCTCTCATGTAAGGGTTTGCCATAATCGCTACGCTTGGCAAATGGATTGGCGATTGCAGTACCAGACACCTTGCACCTTAGACGTTGCTGCCCACCACCGGTCTGTTAAATATAGGTCTGGTATTTTTGACATGATTATCAAACCATCAGTCGGTAGCCAATTACATTTCCAAGTCTTTAAGTCGCTTTTCTTAAACATCCACCGCAAGAAAGCGGTATTATTATTATTCTTACGCTGATGACAAAAGAAAATACGTTACAAATTTAAAAAATAGATGGCGCTAATGTGAAAATTAAATTTCATCGCTGAAAAGCAACTGCGTGTAACTGCAACTGGGGGTTGGGGGTGAAATTATCGAGAGCTCCTTTGAAGCGGCCATTTACCGAACAAATTTTATTAGCACCGAGGAGCGTTCAAACTTCAGCTGGAGGCGTTGTAATGGACGCCCTAATTGACCTTGCCTGATGATGAAACAGTGCAAATTTACCCTGATGGAAAATTTATCAAGTTCCACTAATTGAATGAAAGTTTGAAATATGCAAAATTTTCAATTATAGATTGTGTTATACCTACTTTTTAAGACCTAGGTTTGGAAACCCATGGAAACCTACAATACCAGAGAAATAGCAGATGATTTACCGGCCTTTGATAAGGGTATAGGCTCTTTTCTTAAGTCGGAAATAAGACGGTTATTGTTCTCTTACTGGTTAAGCTATGTCCTCAATTTGGTGGACTTTTATAGGCAGTTATGCGCAGATAAGAGGCGTGGTATTTGGGCTAGGAACATGGCTTCGTTCCCCTCCTCAAATCTCTCTCAGAATAAATTTAGGAAAAGAATTTTTCCCAGCCGTGGGCAACCACAACCTACTACTTTACTTTCTAATTAATTTGTTAAATGTGTATTAAAGCGTTATTCAGTCAAATAGCTAGTTTTAATTTTAAGCGAAAGCTTAGTTAGATTATATTACCGAGTCCTCTTGCTCGCGGTCGCAAGCCACCTACATGCATCGACTCCTCGCTGCATACAGGTGCACACGAGAATATAATTTGTATACACTAAGATAATAAGACTAAATAAATAAGTTAACCTACTAAACAATTAATTTACACGTTCTCCTTTAAAATTAGGTCAAATTAATTTACACGTAGTGGATCCGCGCCATTTTGAATTTGTGTAAGTATATCGCTTGTAATCAAATTTCATCTGACCGCTTCAAATTTCATTCGCAATTTGCGGTTTTGTACCGACAACATAGTGTACTGCATTCGCAATTATACAAGCGTTTGTAAATTGGGAAACTTATTGGTTGATTTGAAATGTTATTCTACGTAGTACTATCAATACATTGTACGTTAGAATGAATATAATTTTTAATAGATTGCATTTAAAGCATGCACAAACACAAACTTACGTAAGTCATGTAGAGTTCTTTATTGTTAAAAAAGCAACCATTTCATCCCTTTTTCGTACTTTTACGTAATATATCGATATCAATATTATGGTAGGCAGAGGTTTAGAAATCGAAGTCCTTTCAATCCACTTTTCACAGAAGTTTATTTCACATAACGTTCCTGGTTGTGAGCCTGTCTCCGTTCTATTGTCTAGCCTAATGGTACGATTCATATTTATTATACATATATAAACATCCGTGGCTCAAGTTTAAACATTTTTATGACTGCTTGTTACTATATTAATTATAATTAAAATTTATTAAAGTATAAGGCAGATTTACAAAAAAATTTAAAAAAATATATATATATAAAAAAAAAATATCTTCACGCAATTCCCAATACAGGGGTAGACAGAGGTCAAGTCTAGACAATTAAGTCCCTTTGACCCACCTTCCACCGAAGATATTTTCGGGACAACGTGACAGGTGGTGAGCCCGTCGCCGCCTTTATGTCCAAGCCAATGATAAAATTCGTACATAAGTTTTTGAAAACTCATTGGTACTGCCACCTGGGGATCGAACTCGGGTCTCTCGACTCGAAATTCCGACCACCCAACAACTCGGCTATCGTGACAAAAAAATTAATTTTTGAAAAAAAAAAAAAAAACACCTGGACACACACCTGGGGATCGAACAGGAGTGGCATTTTTACAATTTCGATCAACTCTTTTTTTTTCAGTCAGTTAAAATACAATTATCAAATCTACTTCATGGAATAATAATCTATGAAATGATATTTTTAGTATTAGACCATAGATCATTGTCCCAACCGACGTTAAATGATTTTAGTTGTGAAAATCCGCTAGGGCGGGATCAATCAGCAAATTGCAGTAACATTACAGAGCTTAATCCAGTGAACAAACAAACGCACGAACCGGTTTCATTGTAATGATTCACAGACAAATAGACTGACGGAAGTTACGCATATGGTGGTTTCTGTTTCCAATTAATGTGGTAAATAGTATTTTCGCTATCGTGAAACTTGACATAAGAATCATGAAATGATTGTGCAGTCCTTAGAATTTTGTACGTATTTGTTAGGGGTAGGGTGAGGATCTTATTCATATAGCTAGGTAGCATTTGTTATACATTTTTGATTATTAAATAAATAAATATCTTCACGCAATTCCCAATACAGAGGTAGACAGAGGTCTAGTCTAGACAATTAAGTCCCTTTGACCCACCTTCCCCCGAAGATATTTTCGGGACAACGTGACAGGTGGTGAACCAGTCGCCGTCTTTATGTCCAAGCCAACGATATAATTCGTACATAAGTTTTTTTGAAAAACTCATTGGTACGAGCCTGCCCCCTGGGGATCGAACTTAGGTCTCTTGACTCGAAATACCGACCACCCAACCACTCAGCTATCGTGACTTATATATTTCTGTAAAATAATATTGTAATAACTGTAAATTAAAAAATAATAATGGTTATAACATAATAATGTAATGACATAAAATAATTATAAAATAGTTCACTGCAGGACAAAGCCCTCGCTCGGAACGAGGACTTGTCTTAATCGGCACGTTCAGCATCGGATTGGCGAGCCAAAAAAATAATAATGTATCATAGTTTGGGATTAGATAACACGTGTTTGCATGACATGTTCAATTTCGATTCCCGACAGGTCGATGTTAAACACCACTTTCACCTTCGTTGTTTCTGATTCCATAATACAAGTGCATAGCTACTTACTTTGGTATCAGAGCAATGTATGTGATGTGGTCCTTATCTGTTTATGTTTAAATAAAATAAATATAATAAACATCTTCACACAATTCCCTATACAGACAGGGTAGACAGAGGTCTAGTCTAGACAATTAAGTCCCCTCGACCCACCCGAAGATATTTTCGGGAGAATGTGACAGGTGGTGAGCCCATCGCCGTCTTTATGTCCAAGCCAAAGATATAATTCGTACATAAGTTTTTGAAAACCCATAGGTACAAGTCTGCCACCTGGGGATCGAACTCGGGTCTCTCGACTCGAAATTCCGACCACCCACCCACTCGGCTATCGTGACAAAAATTAATTTTGAAAAAAAAAAAAAAAACACCTGGACACACACCTGGGGATCGAACAGGAGTGGCATTTTACAATTTCGATCAACTCTTTTTTTTTCAGTCAGTTAAAATACAATTATCAAATCTACTTCATGGAATAATAATCTATGAAATGATATTTTTAGTATAAGACCGTAGATCATTGTCCCAACCGACGTTAAATGATTTTAGTTGTGAAAATCCGCTAGGGCGGGATCAATCAGCAAATTGCAGTAACATTACAGAGCTTAATCCAGTGAACAAACAAACGCACGAACCGGTTTCATTGTAATGATTCACAGACAAATAGACTGACGGAAGTTACGCATATAGTGGTTTCTGTTTCCAATTAATGTGGTAAATAGTATTTTCGCTATCGTGAAACTTGACATAAGAATCATGAAATGATTGTGCAGTCCTTAGAATTTTGTACGTATTTGTTAGGGGTAGGGTGAGGATCTTATTCATATAGCTAGGTAGCATTTGTTATACATTTTTGATTATTAAATAAATAAATATCTTCACGCAATTCCCAATACAGAGGTAGACAGAGGTCTAGTCTAGACAATTAAGTCCCTTTGACCCACCTTCCCCCGAAGATATTTTCGGGACAACGTGACAGGTGGTGAACCAGTCGCCGTCTTTATGTCCAAGCCAACGATATAATTCGTACATAAGTTTTTTTGAAAAACTCATTGGTACGAGCCTGCCCCCTGGGGATCGAACTTAGGTCTCTTGACTCGAAATACCGACCACCCAACCACTCAGCTATCGTGACTTATATATTTCTGTAAAATAATATTGTAATAACTGTAAATTAAAAAATAATAATGGTTATAACATAATAATGTAATGACATAAAATAATTATAAAATAGTTCACTGCAGGACAAAGCCCTCGCTCGGAACGAGGACTTGTCTTAATCGGCACGTTCAGCATCGGATTGGCGAGCCAAAAAAATAATAATGTATCATAGTTTGGGATTAGATAACACGTGTTTGCATGACATGTTCAATTTCGATTCCCGACAGGTCGATGTTAAACACCACTTTCACCTTCGTTGTTTCTGATTCCATAATACAAGTGCATAGCTACTTACTTTGGTATCAGAGCAATGTATGTGATGTGGTCCTTATCTGTTTATGTTTAAATAAAATAAATATAATAAACATCTTCACACAATTCCCTATACAGACAGGGTAGACAGAGGTCTAGTCTAGACAATTAAGTCCCCTCGACCCACCCGAAGATATTTTCGGGAGAATGTGACAGGTGGTGAGCCCATCGCCGTCTTTATGTCCAAGCCAAAGATATAATTCGTATTTAGGTTTTTGAAAAACCCATTGGTACGAGTCTGCCACTTTGGGATACAACTCGGGTCTCTCGACTCGAAATTCCGACCACACAACCACTTGGCTATCGTGACTATTTAGGGCTATGTTTATGTATGTATCTAGATATATGTACATACATAGATATGTTATGGAGTTATATTAAAGATTTAAAAATGGAACGACTGAAGACTTATAAAGCCATGTAAAAGTGTCCAATAAAAAATTATAACGCACTTCACAGTTTTCAAGCACCGGTTACCCATTTAAATAGTTCACTTAACAACCGAGTCTAGTGTCGCCTGCGCTCTGTGACTTAGAAAATTGCACGTAATATTACTGGAAAGGTAGCGTGCAAAAGTCGAGTGCTCCTTTCTTTGTAACCGTTAAGACTCTGCTGACCCACATACAGAAATGTTCGTGTTCAGTTCTAAAATCCAAAGTTCTTTTGGTAACATGTGTTCGGAGTTAAGGATTTCAGCAAATTACCAGTTCGTATAATATAAATTGTGGCGTAATTGCATGCTCTAAAATTAAAAAATAAACATCTTCACGCGATTTCCAATATACGGGTAGACAGAGGTCTAGTCTAGACAATTAAGTCCCTTCGACCCACCTTCCACCTAAGATATTTTCGGGAGAATGTGACAGGTGGTGAGCCCATCGCCGTCTTTATGTCCAAGCCAATGATATAATTCATACATAAGTTTTTGAAAACCCATAGGTACAAGTCTGCCACCTGGGGATCGAACTCGGGTCTCTTGACTCGAAATTCCGACCACCCACCCACTCGGCTATCGTGACTTATATATTTCTGTAAAATAATATTGTAATAACTGTAAATTAAAAATAATAATGGTTATAACATAATAATGTAATGACATAAAATAATTATAAAATAGTTCACTGCAGGACAAAGCCCTCGCTCGGAACGAGGACTTGTCTTAATCGGCACGTTCAGCATCGGATTGGCGAGCCAAAAAAATAATAATGTATCATAGTTTGGGATTAGATAACACGTGTTTGCATGACATGTTCAATTTCGATTCCCGACAGGTCGATGTTAAACACCACTTTCACCTTCGTTGTTTCTGATTCCATAATACAAGTGCATAGCTACTTACTTTGGTATCAGAGCAATGTATGTGATGTGGTCCTTATCTGTTTATGTTTAAATAAAATAAATATAATAAACATCTTCACGCAATTCCCTATACAGACAGGGTAGACAGAGGTCTAGTCTAGACAATTTAGTCCCCTCGACCCACCCGAAGATATTTTCGGGAGAATGTGACAGGTGGTGAGCCCATCGCCGTCTTTATGTCCAAGCCAAAGATATAATTCGTATTTAGGTTTTTGAAAAACCCATTGGTACGAGTCTGCCACTTTGGGATACAACTCGGGTCTCTCGACTCGAAATTCCGACCACACAACCACTTGGCTATCGTGACTATTTAGGGCTATGTTTATGTATGTATCTAGATATATGTACATACATAGATATGTTATGGAGTTATATTAAAGATTTAAAAATGGAACGACTGAAGACTTATAAAGCCATGTAAAAGTGTCCAATAAAAAATTATAACGCACTTCACAGTTTTCAAGCACCGGTTACCCATTTAAATAGTTCACTTAACAACCGAGTCTAGTGTCGCCTGCGCTCTGTGACTTAGAAAATTGCACGTAATATTACTGGAAAGGTAGCGTGCAAAAGTCGAGTGCTCCTTTCTTTGTAACCGTTAAGACTCTGCTGACCCACATACAGAAATGTTCGTGTTCAGTTCTAAAATCCAAAGTTCTTTTGGTAACGTGTGTTCGGAGTTAAGGATTTCAGCAAATTACCAGTTCGTATAATATAAATTGTGGCGTAATTGCATGCTCTAAAATTAAAAAATAAACATCTTCACGCGATTTCCAATATACGGGTAGACAGAGGTCTAGTCTAGACAATTAAGTCCCTTCGACCCACCTTCCACCTAAGATATTTTCGGACCAACGTGACAGGTGCTCACCACCCGTCGCTGTCTTTATTTCCAAGCCAATGATATAATTCATACATAAGTTTTTGAAAAACCCATAGGTACAAGTCTGCCACCTGGGGATCGAACTCGGGTCTCTTGACTCGAAATTCCGACCACCCACCCACTCGGCTATCGTGACTTATTAGGGCTCTATTTAGTTACTCTAATATTATAAATTCATTAGTCGTATTGTATGTATGTAAGTTTGTGAAAAATTTTACAAATGTCAACGAAAGCTCAACTCAAAAAGACAAGATATTCACCATGACAGCCTATCAAAGTGTACTGCTGAATACATGCCATCAAAAGTGATTGCGAAATATAGCGGTTCTGTGCCATCTGCAACCATCGCTTCTTATTCTTATTTAGCAGGAATTGTGCAGGTATTCGCTCCATCTTGTGACCAATAATCCTACACTGCGTTTACCTGTACCGGACTGCCTCTTGAGAAACTTTCTTCAACGTTTGTCAGTTCTACGAACAGTGATCGCCCCACTGTCGCTTCAGCGTGCTGATCATTACGACTTGGTTTACTTGGTGCTGCGAATAACAACGCACGCTCACGAAGAGAGCCCTCGGGAATAGTCCTTTCTATAGCTCGCTGAGCAACTATGATCTTCCTCAATCGGTCTGCAGCGAAAGACAACAACAAAGCAAACGTATATACAGTACTTCGCCTTAGGTAAAAACGGCTAAACTCACGTTATAATAATCGGTGTAGATACCGACTAGTTTAGGTGGTAGAGACGACTAGGTTAGACCTATCGAAGGTCCTTCATCACTATTTGATTGATAGTGTCTCACATAAGTTTTAATAATGTAATACTTCGCTTTATTAAAAAAGGACGCCATAAACAAACATTTAAAAGAAAATTTTAACATTTCTAATTTCGAAATGTTTTAAAAACATTTCACACACGTCTATAACGTTAGCCTTTAGCGATTATTAAGTCTCTCAAAGCCTGAAACCTACACAGTTGCTTTTAAAAAGTGCACACACACATACACGATGTTTTTACGTTTTTGCGACGTCGATGAAAATTGTTTTCACGGCACAAACGTACGTATACATTACGGTAAGAAAAAGTAATTTCAATTTAAGTTACATTTACTAAAGTGTATGCATGTGGTGTATTTACGCAATTTCCCATACTTGAGCAGGTTGAGGTTTAAATATTGAAGTTCTTTCGACCGGAGTCGGAATTTCGAGTCAAGAGACCCGAGTTCGATCCCCAGGTGGCAGGCTCGTACCAATGGGTTTTTCCAAAAACTTATATCGTTGAATTGGACATTAAGACGGAGACGGACTGAACACCTGTCACGTTGTCCCGAAAATATCTTCGGTGGATGGTGGGTCAAACTTCATTGTCCAGACTAGACCCTTTGTCTACCCCTGTATTGGATTATGCGTGAAGATAAAAAAAACAAAAACAACCTTAATTATGATATATTTTAAACGCCTTATAAAAATTCTAAGATCTTATGCTTAGTTATTAATAAGGATTAAAGAACTTAAGCCTATATGGAAAGAAATTATTCCTCGTCTTTTTAATTTACCGCTGCTATCTATTCATCTCCGGGAGATTTGCAGGTAATCCACGCAAATCCCTCTAACGCTACGAGAATTAAAATTAACCTGCAAAAGAACTGAAATTACGTCAATTTTAATAAGCGCGGTGAGACACTAGGCGGCAGCATAACTTGAACGTGATTTTTTGACATTTAAATTTACATTTTCTTATTATTTGTGATTAATTGTGAAAATAAGCTCTTAAATGAAAGAGAAATTGTGCAAAAAGCTGAAAATATGTTGAAATAAAATAAGATTTGTAGGACAAATAATATTTGACAACGGAAAATAGACCTGGACCTTCTCTACCTGATTATATTTGGAATATAATCAGAAATAACTATGTTTTAGAATCATACACGTCTAATATTGTATTCCTACGTAACGAATACGAATTCTTACGAGTACGTGTGAATGAGGTCTATGCCAAACGAGACGCGCTCAAGGCTTGATCACCTGCAGCCATCACCTACAATTATGACGGAGGAGTGCTGATTTGCGCTTAATGTGCTCGCACGTTCAGCTCAAAAATCGGTTACGTGAGTCACCTGCGAGCACACGAACACACACGCAATTGTCCAAGTGACTGTGGCCGAAATCGGTCGGGATACTATATATAATATTGTATTTGTTAAGAAAGCTAAACCGCTGACATTGACTCAAAATCTAGAGTTTCGAAGGCAATTTTGTAAGTCCTTTTCTCTAAATCCTAACAAGTACACTAGATACGTAAGTCATGGCATTAGTATTGGCTGATACTAAATTCTTTGAGGTAATCTTTTCATGGGGGTACGGTGAAGGAAAACTAACAGTCCACCACCATCAGATGCAGTGTCTCTCTCAGCCAAATCAAAAGAGATTGATGTGTTTTAATACCTGGGCACTAAGATGTAATGCCTCTGTCCGTGAACTCACAAACTCTCTGTTTACCCTTCAAACCGTAACAAAACAGTTATCTATTGGCAACAATCGTCGGAACTGACTCAGGCGACTCCTAGGCAGAAGAGGAGTTTACGAGCTTTAAATTTACTTCAGACTACTCTTGTAATTTTTGTGCATCCTTTTCATTTACTTATTTTTATTTTATTTAATTTTCAAGAAAAACTTACAGCTAACAAACAAAATATAATAGCAAAAAAGGCCAATCACAAATTTTTACATGTAGCTTAGTTAAAATTTGAGTAAAAAGAATTTTAAATTTTGTAGAATAAAAATAAAAAAATTAACGTAAGACCCAACTAGTGAGTCACTGTGCTAAAGCAGTCCGCCATATCTATGCAGCATACGGAAACCTCAAGGGGAGTATTTCACTTATTTTTAATTAAAAGTCTTAATCCTCTTTTAAAATACCTTTGCGTAGCGGAAATGTGAATTAAAATTACGTCATGGTACTGGCTAGATATGTTAGAAAAATTGTTGTTCAAGAAAAAAAAGAAGACCTTACAAATAGGTAGAAGAGAACTCAAAGATACTAACCAGTTGAGCTTAGCCCTTATTGAGTTCCTTTTAAAGGGGGCTTTTTTTAAACATAAGTTTTATCTGTCTTTTTCAGAAAGTTTTTTTGGTAACCCTCAATAGTTCTAGATGTTGATGAGTTCAAGTTTATAAAGATGGGTTCTGAAATTCTTACGTCTGTATAATACTACCGAATGTGAAAAATATGAGGATCCTGAAGCACATGAAGTTAGATGAGTATAGACGTCTTTAAAAAGAGGGACTTGAAAAATAAATTGAATTTTTTTATGAAACCTACTGGCTAAAGATCAATACTGTTACCGATTAACCCATTTATTAAAATCGATTTTCTTTTTAAATCACTTATTTTTACCATCTTGCGGCAATTAGTGAATAGCACAAAGCATTAAATAGTACCAAGGACGAACTATGAACAGTCAAAAAGTTTAGTTCAGTTTTTTCTACTTTACGTATTATAATATAAAATATATAAACAAATAAATATCTTCACGCAATATCCCTAGTAGACCGAGGTTTAGTTTAGACAGTTAAGTCCGATTACGGGAAAATTCCCCTTATGGGAGAGGCCTATGTCCTATAGTGGACGTTCACAGGCCGCTATATATTTACATAATGATGGTCAGATTCAAGAGAAATCCAATAACATCTGAGTCATTAAATTATTAACTGCATCGAACAAAACGGTACCTCACTATGCCTCTCACGAGGCAGTCGAGTACAGTCGAACAAATTACCCGTCAGCCAGCGCTCGGTTGAGGGCACTTGACCCCTTTACCGAACTAATTGTCGCGCCCCGTACCGACGTGTGTCGAGGCTTCCAAATTACGTGCGTGCGCCTTTGTGCAGACGAAGTGAGTTTATGAATAACAATGAACCCGAAAACGTTTGAATTAAAATCGAATTCGGGATCGTTTAAAAGGATTAGGACATTTGAAACGTTCGTGGAGTTTCGTGTGAGGATGCTTATAGAGTTGTCTTGTGGTGCACGAACAAATACAGTTGTATTTAGTATAGGGCTACATCATATATATGTCTCTTATCGCAAAGTAAATAGCTAAAGAATTTGTGTATCGGAATCAGAAACAATGAAGCCACCACAAATAGTCAGACACCAGACAATGCATACAAAGTGTTTTTCTACATGTGAAAAAAAATTAACCGAACCCGGGACCTCAGAGCTAGTGTAACCTGTGTGTATACCGCTCGTCCACGTAGATGTTTAAAAAATACACCCTTTCTTTCCGTGAGAGTTGTAGAAGGCGACTAAGGAAAAGACTTAAAAATACGATACCAATAGATAGTGGGATAGCCTTCCCGATTGATAAAAAAGTCATCCGATTTCTTCAGATATCTTCACGCAATTCCCAATACAGGGGTAGACAGAGGCCGAGTCTAGACAATTAAGTCCCTTCGACCCACCTTCCACCGACTATATTTTCGGGACAACGTGACAGGTGGTGAGCCCGTCGCCGCCTTTCTGTCCAAGCCAACGATATAATTCGTACGTAAGTTTTTGAAAAACTCATTGGTAAGAGCCTGCCACTTGGGGATCGAACTCGGATATCTCGACTCGAAATTCGGACCACCCAACCACTGACCTACCACCACACTGATAGATCACACAACGGCTGTCGTGACTTTCATCAGATAAAAAATAAAAATTTATCAGACTGAAATACTGCAGACCGGTGGCGATCCCACCCATACTTGTGAGGTTTACTTTGGTGTACTTTTACTAGGCATTATGATGTCAGAGGATAATAATTGTGAGTTATATAGCAGATAAAGTTGCAAATATTGATTTTAGAACAAATTCGACGAAAATAATTCATCAGATAGGTTCGATAAATGACGACTCTGAAATGGCCCTGTCATTAAATTATTATGTGAATAATTTCACTTTATGAAGTTCCTCCTTCCGTCCAAGCTGTGTTTTTTATGACAGTAACTGTTTACTAGCGAATGACTTTTATAGAGACATCTTTGATTTTTTACATTATTGTAATTATAGTTAGGACATCTAATTAAATAAAATACTATGACAGTTATTGGTAAAGCAGCTTTCTGTTGGTGAAAGAATGTTTAAAATAAACAAACAAATATGTTTTCACGTTTATAATGTAAGTATAACAGTCAAATCATACTCAAATATTCAAAAGTCCACTTAGATTGTAGTATGAAAGTGTAGTTTAACAGAATCTTAGCAGCAATGGAGAGATTCATTTTTATATTATCCGAAGATCTCCGTGGACGAGTGGCGTACACACCAGGTTCGATTCTCAGTCGGATCAATGTAGAAAACAAATTTTTATACATTTTCTCGAATCTGGACTTTTGTGGTACCTTCGTCGTTTCTGAATCCATAACACAAATGCTGAAGCTGTTTACTTTTGGATCAGAGCAATGTAGGTGACATTGTTCCTATGCATGTATGTACGTATTTATTTATTCTCCATTAGATGTTTGTTACCTTATCCCGAATCTCCTGGCGCATCTTCTCTCGTTCCTCCTCCATCTTGCGGTGCTTTTCCTTGCGTCGCTCCTCAGCCTCACGGATCGCCTCTTGTCGTTCACGTTCCGCTTCTTCCTCCTTTTCCTTATCGTCGCTGTCATCACCGTCACCACCGACCGCACCTAGAACAACAGAATAATTACATAAATAAATAAATAAATAATCTCCATTATATCTTAATTATTAATGTTATTATTAATCATCTTAATTATCTAAGTCCCGATAGCCGAGTGGTCGGGTGGTCGGAATTTCGAGTTGAGAGACCCGAGTTCGATCCCCAGGAGGCAGGCTCGTACCAATGGGTTTTTCAAAAACTTATGCACGAATTAAATCGTTGGCTTGGACATAAAAATGGCGACGGGCTCACCACCTGTCACGTTGTCCCGAAAATATATTTGGTGGAAGGTGGGTCGAAGGGACTAAATTGTCTAGACTCGACCTCTGTCTACCCCTGTATTGGGAATTGCGTGAAGATATTTATTTATTTTATTTATCTTAATTATCTCGACCTCTGCCTACCCCAGTATTGGGAATGGCTGTAAAATATTTTTTAATACATATTTACTTGGCAAGAAGTAACCCATAATAGTGTATTTACCAATGTTTTACCTTTTGCCTATAAAAAAGCAAGATTTAATATCATACACATATAAATACACTACGAAGCGCATATATAAATTTTCAAATTAATGAAGTTATACACAACTCGATTCACTAAGCAGATTCCAAACTCAAATTGTCCAACTATTGCCCCTAATTATGAAACCCCAACTGTAGAGTCCCAAACAAATAGACAAAAATTATTCCAATTTAATAGTGAATTTTTTTTGTAAATACACAACTTTTTTCTGTTGCTGTCTGTGATTTTAGAAATCTTACGAGATTAAAAAATATGGAATGGCAAAGTTTTAAAAATATAGATGATGGACAGATGCAGATTGCAGTTCGAGTTCCGCTAGGGTCAAACACATTGTACTCGAGACATTTGTATACTTGAATATTTATCAATATATCTATGTATATGGAATCATTAACTTAAAAGATAAGATGGTAAAATGCTCATCACTTGCCACGTTGTCCCAATAAGTAATACGTCGAAACAACATAATTGTCTAGACCTCGGTCTGCCTCAGTTCTAAGAAAATACATGAAACTAAAAAAAGACGTGGCTTCGTTGGGTGCGTCGTAGATTCATTATCGTCTAGACGCCTGTCTATCCTAGTTCTATGAAAAATGGATGAAAATAAAAAAAATATCATTGAGTGCATGCTATATTATTTGACGTGTTCGTGATGATCAGATCGTTGCTGAAACTTCTCTTGAAGTGGGTCACGGAATTAATGAATGTTTACTTAAATAATCTTTTAATGTAACTCGTGCCAGTAGATAAAATTAAAAGGGTCGACGCGAGGGGCGTAAAAATAACGAGCGGCAAATGCTGAAGGTGCTTTAAAAAGGAACGGCTACAAATGACCTGGTATTTAAAAATGTTATCCGGATTTAGAAGCTTTTAGTCAATATACATACGACACAAAATAAAAAAAATTTCTTCACGCAATTCCCAATACAGGGGTAGACAGAGGTCTAGTCTAGACAATTAAGTCCCTTCGACCCACCTTCCACCGAAAATATTTTCGAGACAACGTGACAGGTGGTGAGTCCGTGGCCGTCTTTATGTCCAAGCTAATGATATAAATTGTACATACATTTTTGAAAAAAACCCATTGGTAAGAGCTGCCTCCTGGGTATCGAACTCGGCTTCCTAGACTCGAATTCCGATCACCCAACCACACGGCTATCGTGACTTATACTCGGTAACAAACTTGATATTACTTAATAAACATTTTTTTTACCAATCGAAATTGGAAATTTAGGATTTAAATTTAAAAAGCAAATAGAAAAGAGTTTTTTTATTTCAAGCGGCGTGCGTCCGACGTGACAAATGCTCAGATTGACGTGTAATGGATTTTGAATACGGTGTCGCCATATTGGATGAGTCACTCGACCGGATGAAACCGGTTTCAGGCGGTTGTAAGCGGTTGCAAACGGTTAACATGTTATCTAATTCCTCTATTTAAAAAAATAAATAAAGTGCACTCGACTACCTCCGTCGATGAGTGATGTACACACCGGCTTTCATGGTGTCGCCAGCTCTGAAGCTTCGAATCCTTGGCGAATCATTGTAGAAAAACCTGTTAATTCATTTTATCGGATTTTGGTGCTTACACAAGTGCTTTAGGTACTTGCTTTGGGATCAGAGCGGTGTATGATGATGCCCCTTTGTATGAATGTATTTATTTATTTATTCAATATGTGTTTTTGTTGTAAGTTATACATATGTTAAGCCACTTAAAGGGCCGCGATAATAGCACGATATATTAATCGGAAATAGAATGAAAATACCCGAGATCGAGCCTCAAAATAAAGCTTCGTACCTATGGGGTTTTTTCCTACACTTATGTACGATTTGCATCGTTGACTTGGACACTAAGGCGACAATATAATAAGTTAAAGATGGGCTCACCACCAGCCACGTTATCTCTCTCATTTCACTCACCGCTAAAATGCAGATCGAGAACACTGAATTGTCTAGACCTCTGACTACCCCAGAATCCAGAAATGTGTGAATATAACAAAATGCAGTATATATTGTCATATAGTCGTAGTTCTATATTGTTCTTCTATTTTATATTCAAACTTTATACAAGTTTTGTTTTCATCAGTCCATTGAAAAAGTTTCTGAATCTATCCCCTATTCAGTATCAATCAAGCCCATGGAGACTTACTTTACGCTCTATTTCAAAGTTATCCGGAACTGAGTGGCTGAGATGCAAAGTGAGAATATATTTTTTGACTTTGTCGCGATTGCAGTTGATATTTGTTGTTGTTTTAGTTTTTATTACTTCCCTTTGTACGTACGAAGAAGACGACTGATGTTTGTATTATTTTTTGAATAACTGAAAAAAAATGCTATCAGTGTTCATGTACTTTTTATTAAATAAAATGTGTTACAATAAAAGTAAGTAAAGTCACGATAGCCGAGTTGTTGGGTGGTCGGAATTTCGAGTCGAGAGACCCGAGTTCGATCCCCAGGTGGCAGTACCAATGAGTTTTTCAAAAACTTATGTACGGATTGAAATCCGTACATAAGTTTTTAAAAAACTCATTGGTGAATCGTTGACTTGGACATAAAGACGGCGACGGGCTCACCACCTGTCACGTTGTCCCAAAAATATCTTCGGTGGAAGGTGGGTCAAAGGGACTTAATTAATTAATTTATTTATTTAAGCTTTATTTGCACACATTATAAAAAGAAATGTACAAAACGGCGGACTTAATTGTCTAGACTTGACTTCTGTCTACCTCCGCATTGGGAATTGCGTGAAGATATATTTTTCTTAAATAAAAGTACAACCACATTATTTTCCAATAACTTCCAGATATTATGAGGTCGTAGAAGCTAGGGGACGCAGGCTACGCCCTGGAATTCCTTAACAGTGGAAGGCTGGATTAAACGAATTCCACGAGTGCGCTATGACTGGCAATTCAATTTATTATGCTAACCTCCTCGATAACCTTTCCTATTAAGAAAAAGACGCTCGTATCGAGCGCTATTCGATTATTAATTGATCAACATTGCAGAGATGTGGCGGTGACAGCGCAATAATTTTCCATCTCATTCCTTTTCAATAATTTATACGTAGCTCGCTCTCCCTCCGCTTGAAGTACATTTTTTTTTCTCGCGCCGTTTTCTTTAATTAAAAATAGGGTTGTACGTCTACGTATTTAAGTATCGATAATTTCGTAAAATGATACAGCACTGGAAATGTTTGCGAGTTTGTAATCGCACGAGAACGTGCGAGAAAATGTTTCTACAGTTATAAGTCTTTCAAATCTTTGTAATGTTCATTTTCAGAGATAATAATATCCTTCCATATTCGAAAGGTACCATGCTACTTTCATATTTGAAAGGTGTAAACGCAGTCGCATTGTGACAACAGTATCGTGGTACTTATTCACTATTAACTGTGTTTCTAAATTTTAATAGTAACGTATTTTGCAAAAATATGTGAAAGTCTATATCTATGAAGTAAGAAAGAGAAAACGTTTTGTTTTGAGGCGAAACACGTGACACTCAGATGTAAAATGAAATAAATAATTAAATAAATTTCTTCACGAAATTCCCAATACAGTAGTAGACAGAGGTCTAGTATAGACAATTAGGTCCCTTCGACCCACCTTCCACCGAAGATATTTTCGGGACAACGAGACAGGTGGTGAGCCCGTCGCCGTCTTTATATCCAAGCCAACGATATAATTCGTACATAAATATAATTCGTACCTAATTTATTTAATTTATTTTATTTATATAAATAAAATAAATAAATAAATATCTTCACGCAATTCCTAATACAGGGGTAGACAGAGGTCAAGTCTAGACAATTAAGTCCCTTTGACCCACCTTCCACCGAAGATATTTTCGGGACAACGTGACAGGTGGTGAGCCCGTCGCCGCCATTGTGTCCAAGCCAACGATGAAATTCGTACATAAGTTTTGGAAAAACTCATTGGTACTGCCACCTGGGGATCGAACTCGGGTCTCTCGACTCGAAATTCCGACCACCCAACAACTCGGCTATTGTGACTTTGTTATAGGTGGCGGTGTATGTTACCTGATTTTGGGTATAGTGGTGGTGCATCCTGTAGAATTTGTGCACGCATCCTTTTGTGAGAGGGTGGTGCACTTCTTCTCTTCGGGTCAGGTAACATATGCCTTTTATTTTAGCATGCAGAATGGCGCAATGTAATAACATCACTATAACAATAAATTTCCGCAAAGTAACACCTGAGTCTATAGACAAGCGCTCAAGATCTAGCCAGCACTGAGGTCTCGGGGAAGATTTCGGACGGGTCACTGTAGGAGGATCACTCTTCTATATTAACTCTGGTCTGTACTTGTTTTTGTGGTACCTTCGTTGTTTTTAATTACATGACACAAGTACTTTGGCTGCTTACTTTAACTTCCGAGTTGTATATATGCTTCGTATTTTTAATATCTTCACGCATTTTCCAAATAGTGGGCAACACAGACATCTAGACAATTAAGTCATTTCGACCAACTTTTCAGCATAGTTTGCTTGCGACGAGACAGGTGGTAGGCATATCGCCGTCTTAGTGTTCAAGTCAACGATACAATACACTTACGGACACTAATATTTATAAATATAAACATGCACGATTCGAGTTATTAATGTTTCTAACATTAATATTCATGACACAAATATTCGCTCCTAGAGGAAATAGAATCTGCAACCCTTAGGAAGGCACGGTCAACACAAATTAATCTATCGGCCAGTTGTATATATCTATTTATTATTAACTCTGTTAATACAAATATGTCAAAGAATAAAGCATTACCGAACAAGCGCATCCACTTTAATGAACATCGACATCGAATAAGAAACAAACGTGCTTCAAAATTGTATTTCCACATCGCGACGTCACTACGGCTATCCGATATAGGATAGAGTGACATCCCTAATTTCAAATAACCCACCGTTCGAGCGACGCTTGAATATTCATGGCCGGATTTAAATAATAATGATTTACTTACGTATATACTTTGTGAGGCGAAGTCGGGATGTTAATAACCAACTCTTGTGAAATTTTAAAAGTCAGGACAAACAAGGAAAGAGGAAAGTTGTGTTGAAACAGCTGCTTCAGTTTTTATATTGATTATTAAATGGATTTAAAATAACGTGGTTATAAATTCGTAATGTTCATATAAGAAAGAAAGAAAAATATTTATTCATGAAGAAAATTCAAGAAGAAAGAAAAATTTTATTATATGATATGATCAATCCGCTTGCCAACCGTGGCGACATCGGTAAATCCTCCCTCATAGGAGGTACAAAACTGGTCGGCATGTCAATAATAATTTAATGTTTACCTTATGGCTGACTGGCAGATAATACCTTTAGCATTAAGGCCGCCTTTGTTTCTTGAAATTTTTTAAGGCGAAATAAAAGAAATATAAAATAAATAAACATATTTAGTTATAAAACAAGAACCTTGTATTGTTGGAAGTGATGATCAGAATTTGATCAGATTGATATTTTTCGATCTGTCCTCTCTGGCTACCCCATCAAGGATTATGTGTAAAGATAATATATTAGTACATTGATAAGAACCTAAAGTAAGTAGCGTAAGCGCTTGTGTTATTGAATCAGAAACAATAAAGCTATCACAGACCCGAGAACATGTAAAAACTATTAGTTGGATTAGACTGGAACGGAGATCCCCTCTTCAACGCCGATGATGACCACCGTGGGTTTTAGTCGGTGGGAGTCCGACATAACCCAGCTGTCTTCCAGGAGGCTGGTTATCCATAATGGATTTCGCCACGTAAAAAAAAGACCAGACCGACCAGAGCTGGGGACTGACATCATGAAACCGTGAACCCCTCAGTGTCATTAAAATCAGTGCACTCGTTTCAGAGATTAGCCGATATATTTAAAAAAAATATTTTTTGTTGTAACGTATAAGTAACGTATATTTTGATATATATTAAGTGAAAAGCGGTTACTTTAGAACACCCAACCAGACGTTTCAATTTTATTAATATGCGTATAGATGTATAGATCACAGAGTGAATCTTAAAGTCATTCCCAGACTACTAAACGCAGTTAAAACGTCGCGTTTTGTGTGACGATATAATTAAATCAGTCTGTCTGACTCGGGGTTGACACGAACTATGGTCTCAGCTCGAATGTACTAGGTTAGCAATTCAATTAGGCCCGTGGAAGCCTTGTTAGTGCTCCAGCCATGCGTTGGATAGTATCTACGTTGGAATATTGTTCTTATTATAACATCTTAAGACGTATTTTACGCTGCATTCCTTATACCATCAACTAATGCAAGGCGAAACTTCAACACGGTGTTGATAGAACTGTAGATTGATATAGAAGCTTAGACTTAAAATTGGAAAAGTTAAGTTTGTCGATGATAGAGAGACGCTTCTTGTTTATGATGTAAGATTAAAGATACCTACGTGTAAAATAATGTAAGTTGTGGCAATATAAGTTGCTTTCTAAAGAGTTTGCATCGTGTGGTTACTTAAGAATATAAATCTTCTTTTCTTTCCGTGTGATGAATATGAATGTTAGTACTCTAGTCATGGATGATTGTATGTATACCAAATGCAAGATAATTTCTTATAAATCACGGTAGAAGTGCATTCAGGGGACATACTAATAAGCCCCCAAATATATTAAGTTTCGTAGCGTGATGCCCGTTAGATAAATAATAAAAATAAAAATAAATATCTTCACGCAATTGCCAATACAGGGGTAGACAGAGGTCTAGTCTAGACAGTTATATCCCGTCGACCCACCTTCCACCGAAGATATTTTTGGGACAACGTATCCCTGTTGCTAATAAAAATTGTTTTCACACGGCATAATGCCTTAAAAACTTTACAGAATCAAATCGTGCGCAATTTATTTCCAAGCCAAGTTCATTCAATCGACTTTCTAATTTCAAGTTAATTCTACATCGCGGGGCTGCTACAATAAATTAACTTGTAATTAACTCGGTGTTCTATTTCGCCCAGAAGTCCCCAAACTCCTAACTTCGCTAAAGCTCGAGGTTAATAACAGATCTGCAATTTTATTCTATGTAATTTTCGGAACGGAAGACAAGTTTGCTTTACTATTTCATTACTCTGTGGTCTCTGATTAATATTAGGCGTGTGTTTGTTTGTGATTGGAGGTCTCTACTAAATATTAGTTTGGATATGTTGATGATTCAATAAAGTTTTATTAGTATATAAA